>CM028913.1:2062500-2507500 GCA_016801845.1 Polydactylus sextarius | reverse complement strand
CTCTAGACCATACAGTTTAGTACATAGCAGTCTTTTCATGATCTGAGTGAACTAAAAGGAGCAGAAGTTTAAAGAGCCCTAAATATAGGCTGCCTAATCTCCAGTGTTTCCACAGATAGAAAGCTCTGGATTAAGCGCCCCAGCTTCACAAATGCAGCGAACTGTGGGGCAATTACCAAAAATTTAGATAATGTTGTGTTTATGTTTCTGCATGGGTGATTAATGTGGAAATTCAAAGAGAAAGCTGAACGTGGCTGATTTCTCTAGGGGATATGTACATACACAAACTGGAAAAATGACTTCCATATAAATAAAATACACAGAAAACCACTTCTATTTATTCATATTTTCCTTCTGCTTGACTGCCTTAGTCTTATTTACATTCCAGTGCTGTCTCCTTTCCTGTGAGCATGTGTTCTTTGTGTGAAGGTGCTGTGTGTGCTGAAGAGGAGGACAGAATGGGGAGCAGGTAGAGAAGCATCTACCTCTTTGATGAGGGCCATGAAGCGGTTCCCAAAGCGCCACGGCTTGTGTCGGTTGCACTGTAATGAGCTGACAGTGATCTGCTGAGACTGCTGCACAGCCACGGCCACCACATGCACGGCATCGTACATAAGCGCAGCGTCCGTCTGTGAGCCAAGACAGAAGGGGCAGAAACAGAGCATTATTAACATGGAATATGGCACGCAACAAATCATGGCCGCCTGACAGGATAGATCTGCTCAGAATCGGAGAATATCAAATCAATCAGTATCATGATGGCTTACTCAAAGCCTCATCACATCAAAACACATATATATGTATCTGTATCTTGTCACTGTATAGACACAGTAGCATGAATATTTAATGGTTCCAGTGGTGATGCATTATGCACTGATAGGAGACTTTATTGAAAATAGCTTGCAGCAGCAATACTGCTTTTTATTTTAATATAAAAACAGTTTAATTTATATATATATATATATATATATATAAAGTTTAATATATAAAATATGATTGAATTAAAGTTTCAGGTTCATAAAAATGTACTACTGACATCTTTTATATATTAATATAAATTTCATGAGTGAGAAATATGGGAGGGTATGGATTACTGAGCCATGTAAACTGAGGATTTACAGTGTGAGAAAAGTACTGAAAGAAACAACAACAATAACAATAACAAAAAAAAACAAAACCAAAAAAAAAACAGTGAAGACATGATGATGGCCTGCCGATAGCAGTCAGTAAAAAGTTAATCCATTTGACAAAAATCAAGACATTGTCATTGGTCTTTTCAAACAACAGCTAGTTATTATGTTAGCCTTCACTAACAGGCTGATTTAAGTTAATCAAGTGGACTATTTACACTTTACTTTTAGTAACGTTACATTCAACACCTTGCAATTAGAGCAAAAATGATATAAATGAGATTAAACATTTTAATTTAAAGTAAGACACGAAAAGACAAAAAACACTCCTTTAGTCCAAAATGGTTCAAAAGGAAAACTGCTTCTCAAAAAAGAATTAATATAATTATTCCAAGGTTGCCTTTATTTTTGCATTATTCCAAGGTTCTTTTGAATGTAAGTGAAAGAGCTTTCTTTCTCCTAAGTGTTGCTTTGGATGGGTAATAACATTCTTCAAGTATTGTCTCACAAGCTTAGATTTGATGCTGTATAACTGGGTGATACAAAAGTTGTGAGCTCAAATGCTTTTACTGATGATGGCTGGTTAATTCTGCCCCTGTCACATTAATGTGCACTTGTGATATAACTGAACAGGTGCATTTGCATTTGGATTCAGAAAGTACTTAGCATGTTAGTGTTTAACCTGGCTTTCTCTGCCAGAGATGCAACTACCACTCACGTTTAACTACTCCATGATCGGACATGTTGTCACTGTGGTTTTTCATTGTATGAGGGAGCCTAAGTCATGTCCATCTACTTCTGGTCCATGGGTCCTCTGATTGTAAAAATTATGAACTAGTGTCTATGGAGAGAAAAAAATATTTTCTGGTCCTGTTTGAAATGTTTCATGGTTTTTCACATGATATTTGGGTATTTTAAAGATATTTTTGACATAGAGAGAGCACTGTTTTGTTACAGGCAGCAAACATTATTTTAGGTTTTAGGTGAGGCCGCGTAGCGGACTACAATGGTCATCTTGCTAAATTTACGTCACTATCAAACTCTGATAGCTAACGTTAGCTTAACAGCCAGCAACGCAACTTAGGAAAATATCTCACCTGGTAAGTTTTATCACCTACTCCTCATTCTCTCTTCAGCCGGGAAGAGAAGGGAAAGAAATTCAGTAAAGAATTTGCGAGGATAAATTGTGACGTGACACCACCTACGTGACTATTTGAGTTGGAGTCTAAACAGTTATGTATTTTCAAAAAAATATAAATCAACCAGAAACATAGCCTTGACTCACACTAATAGTCATCATTTAAATCAAGATACAACATATGTGCGATCCAGGGTAGAAGTCAAAGTGGATTGGAAAATAATTTTTTATCTCTCCATTCACTGCAGTGTAATTTTTTTCAATCTAAGGACCCAGTGGCTCCACTGGAAGGGACGTGACTTGGGCTCCCTATTTAAACAGCTGAACGGTAAAATGAGATGTTCTAATGCATTTGACCGGTAGTGTGGATACATTCAACATTCCTATAATATAAATACTGTATAATTAAATATATTTTAATTATACAATATTTTACATATTCTGTTTTTTGTGATTTTCCCCACTTCTTCACTTTAAATATTCTTAAATGTTTAACATGAATATAACTGACCATTTCATTCAGACTGTAATCAGAATGTGATCACGATTCACATTTCTCTTTGTTAAACATCACTTTTGGTAACTGCTATGAGTAAGTTTACCAGGTATCAGGTTTTCTTCATATCATAAGAAGTAGTATTCATGGTTCTCTGCCTCTTTCACATGAAGGTTCTGATAACCACATAGGAAAATCTATTTTAACATTTACATCCCTTAATAGGAATTGATAACAGCGTTCATTCTCTATGCTGAAATTATTCCTGCCATTTGCTAATTTTAAGTCCAAACCAAGATTTGTCCCAAATACCTTATCACAAATCACAAATTGTACTTTACATGCTTGTCTACAGCTTTCATTTACACAACAATCAGTAGTATCTATGTCTTTGAACCATGTATTGCATGTAAAACTACAGTATAGTGTAATTGTGTTCACACTGTTGGAATGTTCTCAGCCACAGAATCAGGTGAAGCTTTGTTGAGAAAATGGTTGTGAACATTTAAAGCGAAATTAATATACCATTGAGAATGGAGTGAAAACAGCAACCAATTTCTCCCATGTCAATTAAAACATGTCATCAATAATGTTCTTGTTTAGTGTAGAAACAAGAGATCATTCAAGCAAATTGAATAAACAAAAAACAAAGGCTCTCAAACTTGATATGCACAGACACCTTTTCTCAGTCTGACTGTCTGCTACAAGTATGTTCTCTCTCTCTCTGTCTCTGTGTGTGTGTGTGTGTGTGTGAATTTATATAATATAACGTTGACAACAAGCAGGCAGTTCAAACAGCAGAGTGTCACTGAAGCTCAAAGTCCCAGTCATCCGTGCTCCATGAAAGAAGCCTATAACTCTGGAGTTCCTCAAAAAAAAAAAAAAAAAAAAAAATCTAATTAGTGTTTGTCTCGCTTGATAGAAAAGCAATCAAAACAGCTCTCCACAGTTGTTGCAAGGAAATCATGCCCTAGGGCGCTTGGGAAAGCATTGTCCTGCACGAACAAAATCATTCCCAAACCTGTGGTTTTTCCACATTTGAGCCCTGATTGAGCTGCAGAAGGCAGCGCCTTAAGTTGCCTGTTGGGCAACAAAAGTAAGGTGAACACAGTCTTGTGGTTATCTGACATATGTCAGTGTGTGTGTTTACTGTATCTATATGCATGGGAGACATTCAGAAATGTTTCAAAATCAATAAGTGCAATCAATATGTTTTCCGTCTTGAAATGCAACAGTTGTGTCCCGGTAGATATTGTGTGATGTATCAGAGAAATAATGAGTGTTAGAGGAAGACAGTGTGAATTTATTAAATGCTAAATGACTGCATTTGTATAGAGCTATTTTTGTCTTTCTGACCACTGAAAGCTTTTCACCAATTAATTCACTCAGCCTTTATATACTCACAACTCATCTACACATCGTCCATTCTGGATGGATCAGTCACTGGGGACAATTTGGGGTTCAGTATTTTGCCCAAAGACACTCTGACACACACACACACACACACACACACACACACACACACACTGGAGCGCAGACTGAAAGAAACGTCCAATTAGTGGAAAACCCAATCTGTGGGTGTTACCTAGCCACCATTATTAAGCATATGTGTTTGGGGTCTAACCATGCTGTGATGTAGATACAGGTGTCAACCAGTGCCCCATAGTGACAGGACAAATATGAACCACTTTGTCTGACTTCATAGTAATTATAGCATGACTTTGATCAATGTGGCTCTCCATTAAACACAGTCCAACGTCCTCCTATTCGGTAGACACTTGCATAAACTTTTACTCTTTCTGACAGGTACTCCATCCCTCTCACGTTCATCTATCCTTGAATATTTACACAGCCATTTGTCCTCTTCTCCTTCTTGTTTTACTGGCAGGTTCTGGCTGATTGATTGACTTGTTGTCACTAAATATTAAAGCCGGTGCTACTGCTGGCTGTGTCTGTGCTCACCCTCAATGTTACCACCATAAGGTTGAAGGTTAAAAGTACAAGAGATCTACAGGGAAATATTTCAAAGAACGGAGGCAAGCACAAGAGAAGGGTGAAATACAGGAGAAGTTTGTGAAAAATGGGAGTATTGACAGGTGTGTTGAAAAGAGCAGTGTTCACTAGTGTGCAGGAGTGAATGGAGATAAATGCAGACTTGCTGGAGGAGTTCTGGCATCAGAGGTTTGTGTGCCTTTCTCCCTCTCCCCTTTGCAAGCCTCACAAGTACCCATCAGGCAGGCTCGCAAATGATTTAGCAACACCGACACTTCACTCTATAAACACCTCATTAAAATCAATTATGTCACTCCTGGATGAAATTAAAGCTAAACACTTTAAAAGCTGCTTTTCCCTTGTGTCAGCCAATATGAGCATTACCCCTGACGCTGTCTATTTTTCCACCTCATTGTTGCATTTCTCTCTCTCTCTCTCTCTCTCTCTCACACACACACACACACACACACACACACACACACACACACACACACACACACACACACACACACACAGAGAAAACCCTCACTCCAACAGACTCACTGCCATGGAAACAAAGCAGAAAGAAAAGCTTTCAACCAGAATGGGATTATCATTTTCACAAAAAACAAAATATGTTGATTTTTGAATTATCATTTTCTGCGGTCTGACTAACAACTCTTACTATACTGGCAGTGGACCTACAATAACTGACTTACATACTCTGATTATATACTTTGATTCTAATATAAAAACTACACTGTGAACTCCAAACTCACTCGCGAACACTTGCATACACTGATAAGAAACACTGCTGTTCATGTTTTGCCTATAGGAGACAGTGATGGATTTATTTTGATGAGAACAGGATACAAGGCCAATTGCACCTTCCACAGCCTTGGCTGGAAACAGGTAAGAAAGTAAAACAGGGCATGGGGGTTCAGGCTGACCAGCAGTGAAGGGTGGTGTCTGCAGCTCAAGCTCTGCTGGTCACACAGAAATCTGTGGTCACGCTGCTCTGGCTCTTTTGATTGAAACATAAACACCTTGAAAGATGAGGGCGTACTCTGGGAAAGAAGACACAGTGTGTGAGTGTGAGTGAGTGTGTGTGTGTGTGTGTGTGTGCCATGGGCAACCTTTGAGGACAAATATCAGTCTGAATATAAAGATACATTCATACCTAAAGGTCTGATTCCTGAACTGAACCGAGCCAAACACATGACAAAATGATACATTGTTTCAATTCAACAAATATTTCAGTTCATGTTCACGCAGGAAAAGCTCAAAAGAAAAAGGCCACATGATGGCAATGCTGCAGGATTATTGGTCGGTTAACAGGTTAGAAGAAATCCCTCCTAATTTGTACCTGAATATTGTAGATCATGGAGTGTAGCATCATATACACTTGTATCTCTGAAACATGAAGTGAAACTATGATGACCTTTTAATACAGCAGCTATCCATGCACATCATCTAACTAATGGCACCAGCTATTGTTCTGCTCTCTATTTGAGAGAATATACGTGTAGTAGATCAGGGCAGATATCTGCCTACTGTAGTGCCCCCTCCTGGTCAGTTAATGTTAACACTTAACACTTAGAAGAATTTACCTCACAGTTATCAGGGAAGAGGGATGATGAGGGATGCCTTCTATTAATTTGTCTGTATTGTATTCTTTGTTCAATATAGATTAGAGAATATATATTTAGATTGATATTTTAGATGCTATGTATTAGATTTGCTGAACATTGGGTCTAGGCTAATTCTTTTGATGACTAGCATGGCTGTTGATTAGCCAGCTTTTTTGCTACAAATTGAAGGAACTTATTTGTGTCTTGTGCTTTGCTATAGCTTTACAGTGAACTGTGGCTCTTCATCAAACATCCAGGAAAAGTATGCTTCAGACAACTCCGCTAACTGTCTAGCCTTGATCAAGCAGTATTCACTATGAGGACAGTACAAAGCAGTTAAGTATAAGTAATTTTTACACCTTGAATACATTTCTTATTTATATGCTTTTTAGTGAGAGTCCATTATTGTGAAAATTGAACAACAAATCTTCACACTTTAGCTGTGAAAATTCACATACCATCCACGCTGTCTACACATTTTCTTCCAAAAGACTTCACCAACAGAATCCAGTGTGTTTGTTTTTGAAACCACATGAAGTATTTGCTGCAAATCTGTAACACCTGTTTTTTTTTTTCACTGTTAAATCATCTGATTTCTTGTTGGCCCAGGCTCTGTTATTTCCATTAATATATTTACATGTAGTTCACTGCGTAGACAGGTGGGGATTTCTGCAGTGTTAATCATCTCAAATCAAACACGGCCAGAAACGGTCATTACAATGACATAATGTATTTTTCGATTCCTTCATTCCAGAATGATCAGCTGACTTTCCTATGCGTGAGATGACATGTCCTCTCTGGCCTTTGCCACCATCTGCAACAAACCACCACTACAAAATATCTGCAAATATATTGGTGGTCCCTCCTCTTCCACTATAGAGCTAAGAAGGCTATTGTTGAGGGTGTTCCTGCTGACCAGGATGAGTTATCTTAATAACTCATCCTGGTCATGCATCAGTGCTCCACATCAGAATCATAATATGTTTTGAGCATTACAAAATCATGGTTGTCAACATAGCTTTGCCTTTTTGTAGAGCCTTTACATAAAATGCAAAATAAAAAACCCTGTCAAGAATCCTTCTGTGCGACACTAAAAACAACGACTTTCCACTAACAAAGACTTCGTTTCTCAGCTGAGAGAAATGAATGTATTTAATTTCATTTCAATCTTCCTGACTGCCACAAGTGGAGCAGCAGCTGCAGGTCTATATTATTTCATTATGTAAACTGTACTTACATATAAAATTCTCATTTGCAGCTGTAATTTGAAAACAAATTGAGTAAAGCATAAGCTGTGTTACAGCGCTGCTGTAGGCATATTTACTGAATCTTAATATTTTAGGGACATGAACGGCATAACTCCTAGAGCTTTTATAGAGTGAGGGTCAGTGGTCACCATGGGAAACTGTGAGATAGAATGCTCTGGATGCTTAAATATTTTTTATTTTAATATTTTTATTTGTCACATAAGGGGAAATTTGTCTGTTTGACAGTATAAGCAAATCACAAACAAAAGATTAACAGGAAATAAAAAAAGTTAACAGAGAATAAATAAATAGTTTATATAAAAAAGAAAAAAAAGTGTAAGTCTCCAAAGATGAGGAGGAAGGCTTGTGGGTTGATGTTTTCAGCTGGGACATGACAGAGTTCACAGGTAGCTGTAGCGTCAGCTGACAGCAAGTTAATGCAATGACCTACAAGAACTATTCTGGATGTAGTACGATGAAATGCTAACAGAAAACAGCTCAATGTCTGGCACTGATCATATGTCAAACACTGCTGTGTTACAGGTTACTCCACCTCTCCTTAATAAACATCATGATCCTCATGTCCTTCCTCTTGTCAGTCTCGTTAGCTCCGCTGTCCACTGACAGGTCTCAGTGAGGCACATGATGCTGCTCTGTGGGCTGGTCAGCACCATGAGTTCTCCATCTTATAGGGAGAGATCGTACACTTCTCAAAGTCATAGACGGCGTTGAAGGTTTGTACCGTCTTTTCTTCTTAAGAAGCTTTACTCCTACTCTGCATCCCCTTCTCCTCCACCTTGACTCCACAGGAATCTGGGGTCAGTTGTTGGATTGCATCCTTCAAGACAGCTGATCAGTAGAGTGACAATCGGGTTGTCAGCTCAACAGCTCTCTGGTGTCATAGTCAAAAACAAAAACAGGCAAAAAAAAAAAACAACACGAGAAAAAAAAGGAAAGAAAATTATGAGGAAAAAAGCCATCATGATAAAAAGTTTGTGTTTATATGTAATATATGTACCCTTATCTCACATCATCACTGTGTGTCTTTGTTTCTGTTTCTCCAAGAAATGAATTGCATTGCCAAAATGTTACATAATGTGAACTTGATGATTATCACTGAAATATAGATGTAACATATTTTCAATTAAGTTGTTTTATTCATCTGGCAAATTTATATGAAGTCCTCTAATCCATAAAGTCTGAGTGGAGCCCTATGTCTCAGTTATCAAGTGTTGAGTTACTGGAGTTATTTTCAGTGAAATGACAAATATCTCCAGACTCAGTGCATCAGTCTTTAAATTAAGATGCAAAAAGAGCTATCAGCAGGTAGCTGACACTAGAGAATATGTCTGCACTAGATAAAATAATATATGACATAGCAGCATAGCTTTTGAGTACAGTGCTGAGAATAGCAAGAATAGCTGATGGCAGTGAGTGACCTAGTCATGACTAAGGCCTCTGAGAGATTCCAAGAGTAAAAATCTCACTCAGTTTTTAATCCCTTCCAATAGCAGAGGAGGGGCCTGAGTAGCTTATCTCATGGCTTAGCTGCTTTGAGCAGTCAGTCCAGTGGCAACCCCTCCAGACAAATTGACATGTATGCATACAATGACAGTGATATAGTACAGTATGATTTCTCTTGTTCATTACCCAACATAAACATAGGTCTGTGAAAAAAGAGTGTGTTCCTCCTCTACAGCACCAGCAGTAACACCATTAAAGAGATGACAGTGACAATAGGAGAGACAGAGAGAAGAAAGAGCATGTCACTTATTCCCTCCATTAGTTTCATTAGTGCAGGAGGATGAGGCAAATTAAGACCGCAGCGGGTAGGATGATGATGTGATTTGGCAGGGTTATCTGTTATTTCAGGCTCAGCCATGTTGGTGCCTCTGGTTGAGATGGGTTATAATATGATGTGATGCCCAGGCCCTCAGGGGCCACACTGCTGTTACTACCACCCACTCTGATTAAAATCTGATCTTACCAGCCAGCTTCAGCCTGGATGGCCTTTTCTCATTTCCATCTAGCAGTATGTTGCTTTCACTTCTCATCTCACGTGATGGTGGAATGAAGTTAGCAACATGTCATGGAGTTGAAGAAACAAAGTTAGCCAGGCATTTTACATGTTCACAGATGAATACGATCCAGGGTAAAGAAAAACTCACGCATTAACACGTAACAGCTATAATGTTATAATGTACACCTTATGCTTTGTATATGAATGTGCTTCGTTCCACAGTATCAGAGGTTGTGTACACCTAAAGGTTTTTTTAAAGATTGCTGACCACCATATTGAAAATGAAGCTCACACTTCAAAACAAAATTCACTCTATCAATAGACCACATCCACGGTCTATTCATTTATATTTATTTATTTTTTGCATGGCAGTGTTTTAAAAGGGCAAACACATGACTTCATTTTAGATTCCTGTGTCTTTTGTAGAGAACTGTTAGTGTTGGAGCTGTGAGCTTTGTTCTCTGTCTTTTTGAAAATTTGACATTTTGTTTACAAATTGAAAAAAAAAAAAAAATCATTAAGCAGATGCATTTTATACACAGGCCTTTGTGTGTACATACTGCAAAATACCACAAACCAACTGCAAATAGGATATGATCCCAGTGTCCCATTTTCACTTACATTCCCATACATATATCAGCTGCTTAAAACAGATGCAGCTGACTACACCATCACTCACAAATTTCATAAACAACCACAACATACAGCATCTTTTATAGAAGGTCTATGGTCTTCTGACTTGCCTACATGGAACAGCAATTATATTGTGGTCTAATGTCTGCCAAATGCATCAGAGCCTCCAGCACTACTGTGTCTAAATCCTGTGTAGAAACTGATGAAAGAGCCGCTGATGAAAGCTACTGCTGCTCTGCTGATATGTTGATTTAGTTACAAAGCCAGTGTCGACAAGGTGTTAGAGTATTAGTGCAATTTCATCAACAAAGTCTGCTAGATATACTTATTTACTATATTGATGAGAGTTCAGTGAGAAGATTCATGTCATTAAATTAAATGATTAGAAAAATACTCAGCAGGGCAAATACTCACGGTCTCTGATGTTTTTTTTTTTTCTGGATAATATTGTAAAGTGCCTTGAGATAAATGTATTTTGTGATTTGGTGCTTTACATACAAAATTGACTTGAATTAAATTGAAATATATGAGCCCTCCATAAATGTAGTTTATATGTGATACTTGTGTTTTTTGTGAATTTGATTAGATTTCAAAACGTTTCCTCATTCTGTCAAAACTCACAAATTTAAAAAAACACAAAATGGCAAAATAGCTCAGATGTCTTACATAATAAAAAGCAACACCCAATGTACCATGGACACATCTGAAAATCAAGTATTTGCATCAAATGATATTTTAATGGAAGTAAACACACACTGTTACTGTTATTCTAAATCTAAGCTCTTCAGTCTTTTATCGGCTTGTGAAAGTAATCTTCATCCTTTTGCTTGCTAAATCAGTGATTGGATGCTAATCAGTTAAGCAATTAGTATAGATGTGAGACAATGGTGAATAATTAAAGCAGTTTGACTGGTTGTAAAAAAGGCAAGCAAGTTACTTCTCTTCATTTCTGTGTGTTCAGACAAACAGTACGTGTTTTGCACATTTCAGAAAAAAAGATGTTGTCCGTGTGGTGCAGGCTTTTTTTTTCACTGGATCATCAGTAGCTGTATAATTAGCGTACAGAAAAAATGACAAAACAAGCTAATGTTGCATTCTTGAATAATGACATAAATGAATTTATGATTCACTGTTTTTTTTCCACAAAATATACAGACACGTGTTAAATTGTGGTTGCCTTCATGTACACTGCAGCACACTGTTCCTTTGTTTGACAGTGACAATTCTCATTTTAAAGCATACTTCATCTTGTGGCAAAAGAAGGAAACAACACATATTTTCACACAAAATTGGAAGAAACTGACTGTGTTTGTCAACAATACATAAGACAATACTTATATACAGAACATTGCAAAATAATCTAAATTTTGATTAAATAAAAATGGCATTGATTAAAGGGGGCACTATAGCAGCCACAACCCCCACTGGTTAATATCATACATCTTTACAAATGACATCCTGATGTGAGAGACAAGCAATAGACTAGTATGGAACACTCAAACACCACTGACCTCATACTGTATTATTTATGTGTATGAGTTAAAGCAAATGAAGGCCACAAAGATACAACCACTCCTTCAAATCCAGCCACTGTTGCTGAAACAGCTAAAATGTAATCCAGTGACAAAGCTGAGTGAGTTGATTTTGATGTTGAGCCACATAAGTGTTTCACAGGAGTCTCCCTGAGAAGTCTCTCCACTTAATGAGACAGGATGGAAGTCATTAATTGGCACTTAAGCTGATGATGCTTGCTTATTGGACAACTTCATGTATAAAGGGTTGGACCACTCTACTCACTGAGGCCAGTTGACTCAGTCCAGCTAAATCATTTCTGCACTGTCTGTTATCCAGAGGTCAAAGTCCTTTTTTCATGGGTGTATGTGTGTGTGTGTGCTGTAGCTCAACTGAAATCCCCACCAGCCACCACATCAGTGGACCAGTGCAATCCACAGCAAGAACTACACATCAATGTGGTTAAGTATTCCCACAGAAAATGTATCAATGGAAAAAAAATAATTGCCTCTGAGAAAACAAATGACACACTTCTTGAAAATCTAAACATTTATCACTAATATCATCTCAATCTCAATTTTGGCATTTAACAGATGTTACTACACCAGCCATTCCTCCATATTCAGATTTAACACTGACACACAGACACACACACACACACAGACACACAGACACACAAGCTCAATAATTCATTTACTAAATTACCTCACATTATCCCTCAACACCTCATCCATCCATCTAACAATCTGCTTCATCTTGTTTCTCTCTTTTTCTTTCTAAATGGATCAAACAAACCATCAGTAACCATCTAATCTATTAATCTTTTCCTCCTTTCTTCCTGTGTCTTTGTCTTTTCTTTGAACAAGCAACGTTATTATTATTACTTTTATTGTTATTAAGTGTAAGTATATCCTGTACATATATAATATCTCTCTGAATCAGTTGTATATTTTTATTGTTGCTGTTATAATAATACAAAATAATGTTATTAGTTTTATTATTCCTGTTCTTAATGATGATACACATAAATTCTCTAACCCTTCCCAACTGTCTCTTCACCTGGCTCTGAGTGTGTTGCTGAGTATTTCACTTAAGGGAACCATTTTTGTGAATGAAACTGCCTACAAATAGAGTAGAATTGACAGTCTTATGTAGAAATTTTAGCAGTGCCGATGGTCAAATCTCACAAACATGAACCTCTTGACAACCTGTAGCATTCATCAGACATATTTGTACAGTTCAGAGCATTTGGTCCAACTTCAAGCACTTACAGCAACAAACTTCACAGAAAAAGTGAAGGAGCTTTAATATGAGAATGTGACAATGTCCTTATGAGACTAAATGTGTTTCATGGAGTTGAACTGTGTAAAAAGGACAAAATAAAACCCAGCAGATCAGTAGAGCAATAAGATACTGTCAGTCACCAATGATGAAGATAAATGTGTAACATTTCAAGCATCTTGTCCAATAGGCTTTAATAAATTCACGCACTTTAAGGGCATGGGTACATTTCTATTCTGTGATAATCAGTTATACTTGCTGCAGTACACTCTATAGAATTTTACTATAAAAGAAAGTGATCCAAGTGAGTCAAATACAGTGCTTTTGGCAGCTACAAACAAAAGCATAAAATAGATATTGTCTTTCAAGAACTCACACATGATTAACTTGCAGGACAAACATAAAATGTTTTTGAAATAAAAGAGCAGATTGTGATAAGGGAGCAAAGTGGACTGCCTCCGGGCTGTTGATCATTTCTGCAACTCTGCCTGTGGCTAAGATTCTACACAAGCTTTATACTCAATTAGACAGAAATCAAACATTCTCTCTGAAATCTTTCCAATTGCAATGTTTTTATTTTTTTCCATTTAACATTTGGCCCCAGTGTCCAGTATCTTCATATACAAAAGGCTGTGTTGAACTGAATTGAACTATTAAGTGTCTGGAAGATGAATTTAGTTTTTGAGTCAAAAATGAAGCAGTGTCTTACAATAGAAACAAGAATGACAGCATCTCAACATTTGTGTCGAAGAATTGTGTCATAATAATGTGCCTCAATATGAGAGTAAATTGACTGTGTGAAAGCCAATCATAACTATGAGTGGCTTTTCTTTGTAATGACAATATGTGTCTCTCCACATTCCATCAGCATCCATGCCCCTAAAATGATGCCAGGAAATGAGACCTGAAGATGACTGCCGGCTGCCAAAGAGTGGTAGAGATGACACTAACGATTTCTAAAGGACATTAGTACACAGAGCAAGCCTGGCTATGGACATTGTATTGAGATTCTTGGGGGTAAATCTGGCAACAAAAGGCAAGAGCTCATGGAATGTAATGCAAGCCAGGCCAGATTACTGCTGAACATGATGCAACATCACAAGTTAGAGGGTTTCTGAATTTATTCATAAGTTGCTTTTTGGCTGTTTAGAACAGTTTTTGTGCAGTTAATTTTTTTGTAGCATGTCTTCTGCCATTATGTACAGCCAGCTGAGTGGAATAATGTTGACTAATTCTGCCCTAAAATGGACAGTTAAAACAGCTAATTCTCAGAGACCATTCAGGATGAGGGGAGTGGGGCTGACGGTGGAGCCGCAGGGTTGGAGAAGGTGTTTGAATCAGCTGGAGGACACCGGTAGGGGAGAGGAGCCGCAGTGAAGCCATATTCATTAAAGTATGGTGATCCCTAGTTTTTGTATTACTGTGGGATTCCTTTTTGTAATGTTGCAGTTCCTAAAATGAAACAAAAGCATCGAACAATTTTTTATATCTCATTCTGATGTATTCTCCATCCTTGGGTTTCTAGTCACTGTTCACCCTTGAACCTAAACCACAAAAGAGTGACATCAGTTTAAAGAGTTCCTTGACTAGGTGACCATTGACCATTATTGGATATGAAATCAATATCAATATATTCATGACACTGAAGTCAGGGATGATATTCTTAAAAGAGTATGAAAGTACAGGCTATGCAACGATGTATCCATCTATCTCTAAAGTGTTACAATGGTTCCTGCCAGTGTGAGGCAGCAGATTTTGACCTCAAAGATGCAACAGATGGAGATGACTGACTTGGGCAACAATTTGGACAAATCACAGCAGAGCACCAAAGGCCAAAATGCCAACGATGGGCAGGTAAGCAGAAGCCTGGCCTGATCAAAACATAACACCAAGATGCACTATGAGAAAAGGCAGGCCCGCAGAAACAGTGTGATGCTTTGGCAAAGGTGGGATCCAATATTAGGTAGGTGCTCATATTGATCGTGTTTATGCAGCTTTATAACTGGCTAAAGTTATATCATCATCATTATCAACTTTATTGCCAGACTTATAACACTATGTAATCCAGCACGTAAATGATCCCTCAAAGAACTTACTTTTTCTTACTTTGGCAAGGTGGTGTAACGGATAATGACTCTTGAACGCTGTTCTTGGGTATAATAATGAAATATTTTAGAGAGGATTTTTTGAAATAATAATAATAAAAAAAAAAAAACCTTATGGATGTGTGATAAAAAACATTATTTAAAAGGCAACAGAAAAAATACAGGGACTACAACACACCACAAACTCTAATTCACAATAACACACAATAATAAGCAACTCTAACAGAGAATATTAGAGCAGACTTTCAGCCCCAGAAGCACAACAATCCAGCTGTAAGGGAATACTGCAGTTTTTGCTGCTGTATTAAATCTTCTTGGACTGCATCTTCACCCCAGAGGAACAGATCTCTTACTCCTTAAATTAATTAGCAATGCCTAATAGATTTTCTTCTTAATTATTCCTCTGTTCAGCATCTTCTCTCATTCTCTTCTGCCATTACTACAGCTGCTGATATGCTATTACTTTATAATCCATCTTTTTTTTGTAGAGCACACAGAGAGGATGTCCCACTCACCCCTTCTCAAGCATTTTCTTTTTTGTTGTCAGTTTGAAACAACTGCCTCATTAAACAGGAACAATGATGCAAGTTTCAATTCACAAATTGGAAAGGCTAATCCTCTGCTTAAGATTTCCTTGGGGTAGGAAGATTGAAGGCTGTGCTGAGGGAGCATGTTGGGAAAGTTGGGCTGTAGACATGGGAAGACATGTACTGTGTTGCTCTGATTTAGGTCAGATCACTTGTGTGTTAATATGAAAATCGGTGTTTTCACAGAAAAACAGAAAGAAAAACCATTATATTTAGAAGTGGCCTGTTTACAATAATTATATACACGTAATAATTTATCTTATAGTTTCTATTATTTTCTACTAGTTCATGGAGTGACTGGTCAAAAGACTTTTGAGTTGTTTGAAGTCAAACATGGGAAAGTGTTTCAAATGGGTGGTAGTTGGCCCCGTTTCACCACCACACTGTTGTGTTTTCTACCCATGTCTTACTTCTTACTTACTGCAGTGAGAGATACAATCGGCCATGCACAATTGACACCGCAAACATCCATCCATCTATTATCTATACCACTTACTGTTACAGTGGGAGTGATGCCAATCCGAGCTGACCGTGTGTGACAATAGGGTGCACTCCAAACAGAGAAAGAAAAAACGGTCACTTGTTTTGTGCTCGTCTACGGACACTGATGGGCTACCTGTCACAAATTCTCAGTTTCCATCACAGACACCAAACCTCCAGACATCAAATTAGTCTCTGTAAAGAATTCCAAATCTGGAGAGAGAGACTAACCATAGATTAGCCAAGTGTCCAAGATAAGTGTGACAGCCTGATAAACCATCTCCAATAATGTAATGAAAGATGTTGACGACTATCAGCTGACGCTCCCACCTAAGACACTAAAGAAATCCAGATCTCTAAAAACATTTCTAAATAGCAGCCCTTAAATAGCAGGTGTCACTCAAAAGACCTTTTTAATCCAAGTAGTTGACTCTTCAATTATTGTTCATCTGTACCCAGATTTTTTTCCATTTAAAATTGTAATATTTTATTACTTCGGACATGCTGCATTTGTGTCATAAAGGATGGATGGTTGAGAGAGGAAACATTCCCATTCCATTGTTTTTGACAAGTGTTCACTTCAACAACAATTGCATTTGTGCCATCAATATGCAATGTGCTTCCCCAAGTTTGAGCTCATTTTACAAAGTGACATGATGTTACTCGGATGACTATAGCAACAGTCCCCAAAGCAGGGGGAGCTCACAGCTTCTCTCTGATAAAGCCATTTACCAGAGCGAATGGAACAGCTTCCTTCTGTCACTGCAAAATAAGCAGAAGGCATGAGAGAAAGGCAGAGAGAGAAACAATTAGCCCTGGGGTCCTCAGGATCATAAGCAACAATTTGAGTGAAATTAAGTGGCAGGTTTAATAAGCAGGGATAATTTCACTTTTCTGTTCTTCCTAGGGGAAATCTGCTCTTTAATTGAGTTAACACTTTTTTGTTTGGCAAACACTTCTAAAGCAGGCCAAGACTGCCACTGTGTCTCATTACCAACACCCAGAACTGGTGTGAGTGCCCAACCGCCTCCTACCACCTCTCTGTCTGGCCTGCCTTCTCATCCTCATCCCACTCACTCACTCCCTCAGGTTTGTAGCTTCTTGTATATTGGCCTGTTCACAGTACCAGCATTGTCAAACCTCCTCTGTTACAAAAACACAAACATAAGTCTGCCATTAAGTTGGTCAGATCATAAAACATGTGCATTTAATTTTGTACATACTGGTACATACAATTTTGTAACAATTTCAATCTGGTTGCTGTTGAAATATATTGTTGGATAACTAGAACATTTGAGTAAATGTCATTACAAGTCATGATTTCCATAAAATGAAAATGTCATGGAAAGATGATAGAGCTGATTGGCACAAATGTATAGCTGCACTATAACAAATCATACAGACAATTCATGGTGTCAGGATACGTTCTTTTTGTTTTAGTCTATTTAGAGAATCTGACTATAATAAAAACAAAACAACACAATGATGTTATCCTTTAAAATTGGACGTGTAGGATTCATTTCAATCTTTTATTTTTAATTTGTTAAAAAAAAAAACACTGCATTTATTTTATTTTTTTCTTTACGACTCGGAGAACAGATGAAAGTCAAAAAGTGTGATAAATTCAATTAAATCATGACTGGCACACAGAAGCATTTATGAGTCAGTTTGATTCCTACATTCAGACCACTAAGAACAGAACAAAACCACAGATATGAGTTGGATCATCACATTTTAGATTTTTGGTGCAGCCTGGTTTAATAATATCTGCAGAGTAGCTGAAGTAAGACATATTTGCTTTCTTTTCCCATCTCATGCGTCCTCACTGCTCTGCTGTCTGATGAAACCCATCACAAATAAATAAATAAATACACAAAACATCTGTTGACAATGCCTCCCATTGAGTTCATTGTGGTCCATTACAAGAACTACAGAGAGAGGCGTGGGTGGTAGATTGCTGTTATTTGAACATCATCCACACCCACTTCAAAACGCCATTTCCAGGCCCCATCCAGTATCCTGCAGGTTGTCTAATATTGTCTTGGACTCCTCTGTGGTGGGGATATTGAACAGTACAGTAGGTGAACAATGGGAGGGGTGTGGAGAAGGTGATGTGTGTGTGTTAGTGTATGTGGAGGGTGGATGGTTTGAAGGGTTATTATTGTGAAGCAGAAGGAAAGCGGTGGTGCCGTCACAGTGCCAGACAGGACCCAGGATAACAGAGAACTCAATGGAGTGTTAAATGGGAAATCATCTGTTTTCAGCCACAGATTTAATGTCATTGTTGCTCTCACTCTGCTGCACTTTGCTACTCTCTGCTGTCTCCCTCTCCTATGTCTCTTTACTTCTGTGTTTTGTTTTTTGTTCAACTTTTTGTTTTCTTTTTGTCTCTCAAGCCCTCTAGCCAGTCCCTAGCCCCACCATGCCCCCTGCATGCCCTGAGGTAATGTCATATTCTGTGGCCAGTTTTCCACTACATATTTTCAGTGGACCATTGAAGCTTGCAGTGTCAGTCCGAGGGCCCACACGTTGTTCTCTTTTTGCAAACACTCGTAAAGTGTTTATAGCACATTTTCAGTTGAAACTTTACACGACAAGTAGGGATAACACCCCACCACCTCTGGTTTCTCTAACATTCAGAACTAGTCCTTCGTCTCCATCTCCCTGCCTAGATTAACTCATCCATTTACAGCCTCAGCTAATGGCTGAACTCATCAAGCGTTATGGCTTTAAAAGAGGGCGAGCTGATTGAAAAACGTGGCCAATTTGTGATTGTTTTTTGTGATTTTTTTTTTTTTTTTTTTTTTTTTTTTAACGAAGTGTTGAATTAAGCAGACGGCTGTTAAGTTGGATCTTACCCCCTGTTAAAAGTGCTCAAATGAGTTTGTGATTCAGTCAGAGCTGGCAGCATCATTACAGTTTTAGGGGAGTCAATTGATCCCTGGGTCTCTCCCTTTGCTTTGTGAAGAGTGAAGAAAAAGTTTACAACTTTTGAGGTTAGCTTGGAATGAGCCAATACCAACAGTGAAAATGTAGTCCTGAAAATAGCTAAGATAAAGAGATTTCTAGAAAGAACTCCAGAACATAAAACGCTGCAGGATGACAACAATGTGTGTGTATATCCATATATATAGTCTCAAATATCACATGTGTCACAGAGCTAAACTGTTATCAGATCCTGTTGACAACACATACATGAGCTGGTCTGGTTAACATTTCCTTTATTACTATGAACAAACAATGTAGACATCACATGTCCTTCAATCCCTTACACACTGGCTTGCTGCCTGATATACTCACTAAAGCATCAACTGGTGAGTAAGTTTTGCAAAAAACTAAACTCGTCAATTATTCTATGAAATTGTTGACCCTTCACATGACTCACATTGACTTCATTCATTTAATTCACTTCATGGATAGTCAGAAAAAAACCTTATTTACATCTGCTCTCAACATCCATCCTGGGTGATCTGAACATAGGTGAAAAGGTAAAAACAAGTCTGTTTTCCCCCCTGTTCATCACATAACCATTTGTTTTCAGATTCCGCCACTGCTTATGTCACTTCCACTTGAAAGTGAGCAACCCTGTTGTAACTGCCCCAGTTATGATAGGATTTTTCTTCGTACTGAACCTTCAAGTGGAGATTAAGTGGCTGGTATCACTTGCTCTCTAATCAAGTATGGTAATGCTGTTCTCAACTAAACAACCATCAAATCCAGCATGAACATTCCTGTTGTCCTTGCTGGGGATGCATCACAGTGCATTAACATTTACACTACAAAATCTTAGCAAGTGGTTGGAGTGATGACACAATGCATCACTATCCTTTATGACTCATTCAACTGCAATGCCAGTTATAAGCAGGGTCATAGATGCATTAACACATTGCTGGTTTATTGGAAGGTTTTCAATCTTAAAATGTTAAGTTATTTTTTCTTGAGGAAATGTAATTGTATTACAATAATTATGCAGCAGTGATTCGGTGTATCAAAATGTCTAGCATAATTGTCCATAAGTACAACCATAACTGCAAAACATTGTAGAGGTATAATCAACTCTCAGCTGGGAGCATGAGAAGACTAACGTCTGCATTAGTATTTGGCAGCTGAGATATACAAAAAAGTCTCTCTTCATAGTTTGATCTCTCAAATTAATCCCATACCAACACTGTTGAATTACTGAAGAGAACTAAGCTATAAATCAGCCAGAGAACCAACACATAAATCAAGACTCAATGAAACAATGTACTTGGCTGTATTAAAACTGAGCAATGACAACAGTGATGACAGACCATAATAACAGCTCTATCCTGTGTGAAAACTTCACTGTGACCTTGCTTATTGTGCACGCAGCAGACAGAAGGTCCACAAAGTCTTGACTACAGTCCTTGAGACCACAGAGTGCGAAAGCAGCTATTCATCTACTTAACACACAGGAAGCTCAAACCCAAGGTCCTGGGGCTGCTTCTTGTCTAATGTTAAAATCAAAAACACTCCAAACAAGAAAGGTATTGTGCATGTTCCATTACTCCGAGAGACACCTTTTAAAAAGCTCCCTCGCAGGCTTACTGAGGGGTTTTAATTTAAGTTGTCTGAACATCATCAGGCTTGAATCTGACTCATTCACAGTGTTTGATCTGCCCCCATGACAAATCATCACAACTTTGGTAATAGTGAGTGTGAAGGTTCAGATAAGTAAATAGTGACAATATTATTAACCTCATCTGGATACAAGTGGAAATTCCGTTTTGATTCTTGATAAAATGATACACTGATCAACTAATCATTAACCTAGACTGTCTTTTACACATCTCCACAGTTGTGGAAACTTGTCATGGTCATAACTGAATTTTAACCCTTTACATCCCTTTGAACTGACTTTCATGGCCTGTACATGTCAGTCTGCAGTAGAATTTATTCAACTGGTGTGCAATGTTTGTAGACACATTATAACTTTTTTCCTGGTTTCAGACAAAGCTAGACTTCATGGCAAATTTTCATGCTACAAGTTTAAACTCACAACAGTTGACCTTGTTTGATAGTGATTGTTAAGGGAAGAAAAGACAAGGTTTTTGTGCACTAATTTTGACAGCCTTTATATTATTGTTGGTTAGTCATACGTCATATTTGGCCAACCATTTATACCCTCCAAAACAAGCTAAATATCATTTTTGAAAATGAGACACTAGCTAAAGAGACACATATCTATGCTGCATGACCTAACACCATTTCATACAATTACTGCCTCCAATACAGGTGCTGCAAATAGTAATGCAATAATAAGGAGCAGAGTGGCTCATGACATTGTACCATTGTTGACCTATCTGACTAATACGAACTATAGTATATAATAAGAACTGAGTCATAAATTACAAGAAATGAGTCAATGTCATAACATCTCATGTTTTGTAGTCTACTGTTTGTTTGTTTTTCTCAGTACACAGCATTCCTGAAAGCACAGCTATCATTTTGCCCTGCCTTTTATACTAGTAATTCATTTTTACAAAGGTGACTGGGTATAGTCTGTGCACAGATATTACAATCAAAGCTGTGTGTCTGTTTGTGTTATAAGAGCTCACTGTCGATGTGGTGTGTTGAGAGAGACAAAGAAAAACCTGGAGAGTTGTCTTTGTTTTTGCTCAAACCAACACAAATGAGTTCTAAGTCTTTAAGAGAGCTTTGCTAATTAAAAAGACTCCTTCCGTGTCTGGCATACTAAAGCTAAGGCCTTGAATGGACAATAGACATGACTATTAGCAGAACTCTGCCATATTGCTTTAACAGCAGAATCCACTGTACCGTGACTAAGACACACTGTCAGGAGGACTAATAGTCTTAACACTCAAGTGAATCTGATGACTTTTTTCCAGCAGGCAGATAATGCACAGAGAAAGGAATCTGCTGAAAGAATGCTCAGAAAACTCCTTTTTATGCCTGCAAACATTCTGGGCATGGGTGGGATCAGGATGCTGTCACAGTGTGTATTGTACAATAAGAGGAGTTTAGGATTAGCTGTAGGCTTTAGTATGGCAAGTGTGCTGGACTCTGAATCATAGTGAAAAAATATAGTGTAGTGCACAGAGGCAATCATTTGATATGCTGCCAAAAGTGTCCTAAAGCAAGAGTAAACATGGGGCTGCGAAGCACAGCAGCCATTCATCAGCTTCCAAAGCTCTCCAGAGATTCTGGACAAACACACTGAGTGTGAATGTAGTTGACACAAAAGCAACATCTGTCAACATGTGAACTGAGCACATTTCTCAAAATGCATTTCTCCTCTTAACAATCATGAGACATCATGACAAGCTCCACCCTCTGCTCTGCAACACTGCTCAGAGTCAGTGACCTCTGATCCAGTGCATGTGTAGCTTCATTAGACTGTGCTTGTGACCTAACGATGGCTCATGGCAATAACCAAGTTGAAACCAACTCATTACAGATAGTCTAGTATGTCCTTCAAATGACAAGCCGACTGGCAATAAGATCTTTACGTGCACTCATAGAAATAAAGGCACTAACTACAATCATGTATGGTTCTACAGTTTGTCACCGTAGAACACCTTCAAAGAAACCAATCTTACTATCGGTAAAAGATCAAACTTGCTTTGATTTATCTAAAAGACAGGGCTCTAAAAACAATCTTTATAAATGGGTTTCACTTAACCCTCTAACTCTGTGAGGGGTCATATTGAATATTACTGATCAGGAAAAAAATGAGTCTCGAATAATATATATCAGGGTCAACAGGTTAACAATCCATATAACATGTTTACACATAAAAAAAAAAAAAAAAACCTTAACTTAGACAACAAGTCAATAGAACAGGAAAGGTTGTGTGTGTCCTGGGGGAACAGGTCAAAAGTGACTGTCAGACCAGTGACATCAACAACATAACAGATAAGATGCAATCAGATAAGACATCAGCCTATTCTTAGCAGGTGAATTCATGTGATCTCCTGCACTTGGGACACAGTAGAGGAAACAGGAAAAAAGACAGTGACTGTCCCAGAGCATATTTTGTATGCTTGAGAGACCCTAGTTTTAGATATGGCAACGCAAACGTTCCTATCAAACACAACATCATGTACTGCAGACCTTTGTTGACATTTGTATTGACAGTGAGCTGACAAGCTTCTTCAAGTGGACACATCTGCTACTTATCTAACTTTAATGTTACTGATGTTCGTCTCTTGAAAAACATCAACAATATATCCCAAGATTATGAGGTCAAGTAGTAAACAGGTCAGCTGACATGACAACAAATGTACCATTGTTCTGTATATCAGAGTGTGTATGTGTTTGTGTCTTAACAGCAATGGACACTAGTCTTTGTTTATCATCAGCTTTTCTCAGTAAAGCTGTGTAAGTATAAAACAACTTTATAACTGATAATGGAGGACAGTGAAATAGACAGATGAGACAGAGCAAGACAGTGTTTCCCCCTGTCCTCTGGTTATGGGGACGTTGTGTGACTGCATCTCTCTCAAACATTCATGATTCTCTTGTGATTCTATTTGCAGATTGTTTCAACTACCTCATGCTTAAACAAATATGAGGCAAAGATGGTAAATGACCGCATTTATCTAATGTTTTTCTAGTCTTCATGACCACTCAAAGTCTAAAGACTCAAAGACACAAATAGTCATACTCACCCATTCATTACAATCACCCTAAAAGGCAAAACAGATGGTTGTATATAGTCTCTAATCCTTTTAGTTAAATTAAGGTAAAGAAGTTGATGATTATGATTGATCATTGAATCATTTGCATAATGTTTTATCATAAAGCCCACTTTAGATGATTATAACTAGAACTATTATAAATAAATAAAGACATTAAATTCACAGTCCACATCCATTCTGTATTTTAGAATGAATCTGGGAGGATGGTGAGAACAGTTGTGTGAAGAGCTGTGACACAAATGCCAACACACCTGTTCACAGCTTTGCTACCAATATGTCCAAACACAATACTACTGAAAATCTTTGTGAGCCATGGGACCATTTTCAACCATGACAACCATGGATTAACCTGGACAAGTGTCAAATAGTCACTTTGGATGGGACACAGGGTCAGTTATCACTCTCAGTACTGGCATGATACTTAAACCAAGTATTTATAAAACCAGTTTATAGCCTAGAAAGCTTTGTATGTGTATGGATGTAAATAGATCATCCACAATCTATAGCAGAATCCACAATGAACAATTTACATCCAAGCATGGCATTCGTGACATATCCATGCGACACAGTAACTAATTTGTCTCTTTAGTGACAAACTGGAATTAGATTGACTCTTAATTACAGTGGCAATAGTGTTCTGGTTAAAAAATAGACTGGGTATAATGATTTAGAGGGAATGGTAACAAACTGAAGTCTTGTCAAAGAGGAAATAGAATCCAATGATAGTGTTCTAGAGATGTCAAAACTGCAAACTTCAACCTCTTCAAGTGGGTGCTGAAGAGAGCTATTTGTTTCCCACTGTCCTCTGGGCTCACAAAAACCCCAGCTGACACAAAGTGGCTCTTTGGGTTAACTCTGTGATCCCAGAGTCACTGCTCCTTGTCCTCACCAGTGCTGCCAAGCACCGGCAGCCACTGCAAATGTGATGCCAGCTGCTGCAATGATGTCCCAGTAACATGTCAGCCAAATTCTTTCCCCAGCATGCGGACAATACCAGAACTAGGTCCAAGTCTGCGAGCCAAAGATGGAGAAACAGAGAGAAGGCCTGATGCACACAGAGAAGCAGATGGAATAAACTGAGCTGAGAGAAGCCTCATCTAAGAGGTGGAGAAGGGCTCAGTCCAAAGGCATCATCCCAGCACTGAGTGTGGGGCCACAGCCAAGTGTGGAATAACCAAATATTAGCCTTCCCCTAATGAGAACTCCTTCAAATGGCTCAAACTCCAGACAAAGGTTTTGGAAGCATTTCAAAGCTACAGCTCCAGCCTCATCAGACCATATCCCACAAAGAAACACATAAGCTGTGTGTCTTGGAAAACAGTGAGGTTGTAGAGGGTAGCATGATCTATGCATTAAAGTGAGGTGCAGAGGAAGGTTCCTGCACATGTGCACTAGTTTCTGCACTGCATATAAAATCCAGAACAGTTTAATAAGAACAACTCTGTGGTGTCTGCAGTTGTCCACATCACACACATCCACAAGCAAGTATAAGTGAGGCCTTAGCAGAGTATTAGCAGCTCAAGTTTTCTATGTATGTAGATAAAATGCATGAAAAACTTGAAGCATAAGAATACACTTCAGATCATGTTTACAGGGTTGCAGCATGAGTAACATTCAGCCTATCACTCTGTGTAGAAGCTGAACACAAGCACTGGATTTAGCTGAAAGGCATGTCTTAGTAATACCTCCATAACATTTTTGGTGAGTAAACTCTTCCTGTTTAGAAACATATTTATCATACAACTCTTTCTATACTTTCCCATCATATGCTGTTTGAGTGATACTCAGATAATATGAATCCTGGGATATGTTTAATGTCTGAGTGACATGATTTATAACTGTTTGGATATGACTTTAAAATTGTACCTGTCAAAAGGAAAAACTATAGCTTTCCGTCACTGTCCTATTTATGTGTACCCACAGGTATAGCATATCTATGGTAATATGGAAATGGAAATGATTTAGCTCTAATGCTGTGGCTGTGAATATCAACTGCATTTTGCAGCTGCAACAAAGAAAGATGACTGAAAGGTCAGGCAGCTCTCTTGGACTGGGGTAAGAGTTAGCATCTCCTCCTTCCAATTTATGACAAGGAGATATGCAGAAACTACAGTCATGCCTGAGTGTTTTTTTGAACCTGTTTCAATTTTGCAGTGCACACAATGAATCAGACAGCAGCTAAAGCAATTAACAAGGAAAGACATTATGGTAATGAGAGCGGAGAGCTTGTAAGGTCACCCTTGTTGTGCATGTTAAGCCACGACTCAGGGCAGGGATTCTCTGCCACCAGATTAATTGAAGGTAGCATAAAGGAATGCGGTGCAGCAGTAGCTTACCTGATCTGTCACACACAGACATGCTGGAAAAAAGAGAACAGTCTCTGGAGCAAACATCATGGGCTTATTAAATCATCTACATGATTTAGTGCAGTGACACAGAATGCATAGTTTATGACTTCAGTGAGAAAAACTGCAGCTGGGTAGTGTGCTGGGGCAGAAAAAGGGAAATACCCAGACCTCTACGTAAGGTAGATGTGAGATTTAAACAGTAAACAATATAATAACTAACTCTTCTGTTGACCTGTCAGGAATTAACTTTCATGCTTCATAGAGCTGTGTTAACTAACACAAACTGTTTTAGCTGATTTGGACATAATGAATTCAAATAAATTAAGTTATCTATTATTGTGTATAATAAATTTAGTAACTTCAGGTAATGTATTATACCATATCAGTCTAGCAATGTACCTGTGTTGGTTTTGGAGAGAAATGAGTGGTGATAAGTTCAGCAGTGACTGGGAGCATAGTTAGATCTGGGTGTATTATACAGTATATTCTGCTAACAGGCCCATAATGTTATGCTACACATTTTATTGTTGTGGAAAGCACAAACACTGTCAGTGATTGTCATCATTTCTGCAATAAAAACAACTAAGCACTCATTGTAGGATGAACCACTGAATAAAATTATTCTTATACATTAGTCCACGTATTTGTTACATGCAGACTGGGCTACTGTATTATCAGGTTGTAGTTCTATTACAAACCTCCAGTTCATTCAAAATGCTGGAGCAAAAGTATTGACAGGAAGTTAAAATCAGATCATATTCCTTAAATATGATCTTACATCTTTTAGATCAATGTCAACATACTTTTAATGCAAGTGACTGAATTCTACACACACAGTACCTTTTATATATATATATATATATATAGTACTTCAGAGCCTCTTTAGTCTTGTCTGACGTCTTTTCACTGTGGCAGCTATTTGTCTCCTTACAAGAGATCTTAGTGATCAGAACTGTGATCAGATTTGTATAAGCTACTGGATGCCTTAATTTCCTTTGCGATCAATAAAGTATTCATCAGATCTTCCCAGGTGAGGGAGAGGGGAAGAGTTATTGAGTTCCTTCGTGTTGGCAAAAAGCAAGTCAAGTGTTTTGTTGTCTCTGATGTGGTGTGATGTAGTAGGTTAAAATGACCAAGGTTGAGGACAGAAACTTGAAAACTCGAGCCCCTGTGGATGATGTGTTTGTAGTCCACTTGTAAGAGAGTTAGCAGTGGAGAGTATACACCGCTAACTCAAAAACATGTGAGAATTGACCTGGCAGATGGTGAGGCCTCATGCTAGTCACAAAGAGTTTGATGTCTTTTCATCAGTAAAGGGAAGGTAAAAGGGAGTAAAGGGTAGGGGAGTGGCATTATTTATGCTGTCAAAGCCATTTATTTTAAAAGAATATATGCAAAAACATACAAAGACAACAGTTATATTTACTATCTTTTAAGAAATTAAATGAAAAGCTAACCAGCAATTCTGTTCCAGGTTATGCAGACTTTCTCCCTTTTACATTAGAGACAAATGGTAGTGGTCCAGGATGAAGTGCAGTCCTTTGTTAGGGACAAGCCTAGACGTCTAGCCTATAAGTAGAAGGCATAGAGGAGGATAGGAATGGTCACAATTATAGCAGCATGAAGTTAGAGCTGCTTGCACTGCGGTAGGTGGTAAAAGAGAGGTGTAGGAGTTATCTACTGGTTCAGGTTCACTATTATCACAGATAACAACCCCTGTATCACCTCTCCACCACAAAGTTAGGGGCTATTCAGCAGAGGTGCGTTATTCAGCTGCCTGTACTCGAGTTTGATGTAAAATATCACCCTGAGCAATGTAACACTGCAACTCATGCTCTGTCCTGGCTACCAGCAGCTAATGAGCCAAAACCTGACAATGAGGACGCAGAGCATGATGGATGTATTGTGATCTGTAACACATTCAGGACACGTACAGCTCAAGATCTAGGCTGCATTTGAATACCCCTACTAACTGCCTATGTAGTAGGCAAAAATGAGGAAGTCACAATCTAGAATGTCTGAATCTTAGTAGGCTTTCAGCAGTAGGCGAAATGTACCTGCATGGCTTAATGTGCGTTCACACTGAAAGCGACCAAAGCAAACAAGCCGCAGAAGAAGCTTCATTGTCAATAAATTTTGAATTCGCTCAATTTGCTCATCATGTGATTTGATTTAGCTCGTCGATTAAAGGAGCCGCACTCGTCCGGCACCGTCGGTCAGCACACACACACACACGTTTCCCTGCCAGTTTCTTCAGAAATGTCAGAATCTCAGATAAAACCTCATATAAACCATATCTACAACCACAAACACAGCTAAGGCTACAAACAATTTAAAAAAGCAAGTAAACAAACTCCACAAGACACAAACAAAAAATGCGACCCCGTCTTCACACGACACTTTGTAAACAACTGACGTCTCAGCTGAGATGACTGTATTTACTGTACACACACACACACACACACACTGACGCACTGAGAATAAAATTATACTAATAAAAGAAAAAATAATGATGATAATAATAGGGTAATGTAATAAATTGCGCCTGTAAAAACGCAATAAAAGCGCCCAACTCCTACAGAAAGTTATATGTTTGGTCAATAAAAAGAGAATAAAACATCTAAAAACACATAATAATGAGCAAATGAAATGCATTCCTGCTTAAAACAATCGAAAATGCGCTCTATAAATACTCAAACTTATCACTTCTGTCATCATCTTAACATGGTGTGATCTCTATAGGAGAACAGACTTGGGTCGTAGATAACAGCAGCGATGCCACAGCAGCGATGAGCTTTTCGGTCGCCATCTAAAAACCACCTTGGAACTAGGAACTTAAATTAGCAACTAGCTGTGGTAGCTAACTCAAGGCAAAATCATGACGTTGATGTAAACATCCAGGTAACAGGACAGGCAAGACGGCAGTGTTGTAGTACGCCCGAATTGTACCTGCTACTGGCTAGCTTGATATGTAGAAGTTACCACTGTAACAGTCGGGTGGTAGGCACCGAGTAGTACGCAGTGCATACTGAGGATTTAGATGCAGCCCTAGACTCAGTAATAGCAGGGCTAGTGATATAACACAGGGTAGTTACGAGTATGTCAGCATGACGGTGGTTACTGAGCCAGATCCAGATAACAATACCACTTTGTGTAACTATTCTAAAACAGAACTCAAGAGCTTCCAAGCACTCATCCTTCACACTCTGGGTCTGTTGAAAACGAGATGATTCTGGTGAGGTATGCATAATGTTGATGTTGGATGAAAAGATGTCAGAAGCACCCCAAGTTCTGTTTTTGGCTTTTTGTCCATTTTAAGTGGTTTCTATTGACTACACCATACTTGAACAAATGGCCACAAATGATCATGAGAATGTACTTGTGTTATCAATGGGTCCTGACTTTGTGTTAGTGGAGGAAACTGAGGATCAGTGTCTGATGAGGCTGGAAGTCATCTGGATGACACAGTTGAGAATATAATGTAGGCCATGATGTAACCTTGAGCATGAGATGAGTGACATATCAAATGATGATCAGGAAGTGGAAAGTTGCCCTTTAGCTCGGTATCAGCTCACCTGCTGATGATATCAAAGAACAACGAAAACGACAGTAATATCCGCAAACTTTTTTTTGTTTTTTTTAGTCTGGATGTTTTAAACTTGTATCGTATTGTCCCACAATAAGACAGTATTTTTTCTCTACAGAAAGTCTGAAAAAGTCAGGTTGTCTTATATTCGGGGTCTAGAGACCCAGGGGTCTAAACCAACAGGTGGCATCAAACTTCTTCTCCCCAAACAAGTCAGAGCTTCTTCTTCTCTCCCGCACACCTGTGACCTGGAGAGATGCGACCACCACACGGAGACTCACTAGAAAACAGTGACTCAAACGTTGAGCAAGTTTACAAACAGCAGAGTAGACAGTGTTTCTCACACATTGACCAGACTGTGGCACCAGCAAAGGTTCAAAATTGGGGCGGTAATAATTGTCCCCTGCACATTATGGCTGCCAAGTGGTTGGTAGTCATGCTAATGCTTGCACGCATGTTAAACACCGCTCCTAGGGGCCACCTGGATAGCTGAGGGGTATCACATTGCTATCACATTGAGTTCAAATCCCCATCCAGAGGCAGGTTTTCCTGCATGCACTCTCTTCCATTTCTGTCTCTCTACACTGTCTCTATCATTAAAGGCAAAAATCCTCAAGAAATAATGATAAAAAACACTCCTAGACGCATGCTTGCTACTACAGGTCATGTGCTCATTCACTATTTTTTCCAAAAATGGGTCTTAAAAAAGAGGAGTCATCTTATATTTAGGGTCAATACAGTATGTTGTATGAATTCCAAGCAAAATTGAGGCAAAATTATGAAGAGCTGTCTTTTTGTTCAAATGATAGTCACTTTAAAAGCAAAGTTACTGTAGATCTCAAGGGCAAGAATTATCATGAAACATGTGGATGCGGGCGTACTGGAAAATGAGGGAGTCTGACATTTGCAATTTGTTGGCCCACGCTGAGGACACACTGACCAAGACAAGTCATAAACTTAGGGACAGAATCATTTCATAATGTATGCTTTAGATGAGATTGAGTGTTTGTTACATTATTTTGGGAAAATCAGTTCATGTGAAAATGTTTTATAAATTCACATTTGGTCCATCGTTGTACTGAGTATTTACCAGTGAAACAACTTTATGTGCTGTGTGATTTAATGAATGTATTTATTGAGGTTTTTGTATTTTTATTTTCTAAAGTTAGAAAAAGCCACTACTCATGTCAATTTTCCTAGTTTGCTCATTTTACTATCGAGCTTGTATTGCAGACACTGGGAAGGGTTGTTTATTCATATTTTATTGCACAGTTTAAGGCTGGAAACAAAGAAAGCACAAAAATATGGTAATATATAATTTTGTTTTGTCAAAGAGTATTAAAACCTCAAAATTATTAAGTTGATACTGCTTTTATTTTAATAGCAGTAAGGGAATAAAATGCCCAGACAAAAATCATTTTTCTGTGCTTAGTTGTGCTGTGTGGCCACACATTTCATACTTAATACATAAGGGGTCAGATAAATAATGAACAAAAATGAATCTTCAGTTCCTATTGTGCCTGCAAATCCATACTTTCCAAATGAAGCTTGGAGAGAATGGATATGATTAAAGGGTATTTTCCTGCTAATAAAAAAAAACAAAAAAAGCAATGAAGCCCATTCTAAACAACTGTAGCGAGGAAAAGAAAACACACACTAATCAACCTCAAAATCAAATAAAAATGATCAAAGAAAGATAATATGTTGAAAAAATACAGGGATTTGTGATCAGAAATCCATATAAGCGTGGTAGCTTCTGCTGTCAAACTTAATGTGGTTTGTAAAAAATGTGTACACAAATAAGTTGTAACTTCACCCTACACATTTTCAGACTGTATAAATTGTATTATTGTAGTTTTCAGCCATGGTGTTAAAGCTGTTTTTCCTTCATTTTTTGCTAGTTTGGTACCCTGTTGTCACTGTTAATAATAGCAATGGAAAATAAATGTCAAATGTAAAATTGTTAAATTTCCATATTGCTCACACTGCAAATCCAGTCATTAAATGTAAAGCAATGGTGCTGAATGGAGAAACAGTGGGAGAAAGTGAAATCTCTGGACTGCTCAGTCAGTGCAATTTATCATGATGTGTAGGTACATAAGTTACAGCACATCAGCAGTTCACTACTTAAGCACACAAAACTGTAAATACAGCACACAAATTAAGCTGTTCATCAAACGTTTATAGAACCTTTCACCATGTCAATACGCATTAGCTGCTGACTGACTGCCATTTGTCTAATTAATCAGTCCCCACCTTCAAACTCATATGCCATTAATTCACTGATGAGCAGGGTCACAGCACACGCCTCACATATAAATCTTTGTCTGTCACTGATCCAAAAATAACCACCTCCCCTGACAACTACTGCTCACCAGGGAGTAAAAAGATGAATACAACACAAAGATGATGAGAATGATTTGTCTCATCTATTCTTTGTGTGGACTTGAGACATCAACTCCAGGACTCCATGTAGCAGCTTGTGCTGGAGGCAAGCAGCTATAAAGACGCTCTGAGCTTTTTGTGTTTCGAAAAGGTCCAGTTATTACACACAGTCCATTCCAGGTCTCAAGTGGGAAACAGTATTGATTCCGCCACAAATCTGACAAAAGGGCTTAAACTGAGTAACACCCACTCTCTGATATCAATCAAGAAACATGACTCAGCAAGGGCTCACCATTTCACCAAAATAAAAAAAAGGGGAAATCTGTTATTCCACAGAGGTAAGCCACTCTTTTCAATCAGAAGCCAACATGTTACCACTGCTGCCGCCAGTGCTGTACAGCTGGAATCAGACCAAGCAGCTACATTGGCCCAACATTTAACACCTCAACATTTCTGGGAAAACAACACAGGAACTCTGGTTTCATTTCTGTCTCCACTCTCCCACTCTCTGTCCTTCTTCTCTTATTCATTCATCCCCCTCATCTCATTTCTCTTCCCTCCTATTAATCTCTTTTCCTTCTCATTCCTTGTCTCTGGTGGAATGATGTTTTTTGGCAGAGTTCCCAGATAAGAGATTGGTATGAAAGCTGTGTGGAGGAACAGTTATTACAGGCAGTGTGCTCTAATCATGGAGGTTTTGGATCACAGTTAAAGAGACTCTTCTTATCACACCCAGAGGCTCACAGCTCAGGGCACCAAGGTTTTCTGTTTGACTCCCTCTGACTGAAAAGTTACAGTAAGAGAAGCCGCTGCACTTTCACCCTAACAAATCTATCATGTCACAAACAATGCTTTATCTCTTAAGAGACTGTGTATCTGTTACAAACAGCCAACCAGCATAGAAATGGTGAATTGGTCAGCTGGAGAATACATTCCCCATATTAGTGTTTCAAATAGGTTCTGACCAAACCAAGCTCTCAACATAAAGTGTCATTTGAAGCATCACCTGGATATTTTAAATATTTGTCACTCCTCCATCTCAGAACAGATACACCAATGATGTGTCTCACTTCGCACTTTCATACTTACACTTACTATTTTGAGGGCTTAAGTGTATTCACACTGACAAGTGTGGCAAAATGCGGTGCACTTTTAATACCTGGATGGTTTCACTCAGTCAAACAGTTGAGTGTGGAACGATGGACACTTCTCACCCTCAGTGAGAGCCATCTTGACTACGTAGCGGAAGGGGAGGGATGGTGGCATAATGGCTGCCTTGCATGAAACATGGAGCCACACAAATAAACAGCAGTACTGGTAAAGTTTTCATTATTGATTATAATCGAAAACAAGCCGGCAGACATCTTGGTGGGCGACAATTATGGTCCAAATCGGCGACTAACATTCTGTCCAGTGACAATTCACCATAAGAAAGGAGAAGAAGAAGAAGAAGATGTTACATTGTCATTTCTGGTAAGTGCACAACAATGTGAAACAGTATTAGCCGGTCAAAACACTTGAGTTGAACAATATGGAGGTAAGTATATAGTATACATAATATAATATATGGAAGTGTAATAATGGAAGTATCGGAACTAAGACACAGTACAAGTCTAAAATTATCTCTCTAATGTTCAGCATATAAGATCCAGAAGTCTGAAGCCATTTGGAATCATTTTGCTGAGCCTTGTTGTGGTGAACATCAACCAAATTTTCCTATTTTATAATTTTATTTCCTTTCCTGCGTTTTCTAGTCAGAGACTAAAAGCTTTTAAATGATTTATTTGCCACAATTTACACTCAGCTTTACTTACACATCTCATGTTATTATTTTTTAAATATGTTTATTCCTGGTTTTTGTAGTTATCTTGTTACACCAACAACATGCAGGCGTAGCAGTATGTCAGAGGTCACTCAAGACACAATGGGCCCAACAGAGACTATTTGAACAAATACACTTACTGGGCAAAGCAGAATTTTTTCAAACGTTATGGGGAATTCAAACCCTCCCATCCCATCCTGCCTATCCATGTGGTCATGTGCAGCTTGAGGTTCCTTAGAATTAAAGGGATGTGATATTAATGTTTGTCCATGACACATCATGTGCTAGCCAACAGAGTCTCAAAATCCCATAAGGAGAGAAGGTGAACAAGAGAAGAGGAGAACATAGCAGAATATGTTAAGGGTGTCTGGCCTGCTGTCAGTTTTTTTGAAGTTTTCTTCTGGTTTGGCCTGCCAGTGAAATTCACCTCAGAGGTACACATTTCTCAGGACAGATCATGTAAAAACGGTAACTTCTAAGCAATAGAAACTCCATATCTGTCACCATACAAACAGTCTCAGCCACCATGTAGTGATAAACATGTTGAACATGTGGGTCTCCTCCAAGCACAAAGATTGGGATGTCTTGTAACCCAGAGCTCAGAGTTGTCAGTCTGATGAGTGCCTCGACCTTTTAAGGCAAATTTATGCTTATTCGTATCTGTAGACATGCAGAGCCCCCTGCGTTGTTGTGTAGCCTGTCCAACCCCCTATCCGTGGGCTGACGTCCACCCCCCCAAATTTTTTAACTATCTGTCAAGAAGGCAGAGACAGCTCGGCTGTGATTAGTCCGCTAGAATTACATAATTTCCACAATCTCACTTTGCCGGTAGCATTCCTTCCACAACAATAACATCGCCAGGCGTCTCCCCTTCAGTTCTCATCTCAACATTTGCATTAAAATGATTTGTTATTCAGTGTCAATGAGTTCTAATTCTAACAAATGTCTTCTCTCTGTCTCGATTGTTCATTATGTGTTGAGGAACAAGGCCCGGTGGTGAATAAACAATCAATGACAGTTGATAGTTGTAATGGAAAAAAAGTAATAACCCCTACTATTCAGCTAAAGGAGAACTTCAACAGGGTTCTCGGTTGCGTTGATATGACTGTGGCCAAACATTACACAGTCAGAGAAGCATAACAAGGCTTTTAGTCAAAACCAAGCTGCTCCAGGTTCACCCTTTCTACTATACACTACTACTTCTGTCTCCAAAAAAACGATAGCAATAGCCAAATCTATACTACAAATTCACTCCAACTATTTAAAAGCCAAATATGGTTATTAACAACCTTTCTTAAACATAATAACATGAATTAGAGTAAAATAACGTTCTGTTCCCTGGTGAATCACCCTAGAAAGGACAAGATGCCCAGTTATTGTTGTTGATAATAAGATACTTGTTATTGGTGCCTAAGTTGTTCTGTTATGTCTCCGTGCTCAGCGCCAACTTCGGCTTTTTCCTTTGCTGCTGTTGCCTTACCGACTCCCTCTTCATCTTAGACAACAGTATGCTGAATTAGCATCTACTACTAAGTGACTGGATTTAGAAATTAATATATCCTTTCTCTATCCAACATGATTCTAAATTCACCAAGAGTTTGTCCTTCTGCTTTCTGCTGATGGTCCCATTTTTGGACTGTGTACCTGTTGCATATGAAACAAAATCTGGTTTTATTTTCAGATATTCTATCACTGTACCATAATTATGGTTTTGTTGTGTTACTGTTGCATCCTTGTTTGTCCGTAGAATGAAGTTGATAAAAGCCTAGTTGTAAAGTTGTCATTGCCTTTGTTTAGTTTTCTGTTGCAAGTTTTCATCCATTTACATGTCTCATCCTTTGTTGTTTGCAACTGACAATAAATATAACAATTACCAACAACCCAAAAAGGCAGTCTGTGAGCTATCACAGAGACACTTAACATGCATGTCTAATAGTGGTCCACTACTAAGATGCAAGAGGTTCATGTTCAACACGTCCAACAACTGCAACACAGCTTGTATACGTTAGACTTTAAAGGTTAGTCACTGTGAGATACTGTTTTTCTGTTTAATTTTTCAATTTTACAATTCTTATAAAAAAGACATTTCCAGTTCTACAACTGAAGCTGGTCAGGGAATACCCTGACCAGAAAAAACACAAAAGCACATCACGACTTTCTGTCATTAACTGGAATGAATACAAGTTTTACAAGTTGCTCTTCAAACATAACCACCAAATCTTTCTAGTGACAAGTTTTCTGCTGGACAAGTTGTCTCATTTCAACTGGTGGACCTTCCAACCACAGACCACATGAACTTAAGTACAGGTATAAACATGACCTGAACATGAGGTGATTTAAGCATTGGAGCAAATAGATGATCTTGGTGTGATCATATACTCATCATTACACTGCAGACAGACAGACAGACAGACAGAATGAGTCGTTCATTCATTTGTCATGCATTCATTCACTCTTTTAAAGTCTCCTGACACTTACAGTCATGAAGCCGTCCAGTAGACCAGAGTCAGGTTTGGGTGGAGCCTGCAGTCGTTCCATGGACCATTTCTCAATTATAGAAGCCACTTGGCTATTCTCGGTGTTGAGGATCCTGAAGCCTGTCATGTTCACACCACTGTATCGGTAAGGGTCCACATCCAGTGCAAACAGATCCTGGAGAGAAGGAACCAAGATTCTGCATTAGGTCCAAGAGAGACCGACTTTGATTGGCTCATGAAGAGACATACAGATTCATCTTAGGGGAATACACTACAGTCAAACAATAAATAGCTGTCAATGAAACTTCTCTATCTGATTTCTTACGCTAAGACAAATAACATTTCTAAAAAACTGAGTTGTGCTAAAAGAATATAGGGTGGTAAGCAGGGGCTGATGAATGTTAAGGGGTGTGGAGCAGAAGTGGTTAAAAACAGGCAAGGACATGTCAGCAGGAAAGATGAAGCAAGAGCTGGCAGAGTGAACTCCTCCCCAGGATGTTACATCTGCTGTGTAGCTAGAAATCCCATGAAGGGGGGGGGTTGACATGTCCCAATTCGTTTACCTCTCCAGACAACAGACCATGACTCCACATGACAAGAAGAGGAGATCACCAGTGGCATTTTGGGTCTTGCACCAAGCTAAATCCATGTAGCTTTGTTCTTAGTAGTGACAGCAGTATTGGAAGCAATAGAAACCAAGGAATCAAGGAACTGCTTGTCTTTCTGGATCTGATGATAAATGGAGATCCTACCTTCCAGATCACCGATTTTTGTGCTAAAATGGAGACGGCTCTCACAGCTGACTGGATTGGACACAGTGTGTGACAAATGGGCTCCCAAATGAATCTCATGTGTAGATCTGGGCCCATAAACTGGCTCCGGTTGTTGTCATTAATGCCCCAATGAACTTTAGAGAGATCATTCCCCTAACATCAATAAGGTATATTCAATTGTATTAATTAAGTATTCATATTCTGATTTAGGTTGACAAAATATGTCAAATTTTGACAAGAGTCTGTTCACAAGTAATTCATGACAGTGGGTAACACTGTGAAATATTTCACAACAGACAAATATCAAGCCATGATTGGAACACTATTATGAAACCTTTCATACACTATAAGAAAAACAGTAGCACAAGGTAGACTAAGTAAAGAGTAAAGAGAAATCTGGCAGGAAAATGGCTGCCATATGTGGCCGCAGTATGGCTGGGTTGTTCACTCTGCTGGGAGAATTAGGCTGTCAGCACTGGACTCTGTCTGCCAAAAACAACAGTAGGAACTGACAAGACACCCCTCTGTCTATTCCTACCTCCATTCATGTTCATGTTTGTATTTTACTTTTCATCTTCCTGAAAACACCAGGGGATTTTTAATCATCTCACATAAATTGTACCATGTTGGATGGCCGTGGAGAGGAAGTGTGTGTGCATTTAAATGTTTCATTTCAAAATGAAAATGATCCCTTTTAACCACTTTGATGAAGTGACAATTGAAAACCTGTGGAAATTAAATTTTTATATGAACTTGACATTTAAACGGAAAAGGACAGGGAGGAGGCAGCTCAGACACCAAAAGACAGTGGTTTGATCCCAGGCAATACAAGCTACCGCTTCAGAGTGAGAGAGGGATGGAGCTTCAATAAGAGTTTGATTTGATTCAACTCTTTGACCTAGAACATAGTCTGACAGCAAGTTCACACAGTGTGTGTAGAAGAATGCTCAATGTTCCCACATAACATCAGAAGAAATATAAACCCTGAATCCTGACTTTACCAATCAGGTGAAACACAATATCTGTTTACTTTACAGCATTTAAAATAACAGCCCCAACAGCCTTTATTCACCAACATCGTAGAACCCATAGACAATATATACAATAACCTAAAAATATACTTATTATCACTCACTGATCATTTTATCACATTAATTATTTTTTTACTAGTAATTAGGGTTGTTCATTCGATCCTCTATGTATCTTTGCATGCAGAGAGAACACTTTTGTTTATGTATCTTTTTTTTTATCTGTTATTATATTCATCCTGTGTTGATAAGCAGTAATAAATAAATTTTATTTGGGCCCATTTATTGTTAATTCTTTTTTGTGTGTGTTGATTTGAATGTGGATCCATAGAAAAAAGAGTAGTCATGACTTCTTATTTTATAGACTTATCAAATTAATTAAACTATTTAAATGTGCTCCAGCTGGAGCTGGTGCTTCCAGTGCAGTTTGTCATTTAAAGGCTGACATCATGCTACAATATCATAAAGTATTATTCTCTTATTTTATTTGGCTCTGGAGGACACATTAAAGAAGAAAAAAGCATGATCCAAAGAAAAAAAAATATGAAATGAATAGATCAGGAAATGAAGACTGAAGAGTGTTGCCATCTCATTTTTGGACATGTAACAAATCTTAGAAGATATGAGGATATGGAACTCTGAGTGAGCTCTGATGACAAAGTGACTGTGCAGCATAGCCTCTTTTTCTACTTACCAGTGTGGTGAAGATATAGTGATAATACTCTGTCATCATCCCCATGGCAAGAGCCTAAAAAAGAAAATGACAAAAAGAGGCAGAGAGGGGGAGAGAGAGAGAGGTTGAAATAAAGACAGATTTATTAATGAATAGCGAGGCAGATACAATATTTTGTCATGTTTTGCATATATGCACGTACACATGTATTTGTCTATTTGTGTAGCTGTCACTGTATTGCCGTATGATACAAAGAGGGATATTTCACTACACTGTGGACGCCATATGCTCAGAGATTGTAAATAAACATCCAAGAAAGAGAAGAATGTCTAAAAGCAACAGATGGCTTCATCTGTAGTGAAATGAAGACAATACATGACATTTAGAAGAGGGGCATCTTGGTCATTGTCAGAAACATATACCATAGTAACTCCCAGAACGGTTGGAATGGCAAGGATCTGGCCTTGTTGTTTGAATAGTTCTGGAAATAATAAACATGCGGGTTGACAAGAGATTTTACATTTACTTGGGTATTCAATATGTATTAAAATCTGCATTCATTATTTAAGTTGCACTATAATCTGGGTGTGTATGAAATTATCACACCAATTGCGTGTCATCAAGTATTATAATCACAGGACTTATTGTTTAATGAAGCTGTGTGCAGAGGTGGGAGTAACAGTTGCTCCACCTACTTAACTTTTGGTACACCTTCCAAACTACTGGCACTTTTTTCTAAGTGATATTTTTTTAAAACTCTATATGAAAATCAAAAGAATGCTGTACAAAATGAACAAGTCAAAGTCGACACTGCGAACTCAAGCTTCAAGCAGCACGACTATGCCAGCGATCATGGTCACTGCCACCTCGCCAAATATAGATGATAGCTTTACCTCAAGGAAAACTATTTACCTGCTAAATCCTGCCCATGTCCACGTTTTGTTCCAAAATAATAATTAGCATTTTGATTGCCTATAGAAGTTCTTTTCTCTCTTTCATTCAAATAAATGACACACACTCTTGTGTGGTCTTGTGACCACTCTATTTTATGCAATTTCTACACCAGGACCTTTATGATTGAGTGTGTTTTTCCCACTGAGTTTGCTAAAGGGACAAATCTTTCATCTGGATAAAAACCAACAGACATTTCTAACCAAACGATGCTGTAAAAAGAAAACCTCAGAGACGCGTTCCTCAACTTTCACTTTGTTTTCTGCCCTCTTAAACGTGGCCTGATATCTATTCTCCAGATTATTCTGCCTCCACTGTGGTACTTGCTCCCTCAGCCTCTCAGTGCTTAATCCTCAGTGATAATCTATAGCAATCCCATTTGTGTGCCTGACTGACAATCATTCCCTTCTCGTCTCAAGTAATACCTGCCTGTTCATCCAGCTCCCCAGTGACCACCACCCGTTATTTATGCTGCTCGGCTCTGTTCTGTCGCTCCAGCCACCATCACATTACACAATGTCAAGCCTCAACAGGTCTGACCCAAAAAAATCACCTCACCTGCCCTGTGGTGACACTCCACCATCAACTCCTCTTCCACCATGGACATTTACCATTTCTCAAAGTCAAGGAAACATGCTTAAAGGATGTTTTTCCAAGGATGCCACGTCAGTGAGTCTAGCCAAGCACTGTTCTGTTGTCAAGAATGCTTCAAAAGGACTTAGTCCTTGATTTGTAGGATTTTCAAGGCCGCACTGACGTATCTTTGATATTGTTAAAATAACCACAATCCTCTCCTGCCCAATGATAGTAGAAGGGAAGCAGCAGCAATACTCATTTAAAAATAAGTACTTTATTTATTTCATGAGTTGATGTGAATTTAACCATGAACATAAACATATTGTTAATAAATTGCTTGTTTGTGGTTGTTTATGTTGCCATTATGATCACCTGGCTATCACTGACGTTTATAATACTTTGACAATTCATTCATTCATTATCTTACTCGCTCGTACCAGGACTAATGACTTATCAACCATGTGTGGCATTACATATATGTACTTTTGTATTTTTTTTTTTTTTTTTTTGTTTAGGGATGATGTGGTGTACTTCCACCCTTACTAGTCTGTTCCATTGTATTCAAAGTTGTATCCAGTGATTCAGAGCTGTAGCATTTCAGTGTGACATGGTGAAATGTGCATTGGCATTAGCATTACCACTGCAGCCACCGAGTCCCATAAAGTACAGAGGACAATTATTGCCGACACAATTTTGAAAATGAAAGCGCAAATTAGACTATGACGGGGCGCCACAGTCTCGCTCAATGCATAGGAAACACTACCTGAAGAGATCCGAAGAAATTCACCCCAGTCTCTCTCCTCTCTCCCCTTCAGCTACCGTCTCTCTGTCTGACTGCCAGCAAGTGACCGCGCACACCGGAAGTAAACAAATCGTTACGTACGTTAACAGCGTAAAATTATTTTTATCGCATTAATCTTGGCTATATACCGCACACATAGACATATATATATATACACACACACACATATACACACACACACACGTCTGTGTGTGTACATTTCCTACTCTTACGTTTTATCAGTACACAGTGTACTCCAACATAAACATATATACGTATATACTATTTTATATTATACCATATAATGCTCAAACCATTAATAGTATAGTAGCATAATAGTAGCATAGTATTTGTTGAGGTGCTAAACTGATTTTGCATTGATTCAAAATTCGTAGTTCAAGAAATGTCCAAGAAACATTTCTTTTCTTCTTTGCCTTCTTTATTTTCTTATTCTTACTTTTTTATCAGTACACAGTGTGCTCCAACATTAACAGGCCTACAGGGAATTCCCCACCAGAAGACTGCTTTACATCAGCTGATCTTTCACCCTGTTTGCAGAAGGAAGGACAACCAAGTTCATCAGTTCATTAGACTAAGATGAAGTTCCAATATGTCCCACTCTTGCCAAAGGTGTGCTGTTGCTATCTGCCAAGCCTTTATCAAATGAAAGTAAATCAACAGGTTTTTGTCAAGAACTTCTGGGGTTTGGAACATAAACTTAAAAAGACAATAGTTCAGCAATGCTACAGTGGAACAATGGAAGTCAAACAATAGGACAATGGAGGTCAAACTGGATTATACTTCTTTTAAGGTGTGAAGGAATGGATATTTTGCTGCAAATCTTCCTGCAGGGAAAACATTTTTTCCTGCAAATTCCTGAATCCAGTCCTTACCCTTTACGATGTCCAGAGATAATCCTAAGTATATATCTGTATTTAGATATCATAACTTTGTAAAAAAAAAAAAAAAAAATTCCCACCCTTATTTAACAAATTTAGAGTCCAGAAAGAGAGTTTAGTTTATATAGAACCATTAATGGAAGGGTAGATTGTATTAAAATGTGCTCCCATGCAAATTTTCCAATGCCTGTCAATCTGTATCAATCTTTCCTGTCTCCTTTTCAGTCTGTTGCTGATGGGATTCAGTGTCTGCAGGTACCAGTAGAGCTATTCCAGTAGAGAGTATTCTTTGGATCATGAGCAAATTCCTTACTTTCTCCACACTTTCCATCACTTTGGCAGAGGTTAATCTCTGTCTGGTCAAACCATAAAACTTTGTTCAAGAACCTTTGTACTTCTTTGCAAATTACATCCTGGCCTTGTGGTATGTAGTCTTGTGGCATGGCCTATATATTATATTTCTGCTCTCAAAGTCATCTTCAAATGGTGAATTGGAAAACTTCACCCCTGCTGATGTCACTGACTGCTGATTTCTTTACAGCTCTCACAATGTTTCTGTCATTGATTGCTGTTGTCGGCCTATTGGATGTCTCTTGCTCGGTACATATGTAGTTTGATATTCAAACCTTTGTACTGACTGTGCCCGGTGTTTGTGCAATGGCTCTGATCAATTTTCATCCAACTCTCAGCTTCAAAATGTCTCCTTCTGCCATAGACGTGCTTGTCTTTGTGTTAATTCATTCATTTTAATAAGAAATTCCTTCTTTTTCAGGTCAATAGACACTCAGATCTACTTAATGTTTAAACAAGACAACACATGGGCAACAAGATTTTAAAAAAAATGGTTAATTGAACTACCAAAACAGAGGAATTGGTGTTAATGTTCTGACAGTTTTCAAGGGGACCATGTAGGAGGTCACCCTGTAGTCACAAGAAGTCCTTGGTGGAGACATCGTGGGCAGTTCATTAATGTTTCTGTATTATACAAAATCCAGACAGTGAATAGTAATTTTTATGCTGATGGCTTGAATGTGTGAAAATATAAATATAGTATGTAACACGATGCCTCCAGTGCTGGCTCTGTTTTTAACAGACTATTGGCACTGCCAACTAAGAAAATATGCTGGCACTGAACATAAACTATTGTTTTACAGAATTGTTCCATTTCACCATTCCGCTTTTGAGACAGGACTAAAATATTTAATAATAAATCAAACAAAAACATTGTGTCAACACTTTCAATTCTGATGATTTGTTTCCTTCAACTTGAAAACAAGCTATTTCTCTATGTCACCATGAAATGGAACTGGTTAAAAGGGAAATAGTTGTATACTAGTATTGATTTGATATCTTAACTTGATGGAACATAAATAGAAAAAAAACATAAATCAAGTATTTCATTTGCAGGTGTTACACACAGAAATTGAATCAAGAACTATAGATGTGGTGGTTACTTTAGTGAAGACACAACTTATGAACACCAGGCTGTCATTATGAACACGTCATTTTCCTGAACAACAGGCTGACGTGTCTGTGAAGAGTGAGGAAATGATGAACCTGCTGATCTGGAACACCCTTCACCACCACTTGTTATGAAATCAAGATGCTAGGTAAGTCTTGTAAAACAGTCTTTTTAATAAACTCTTGGTACACTTATGTGTAGGGACCATATTCATGCTACTGCTGGAGTTAGCTGCAATTTTGAATTGTATTAGTGGTTAAAAATGGCCTTTTAGATACATTTGACAGACAACATCTCTTACTTTCATTGTTAGCTATTTGGCTATGAAAACAAAAAACGGTCAAACATAAATATCCTTCAACCAACGTAAAATAGCTCTTTAGGGGGTGTTTGACTGCACGGTCAAATAGACCCTGTGTTCAAATTACTCCAGACCATCACTTTAAGTGATGTTGATACATTGGGAAAGAGCACTGCTGTTACAGTTCATAGGACAATTTGACATACAATTGTTCTGTCTTATATGTGTTCAGTATGAGTCAGACTTTTGTCTGAAATTGCCACTCATTCTCTAAAGCAACAGTAGTTATTTCACCAACAGGAATATGCACTAATTCATTAATCATTACAGAGCCAGTGTCTCTAAAAATGCACCTTTTAGATGAGATTCTGAAATAGAATAATTTCTCTTTGTATTATTCTATTATCAGCCATACCTGTTGGCTGTGTGCCAGTCAATTTCCAGCTATATGTAACTATATGGCATCAGTGTCCTGTCTGCCATGCTGAGACTCACTAAACTAATATAGAACACAGAAGAGGACTGTGTGCAGAGGATGATTAAACAGGCAGGAAGGGATAATGGCTGCTGGCATTTGATAGGAAACCTTCAGAAAGTGTATAGCTTTCTGTCTGAGCACCAGCTCCCTCAAAGGTGACTCATACAGCGTCTTTCCCTTGACTTTGTGATAACTGGTGAGTGCCAGAACCCTTTCAGAGTTAATGTATCTACTGCATATTTCAAATTTTGATGTCAGTGAAACACTTACCATTCACTTATAACAAAGTATTAGATTTTAAAACCACTGGCAGTTAACAATAGCCTAGAGCCACCACAAGTGGCTTGTAATTTACATGATCAATGCAAGCAGGCAATATCAGATCCTTTACAAGACAATGAAAAGATTTAAGGAAAGGCGCCACCTTGACTTTGGTATTATTCTAACTTATGTTTTTTTTTTTTTCATTCCATATTCTTCTGTGTTATTATTGTAGCAGTCTTGTTAAAACAAAATTTCAAGTTGTCTGTATAAGAAATTGAACTGTTAGTACAAAACTCATGAATGAAACCATTTTGTAGTTTTTCAAAAAGATATTTCCTTGTTATAATAAGTATTTTCCCATGTAAGTCTACATGCAACATGTTTGTTCTGGTAAATATATGACACATTTAACTATGTTGCTCTCCTCCTGGTTCTATGTTTGTATTGTATTTGGCGGTAGAGGCTCGGCTGACAGCTGATGAACAGTACCCACGGTCTCTAACTTATTGGTGTGTCATGTAATGAGAATATCAGAGTAAGAAAGTTAAGTCGTTCATTACCTCTCATTAGTAGGGTTCTCTTTTACATTATTAATGAAAAGAGTCCTTGACCTTCTATAGCAATCTACTACTCAAGCACTGATTAAAAACCCTGGAAGAGTGACAGGGATGAATAACGTTGTCTTTAATATTTGATCAATCTACAAGCAGGAGAAATATGAATGGTTGTTCAGTGAGTTAATTCTCTTTTATGCAAATCACCATTGTCCTACACAAGACATTGTGCAAGACAGAGAAAGATACCTATAGGCAACAATGTACAAGCTACCTATTTTTCCTGTAAAGAAAAATACGCAATAATTGGTGAATAGGTGCAAGCAGCTTTCTATGAAATAGCAGCTGAGATCATGTGTGTGTCAAGATAAACTCTGTGGAAAAAAAAATCATAAAGTTCATACATTAACCTTCATGCTGTTCTATACACTGTAGATAACAAAGTCCATAATCCTGAGCTCAATAGTATCATTATCTTAAACTATTAAACACTATTATCCTGTGATTTCAAAATAATAAAAATATCATTATTATAGAATGGAATAATTATGAGGAACACTATAACTATTATTTATTTCTTGTTTAAGAAAATTACAGAATTACACCAGGTCTACAAGTAAACATGTTTGTTGAGAATAGGAGTTATGAAAACAACAGAGAAGATTTTCCTGTTAACAGAAAATGTTTTGAATTTTAGTCAATATTTCTCACTGACTGATTGCATTACAAGCATGTTGCAATTAGTATGAAGGGGTTATTATTTTAAAAGCATCTGAAAGTTAAATAGACTTACATACATTCATTTTTAACCTGGACTCTTATCAGCTCTACAGCAGCTCTAATCCGGGCTAGTTCACTTGACAAAATATTAGTATGTCAGAGTAATCATTTCACTATTACATTATCCTATTTTTCCCCCAACTGTGGCTATTTTATTGGATTTCAATTAATATTTCCCAAACAAATCAAAAGACTACTGTTTACAAATGTCTTTCTGCCTTGTCTCGCACACTTTGCTGCTCCTCCTTGCATTTTCAAAACATTCTGTTTTTACCACATGCACCCTTTGATAGCCATCTGTCATTTCTGGCTAGTTAACATGAACCAGAATCCAGTGAGAAATGGCAGCCAGAAGCAGTAATTTAGTGTGGTCTGCTAACACAGACCACACTAAATTAGCACTACAGGCAAAGGATCACTGTCCCAAAACACTGGCAGCACAGAGCACAGAGGCCCAAACCTAACACATGCCATGCTACAAGAATGCAGCATTGTTATTTTATTGCACGCTTCAGTGTGTTACCCCTAACATTATAGCACATTATTATGCAATTGCGTGGCACAAAAGATGAGCGTATGTATAAAAAATTTAGAATATACTATGTATTTTTCATACAAACAAAAAAATACCTTCAGCTTCTACTGTTTGTGTCTCAGAGGCATAAAAAACATGCTGGTTTTCTTGTTAGCTTTCAGTAGATGCTAAATTCTAAGGCTTAGGAACAGAACAGGTTAAGAAAGGGACATTGGGTCAATAAGGAAACACAAATAGTGGAGATGTGGAAGTCCATAAACCCAGTGGGTTAGTATTTGTGTTTTTAGTTCATTTTTGTAAAGTAAGAAGGTGAAACAGCCACAATTATGACTTCCATGGTATCTGATTTAACAACAATTAACTAGACTTGTCAAAACAATGCAGAAAATGCCAAGTGAAAACAGAGAACAATGTTATTTCACTGTCAAAAACATATCTGTAGTTCTGGCTTCGTTTTGCCACATGAGGAAACTGTAGTGCAAGAAAACATTTGCAGTAGCTGTACTTCACAGAAGAAAGCATTAGCATTCGTGTTTTATATTTTGGTAGTGGTGAGGTTGCAATGTCCAGTCATGTGCAACATAACATGAAGAGTCCATCTGTTTACAGGCTGTGTGCTATATGACTGATTACACAATATGTACAATATGATTATTTGTAGTTATTTAATCTTTGTTTAGTGGAATTTAATTCTAGACTTTGTTTTACACAAACCTTAAATAAAATAACATACTGCACATGTTTGTGTGGTTGTCAGTTATGCCATTATTTTACATACATGTTATTCATAGTTACCATCATTACATGCGAAATGTTAAAACATACAGTCTAAATCTTATCCAGCGTATACGCTTTGGTCACAGCTCTTTTGCTTCTCTGTCTATAAAAGTGATTTTTCTGAAAGAGGAAATCGAATGTTTCATCTGTCAATATCCTGTCTGTATAATATAATGAATTATATAGCAAAATACAAATTTCAGCACATATTATTGTCCTTCTATTGTCCAGGGAGTGATATATTTACACAGAAAATAATTAATTAAATACAACTAATTTTCAATAAATGCTGACAGAATATATACAAGGCACATCACTGTATGAGTAATTGATTTTGATTGATTATCATTTTGCATTATCTAATTAAGTTATGTTTATTAACATAGAGGTAGCACTATTGATGAGGGTGGCTAGTGCGGGTGCATAAGATCCTGTAGAGAATGCATCGAGGTCCTGTTTTTCGAAAAAAGATCAATGTTACATTACAGTCAGTTGGAGAGTTTTTGTGCCAATTTTGTGAAAATGCACAAAGGGGCCAGGATTTGAAGCACGACTTTAGGCTGATTGGACAATGATATTCAGAGGCTAATCAAATGGCCTACACACATAACTACTGTTGCAGTGGTAGATTACAAAAAAAAATCTATCTGTCTCCTTGTTTGGCAGTACATCGCACAAATCACTCCTGTGAACGAAACACCCCTGATAGCTACATAATGTTACCAGGAATAGTCTCCAAGTCTAGGAAAGTAACATCTACCATCAGTCCTCAGTCCTGCTTGTGTCCAACCCTCTGTCTCCATGTCTCACTGACAACTGTGTACAGCTCCACCATTAACTGTGCTCGCACACACACATTTACACACCTGCTTCAGGATCCCTGCAGCCATTTCATGGCCACAGTCAAAGATGATGTGGAACTCCTTCCCCCTCTTCATCTCCTTCAACAGTGGCTTGGCATCCTTGGTCTCTGCAGGCAGTTGCCGGATCTTTAACCGGATGTTGTACCGGGACGGTGCCTTTATAAGTTCTTGCAACCGAATCAGACCTGTAGGGAAATCCAAAAAGAAAAAAAACTTTTCAATATTTTTTCTTGTACAATTATCCCATCTCCCTGGGAGAGGATGATACACTTCAAAAGAAAATTTTGAAATACATGTCTTTGCATAGCAATAGATATGTGTGGTTTGGGTGTTTATATTTAGAGTGAAGATAAGAAAGCTTGTTGTCAGCTCATTTTGATGAAATCAATTTCTCACTGACACTCTCTCCTACCATCTCCTATTATTCTCTGTCCTATACACAAGATTTGTTTTCAGTCTATTCCCTTTTCTCTTCTTTTTTCCTCTGTCCTTGTCCACATGATTTTACCCACAATGCATCCAAACAGTATGTATCACCTCCGTAGCACCAGACCTTGATGTAACTTTACCAAAGTAGAAAGAAAGCGAGACATATATCAATACCGCACATTAGTTGACATTCATCATTCATCATAGAAGACATTGATTCTGCTTTCACAATCAACCCCTCTCTTCTTCTATACGCTGCTCACTGTTACTTTATAGAATTTCTGTTATGTCAGCTTCGATGGGAAAATTGACATGGACTTCAACTGAAACACAAACATCTTAATTTGGACATATAAGCATTCTCTTCTCAGTAGCTGATCAATCATTTTCATGCCACAGCAAAAGAAAATGTAAATGACAGAAATACCAACCCAGGTAGACATGGATGCTATTTTAATGGGGTCTTTTGTTAGCTCATGTAGTTGTTATTCCAAATTTCACTTGTATAACATCACTGACACTAGGGCCAGTCATTTCATGTTACTAACATTAACTGCTTTGCTGATGATTACAACATAACCTAAAATGTGTAATAGTAAAAATGTATCTAAACTGAATGCTTGTCACATAACTTTAATGATGTCAAGGGGTAAATACCAAGCTCGCTGGACAGTGACAATTTTCTTTCAGTTGCTGTGGGTGTGAAACATTGTCATTTTTAAAATGTCAATCTCAGTTCTCCGTGATATGACTAAACAATTGATGCAATGGGTGAAAAAAGTAAAAACAACATTAACTAAACTAATTTTAAGCAGTGTTGATGAAGAAAGTTTGTGTAGAAGATGGAAACCAGGAAGGAAAACATAAAAGATAGAAATGATAAAATGTAAAGTTTGTGTCTAAATATATACACTTCATGATTTCTGAGATTTGTTGCAAATTACTGGTAAATGGTGTGTTATCTCATTGTTTTTTTTTTTATTTTTTTTTTAATTCTCACTATAATTTAAAATAATTTAATGACAAAGTCCAAAAAGAATAAATTCAAGTTAAAGAAGAAATTAAATCGATTTTTATACTGTATGAAAAAAAATGTAATTCTATTCTGACTAAAACTAAAAAATCCATCAAACTACTTGAGTTGAGGTGCGGTGAGTTCACACTGACTGGACCAGATGCTGTTTTAAATACTAGCCAAGTACCATACAGACACATCAGTCTAAACGAGCACAGCAGTCTCCTGTGTCTCTGCCCACAGCCCACTGTCCCCAGCTGTTTGGCTTGTGGCATTGTTTGTTTACTTCCTGCTTCCAGATGAGTGCACTGCAGTGTGGGAAACCAGCCTGCAGTCTGCTCGAGATTCACTAGCACGTAGCCGGTGTTCATTAAATCAAACACTGTCACACGCTGATGATATCTCTAGAGTGTTGACCTGTGAGGCACTGGCAGTGTTACATTAACCACCGCATGACAAATTAACTCCTTAGCTATGGTTCGTAACATTCAGCATATAGTATAAACATATCAGACTCTGGAGGTTTAAAGTTGTGTCACAGAGCTACATGGCTACTGAGAACTAATTGTACTAAATATGTCTCTACAAATGTAAAAAAAAAAAAGCAAGAACAAAAAACAATCTGGTGCAGTAGATGATTTTTCACAGATTTACATCTAAAACATTTTTTGTTACCACATAACTACATAACATAAGTACTTAACATAACTATACAGTAATAAAACGTCTGGTCTCTGTAGACAACCCAGGCTCTGGAAAACCTCACACAAACACAAAGTACACATCCTGAACACCAAAACGATAACAGACATTGTTCCAGCCAATCACAGATGGGTTAGCTGGGTTAGCAGGTGAGACTCAGGGATTCTGCTAAGCTAGTCTGCTAATCAGAAGGTTGGTGGTTCATTTCTCAGCTATACTGAAGCTATACCCATACTTAACTCAAAGTTTTTTTTTCCATTGTGTGAATGTGATTTTCAAAAAGCGTGCAGTGTATAGATGGAGATTCTTTGTGAATGACTAAATGAGAACTTAATGTAAAGCACTTTTTGAGTTTATGAGTAGATTAGAGACACACAATGTAAATATCCATTTAGCATTCTTTTAAGGAGATTAAGAAAAGTAGTAATACAATAATTGATGCAAATTGCCCAGTAAGTTGTTAAAGTCAAAAGGCAACTCAATTGCAAAACAATGGGATTATTTTACTACTCCATAAATGAATTACATCATGAATGAATTGTGGTATTTCACAATACTCAATATGTAATGTGTCTTTAATTTACACTGATCAGCCACAACATCAGTGAATATCATAGATCATCTTCTTATAATACCGTGTTCTGCTTGGAAACTGGTTACAAAACATACAACATAAACACTGTTTCACACCCAACATTGCCACGCAGCAACAGCACTCAGTGATAGCAATGCCCACCAGCAGGACAGTCCATCACACCTAAAACTTCCAAAGATGTGGATTCAGGAACATCACAAAAAGCCAAAGGACTTGACACTCCCTCCAGATTCCCCAGCTCCCAATTCAATCAGCATCTTTGTCTGGAATATGAAAGTAAATGATGGTAGGTGGATGACTAGAACAGAAGAGAAACACTAAAACATTTTAACATATTAAAATAAGGCTGAAAATATATACTATAAATAATTATAGTATTTTTGATGTTTCTTAGTGATGGAGTGTTTATGCTCTTTTTTCATGCTGACAAATAAACTATTACATGATATACATGTAGCTAAAAAGAAAACTAAAGTAATGTAGTGATGTGAGATTGTTTCTGCTGCTGAAACAAAGAGGACAGAGATGCACATGTCTGATGAAGACTGACTGAAATGTTCAATGGTATGTAGATAATTTTATCTAATAAAATACATCAGAGGATTTAGTTTTTATTTCCAATTATTGTCACAGAATCTCCTCAGGTTATTCTGAGCTGTCGTGATAGAATAAAAGAATCTTTGTTCAATTTAGAAGTTAATTAAAATTTATATAGTGTGATAAATCCCTTCATTCCTTAGAAGCTCTGATAAAACTAGAGTGGACATGAAAAAAAACCCTGAAACATCAGAATCATTCCACTGATCTATAAAATTATATGTTGCTCAGTATCATTTGTGACTGCATTATAATTTTTTCTGTCCATGTAGGGATTCAGATGACCCTAGTTTTTCAGTGATGAGACTGGTCGGTAGTTGGTAGTACTGGTTTTGATCTGATGTCTGAAGCCAACCTGCACCAGAGCAGGTTCATGGTTCAGCATGTGCTAAGGACTGAACCACTTCTTACTGAAGAGGTGAGTTATCTTAATAACCTGGACTGAGCTTGTTGATGTAGGCAGCTACTGCTGCCTGGTATCTCCTGGACTAACAGGATTCTATCAGCTGCGCCACACACAACAGCTAACAGGCCTACAACTCTTCTTTTATTTCATGTGTGTTTGGGAAATGTAAGTCTTTTATGAAATGTAAGCGTTAGCCATTGTCTGTCATGAATAAGAATCAAATTCTTTGTATTTTGTTTAGAATTTTGGGAAAAAACAGTGATTTTTAAGTGCTAATCCAAGGTGACCAGCCAATTGAGAAAAAGGTCATGTGACAGTTTCAATATGTTTGCTTTTAAGGTTGTCCTATATCTGGAAAGAAAATTATATGTTTTTGTAATTATATGTCCACAGCCATGTATTGCCAGAAGCCATCTGATAAATTACTATTCATTTTTTTGATGTCAATCATTTATTTAATAGTTTTTAAGTGTCAAGATTTCTACACACTGATAATGGAAATTTGTTAACTGTTAACTGTGACAACAACATGTCTTCCAACCTCAATAATGATTAACTTTAGTGTAGATAATTTGTCCATACCCATGGGTACAAACCACAGGAAAACAAACACTATGTCTGCACTTCACCTGCAGCCTTAGAACTTGTAAGATGTTATTCACTCTGGACCAATTGATAAAACTTTTAAGAATTTGCAATATAAACTCAATACTGAACTACTCATGACTGGCAGACAGATCCACACTCATACATTCAGTGCCTCATGTAACAAAACACAAGTTTGCCCAAGAACTAGGAGTTAAAGTCTTCAAATAATTTTAGTGTGATGAGTTCAAATTTCTGAAACAAGCTTGATTTTGCATGTCCACAAGAGAGCAAAAGTGTGTTTGACACGAGACCAATCTCACCACAAATGCTTGATGTTGCGTGAGCTGTTTGAGTAGAAAATCAGTCTGTGCTGCTGGGACAGCAATCTCTTTTACGGTTAGTTAGTTAACATCAATAAAAGCAGCTCGACACATCTGAGTGCTGCACTCGTTCATCATAAACACCTGTCAGAGCCTCAGTAGCTCTTCCTTTCACTCTTAAGACATCTTCCCTTTCATTTTGCATGGGTGTCAGTACTGATGAGTATTGACAGTGCTTAATGTGCAGCGACTGTTCTAGGATCCATATTTAACTGTGTATGAATATTTCATCCCCTCTAAGCGTTTATTACTGGGCTGTCTGGGAGTCTCCTGAGCGTAAAACAGTTCAGTCCATCTGTGATAAATATCCTTGTGAGGGAATGTCCCCTCAAGCTTCCCCTTCTTGACTCCCCCACTCAAGTGTATTGCTGGCGACAAGGAAAAAAGTTAGTTTTACTGGGCTGCTCAATCATCATCAGTAGCATAGACGTTAAAGTGATTCCCCCAGACGACCAATGTACAGCGTTGCATGATGGGAGTAATGACTGGTGAGTCTCTGAGCTACAGACTCCTGAGGTCAAGGTTAATATGATTCTTGTCACATCACCTCGCGTATTTATGTTCTATTAAATGCGTTGAACACGTTGGAGGTCAAAGGTTCTAATAGCTGTTCAGTAAAGTGGAGGCAGAACATGCACGCTGCCATTTCCTCGCTGTAAACAGCCCTCTGGCTGTAAATGTGGGCCAGTCACTACAATAAAAATTGTCTGTTGTTATTAGATACACCATAGTTCTTCCAGCTCTAAATCACTTTGTGCTGCAAAGACTCTATTCCCTGAAACACCATTCTATTTTTCTGCAATTAAGTGGTATAGTGGTTATAAGAAGCTGTTCTTCTGCCACAAAATGAGTTCGAAGTCATTAATTTGGGAATGAGATCAAATATCTTTACTTGCTAAGTAACTAAAGATAGTCCTAACACAAATCAAATGTGTATGAACAGAGGTGGAGCACAAAAACTAGGTGTAGTTGGCAGTCTCAGTGGGCCCATTCTCCTCTTTATACATCCATTCTCACACAGGTATTAATTAAAGCAGCTAAAAACATGCATCTGGAGCAGCTAGTAGGTGTGACCATGAACTAGTCATGTGTATCCACACATATCAGCATCTTCTCATCATTAACAATTACAAGGTAATATATTTATTTTGCTTGGGTATATGACAGTAGGCTATATAAATTATTAAATGCATGTATGTATTGTGTCATGTCTTGTTTAAATCTATAAATAAGATATTATATAACAAAATATAATCAAAATGAGGATATAATAGTGTGAAACTTTCCATGAATATTTAAAACTCAATCCATAATTATGAAACACTATTTCATCCTGTTTTTATAACAGTAAATTTGCTGTAGGTCTCTTTTTTTCATTCTTGAAGTTTTTGCTTTTAAGTGTCAATTTTTTTAAATTTTTTTTTCAAAGTCTGTTTTATTTCACAAAAGTTGTTTTTCATTCAAAAAGTCTTTGTAGTCTTATCTTGGTGACAGCATGTGGCTCTAACATGATCTGGCATTTTCCTGGGGCAGACGTAGTTTCATCCGCTTTCAGTCATCATGTGCTGGTTTGATATCTTGGTGACTCACAGTGGGCCTCAGCCAACTGAAGGAAGCAGGTATCTGTTCCCTCTGCAGTCTTTAACAGGGGCAATGTTGTATTCTTTTGGGTACCTATCAGACAGAACTTGGAATTTTGTGTAACCAGCACCAGACTTACTGATGTCCAGGCAGAAAATATGAAATGTCTGTCCTTATGCTTGGGTACCAGTAGAGGTTTGACGTTTAGCTCTTGTTTGCTTAAAATCCTTTGGTTTTATTCTCTTAAAGTTGACATTGGTTCATTATTAAGTATAAGAAGATTTACATGGTTCCTGCTATAAGGTTACTCATTGACATTCACACATATACACACAAGGTGAAAACAATATGCTGCTGCTACTGGTAATGATATTTGATCAGAGCAGAGAAAACACTATAGAGGCCATTAGCATTCTATACAGCAAACATCAGGTTAGCATGGTGAGTTGTGAAGAGTCAGTGAGCCCTTCTCTGAACAGGCTGTTAAATGGTAGTGGAGCGTATGATGGGAGTGGGACTTCTGGTGTGGAGACTCGCGCACATCAAATTGAAACAGATTAAGGGAGGGGTTCTGAGACTCAGTGTTAGTGCGCTCTCTTTAACAAGAACAGGCGTATTCTAATATATTTAGCTGATACAAAGAAAAAATATATAGAAAATAAATAGCCAAATGGCAAAGGAATTAAATTTTCCTGAACCACACAGAGAATCAGACAAGTTTAATGCAGAATGTAGAATTAGCAGCAAGTCTTGTTCAATTTATATGGTTATTTCCTATATTATTTTCCTTTATATTAATTACAATTTCCTTTTTTTTTTTTTCGCTGTCGATGCTGTTGGAGATTTGTACAATCCCCTATTATATCTGAAGTGCTCAGTATCATGTAAAATCATATAAAATAAAGTACAAATTTTGATTTCAGTCACTCATTTGACCCACCCCAATCTATTTTTTCTTTCCTTTGACTGTTTGCAGTTAGACCATTATTCATGGAAACCCTAAAGCTTCTCTATGTTCACCTGTTATGTTAATATGTTCTAGATAATGTACCCTACACACCCACAGCATCAATTCCTTCAGAAGGACATAGTACAGTCATATCACATTTTTCATATATTTTTTTTTTCATTTCAATTGAAATACCATGCTTGTTGGTTAATGAATTTCAGCTGTGGTAGTCTGTTGCCAATTTTGTTGCCAAAAAAACATGGTCATTACCTGTTTCCTTGATTTAACAGGTAACCAACAGATATCCATAACCAGCTGCGGAATCTCTCTTTCGCTATGCCAGTAAGTCAAAATGCTTTGAGTTAACTATAATAGCCCCACTAGACTAATTAACTACAGCACTAATGCTAATTACACTCTCTTCAAGTTCAAAGGATAGAATGCAGTGAAAACAACCTCTGCATTTATTCTGTAATTGTTGCTACCGTTGAAACAAGGAGGGCAACTTTCGAAACATTTTAGGGAAATGTCTGAAGTTATTCAAGATCTATGTCCTTTCTGTTAAATTCTTCTGTTTAGAGAAGTATGTTTTTACATAACTATGAAAGGACCGTGTTCTATACACCATACATATTTATGATTATTTCAAAGTCTTCACAGAGGAAACAAAAGTGATCATATTTTGTTGTTTTCTTCAAGACTTTGCCTAAACTAACTACCCTTTTGCCTGTCAAGCCACACTCATTTTGCATACCTATCAAATCATTCAGTGTTGGCTCGTTTAGGAACATCAGAACTCAGCCACAAACCTCCTCCATGGACTGGCAGAAAATTACTTATGGTTTTGAGTGGTTCCCCACAGTAATGTGCTGTCCTGCTGTCCTTCCAGAAACATTTCTCTGCTTTTTGCAGATGATGTGGCTCTGTTTTTTGCTCTGCTTCATTGGACCATGAACAGCAATGTGCACTAGGACAGTTTGCAGCAAAGGGTGAAGCAGCTAGGGTGAGGGTCAGTACCTCCAAGTCTGAAGGTATAACTGTCTGTCAGGAAACAATGGACCTTTAGGTAACCTTCAGGTTAGTGTGAGGTGCTGCCCCAAAAGAAGGAGTTCAAGTATCTGTCTTTCACAAGTAAGGAGAAAATGGAGCTTAAGGTTAAATGTTATATTTTGTTGGATTGTCAAGATGAAAAGGCAGATTACCCAGAGGGCAAAGCATTACAAATTCAGTTGAGCAAATGATTTATGTTCCAACCCATACCTATAATCATCCTGAGTAGGACTCTGTGCAACTAAGTGAACTGTGAAGACTTAAAAAAGTGCTTCTCTGACACTGACAGAAACAACAATAGTAGAAGTGTCTTGGATAAAAACTGCAATTCTGTTGAAAAATAAACTGTGTGGACTCGTCAAAATACTCAACTGCACATAAAAAAAAATCATATTGGCAGTTGTTTTCCAAATACGACATTTCAAAATGCTGCAATAAATGTCCCCAAGTTTATTTTTCTGACAATATCATGGTTTCAGCTTCATCTACTGATGGTGATCTTGTCTTCACTCAACAAAAGAAGAGGAGATGTTTTTGATACATCCCATTTGAGGTAGAAAAAAAAGAAAATTCAACCATGGACAGTTGAGAAAATGTCTGTATGAATCTACTTGCACTGCCACTAAGATACTGTATTACTGTATAGGTCTGAGATACTATTGTACACAGTGACTATTATTTCAACATTTCAACATATTTTTAATTTTCTGTGTGATAGACAAATCTAAACATGAACAGTCATATTATTGGTCCTAATAATTATGCAGGAATTATGAGTCTTGTCCACAGTAATAAGTCTTCATAAGGTTCTACTTCTACCGCTAGTTCCTCTATTCATATCAGTGTTACTGGTTCTATGACAACTACTGTTACACTATTTTTAATGCTACTAATGCCAGCATCGATTAATATTACTGTGCAGTGTAACAACTATCTTTGCCACCACAGCTTTTACTCACATCATACATCATGTCAGTCTGTCACCAGCATTTAACAAAGATCAGGCATACCCACCCTTTAAATACCAGTTGAGCTTGTTACTAACATGGCTGTCATTTCTGTCCAATGATCTCTTTGGAAGTTCACCAAACAGTCCTCCATAAAACTGAACTTGCTGTCAAGGTGACCTTTTAACAAAGGCCACACTCCTGATCACAATGAGGAAAAAAAAAAAAAAAAAAAACTGGTGATGGATTATGGGGTACCAATGTTATGATTTTAGGTAAGCAAGGCAAGCAGAAAAAAATGTATTTTCTGTTCTTTACACTTATTGCTATTATTATTTTGCTTTTACATATTTCCACAGATTAGGGTTAGAGACAATTAAATTTGTGCAGAAAAATTAAAAATGGCTGTGAGGCAGATGACAGCTGATTGTTGATGTGGTTGGCTGATTTCTCTACTCTGCCACCCTAGGAATGCCTTCAGAATGCTGCTGCTATGGGAACGGGAAACTATGGCAATACCCAATTTGTTTGATTTTGGAAAAAAAGAAAAAAGAAAAACAGAGTGCTTACGCCACTGACTGCACCCAACTGCTGCACTTGCACATGAGTAAACTCTCTCTCTCTTTCACACACACACAACACTTTATAAGACAACTTTCCTTTGGTCACCATTCATTCACATCATTAGTCAATCGAATTCCCCTTCTCTTACTGTAGCATTAAGTATGGGCACACATTTTCTAGCGCTACGTCATTTTATACATATATTTACATATTCACACAGAGCATTCTGCCAAAACCGAGTCTTGAACATTTCCTGGTTTATATTATATATCATGTTATATGTATACACCAGTATTTTTTTTGCATCTTGCATACAAAAACATCACCACTACAAACTACACATTATTTTTTTCAGTAATATTGAAAGAGTTGTGAATAGAACCAGGCAACAAAATTTTAAGGAGTTTACCTAGTCCTGACACATAACACACACACACATACACATTCATACACTCATGGAAATGCCATTGATGAGGCCACAGTCACATTATTAATAATATTAGTAAAACCTGATCAAACAGGCACTGTTAAAGGAAGGGGTTGTTATCATGTTCATATCAAACCAAACTTCTGGACATAATACTGCTAGTTGGCCCTTGACAGTTCCCTGACAGGTGCAGAATGATACATTCTTCACTGTGGAGTCCCCAACTATTAATGTGAAAGTGCCTTAGCAAGTGTGCTATGGGCAGGAAATCTGTTTCCTCTCTTAATCAGATGACACAGAATAAATAAACTATCTTCACTGTAACCAGTCACTCAAGGGCAAACTGCATGATGGAGAAAAGATGAGGATCTGATTACTGATAATATATGTGTAACAACCAGTGGCAGTGAGGACATTAGTTATTTCATTCTCGTTCATCCATTAATCTGTACAGCTAATTGGTCCTTTGTACCATTCTGAAGTCCCTGATGTGCCACACTATGATTATTGTTCAAACAGGATGTGCTTCCTTTAATATCTAAAGTCATACACTATAACATACAATTTATGATTATAATCACTATTGATATACCATACAAATTAACAGAAGTATGTGTTCTTTGCACGTAAACCTCGATTAAATGAATCTCCCTAGAGAAAAACAAGGTTTCACATCAATTCCTCTCCCATTCCTTGAAACAAAGGGATGAATATTCATTTGGGTGAATTATAATTAGGGTGTGAAAGGCCATTTCTCTACCTATAACTTATGCCTAGAGCAGCCAGTTGATGACAAGCACTGTCATCAATTGCTACATGTTTTGCTTCTTTTCTCCTCAGCTTTTCTATTTTGCTCTCATACTTAAATTAATTTTCCCTGTAATGGCTCAACAAGAATTTTTAATATGCCTGTATTTCCTTTCTCCTATTTGCTCTGAAGCACACATTTCAATCTTTAGGTTTCGTTAAGACATGATGGCCACAACCACATGGATGTCATGAAGCTGTTTGCCAGAAATGCATGAGTATTTTTATTGTTTCACTATCCACATCACCAGCAGCAACACCAGAATGTTATGTTTACATAAATGCATCGAAGAGGGTGAAGATGTTTACAACTATGATTGGTAAACAGAAACAGACACTGTAGATGCTCAATACAGCAACAAAATACTGGCAAATGGCAAATGGAAACTATGTTGCAAGAAGTCATTCTGTTGGATGTTATGTTTCAACATTGATTAAACAAGGTTTTTGGCGCAAAATTGTTGTTTTGTCGCTGCATAGTTGTAAAAAGTATGTCCAAATAAAACACAAATGGGTAGATATGGTAGAGAATGGTTGTTAAAATATATAACTGGCTATTCTAACACAATAACTGATACCATCACAAAACAATAATTAAAACACAAGTGACTGTTCTGTTTGTAATATTGTGAGTTTTCTGGTATCATTGTCACAGTTTTATAAAATGTCAAAACAACACTGTGGTATTCAACAGTTCAGTAAATGCTCATGCAAGTTTTAGGATTCAGTTAGTACACGTATGCTGAAGCAAAGCAATATGACATTTAAGTTCTAGCAGCATGGTCTCACCACATTAGCACTCAAATCAAATAAAATTTATTTGTATGGCGCCAAATTATAAAAAAAAACATTCATCTTAAGACATTTTATGTTAGCAAATGGAGAAACCCAACAGTTCCCACATTGAACAGCATTTGCCGACAATGGAGAGGAAAAACTCCCTTAAAACAAGAAGAATCAGCAGATCCAGGCTCAGAGTGGACAGTCATCTATCTCGTCTGGTTGGGGTGAAAGGAAAAAAAAGAGAAGAGAAAGATGATGGGGACAGTGGAGAGTGTACCAGTGTATTCCTTCAAAACAGTGACACTCTGTCATAAACTGGTGACCTGTTCAGAGTCTACCCTACCTCTTGGCCAGCGTCAGCTGTTATTGGTTCCAGCCACACACAACCATTAAAAGCAGTATTAGCAATCTGTAATGATAGATAAATGTACTCACCTATTGTACTCCTTTGTAGCTTTTATTATTAATTTGGTTTGTCAAGATTTGTTCACTTAAATGTGGCACAACAATTTCTAGGAAGTGCAAATTTCAGTGTAACACACACATTCCTATCTAACAGAAGGGTTCCCACAAAATGTGTTGACTATATTCATTTTTCCTATAAATGTATGTGCTTCTTAGAATACAAACTTGTATTCTAAATTTGTAGCATTTTCCACATTAGTTCAAGATATTTTTTGATATTTCATATTTCAGCCCAAAGTTTGATCCCAAAACATAATACAACATAATATCTGATAATAGCAAGATATGACAAATCACAATTATTTAGAAAGCTGTTTAATTTGGTGTCAATCAATTAAACTGACTCTAGCTGTACTGCAACTGCTTGTAATGATGAGTTGTAAAGATATGAGTTGTAAACATACACTTTTGACCATATGGTTACAGGTAGATGGCACTGGCTTTCCTTGCACCAGGGGGAAACTGAAGTATCATCTATTCTGAAACATAGCAGCAACAACAGACTTGACTGGATGTTGTTGTTTGGTTACAGATGAATGGAGATATGTATAGACTCTATAGTGTGATCAGCAAAAATAAGGAGTTCTTTCAGTGTTTTATTGTGTTATAGCCTGTTCTCCCTTATGGCCTAATCAAACTTTGTAGCAGCAGCAGCAGTGGTAGAGGCAACAGTGTTCCAGGTAGTTGTATGGATGTTATGGCTGGCTGAGAAAGCTATAGCAAATGTTGCTGCTATCTCAGTTTTGCCATCATGAAGTTGAGCCATTAGAAGAGTCCCATTATGTTTATTGATTTGCTTGTTTACTCCCCGCTTGGTTCAGGAACAGCACAAAGAGAGAAGTTGTTTCCTAGCCCCTTTATATCCCATTCCCAGAAAACAGACATGGTTTAGAACAGCGGGTGGAGAGACAAGGGGGGAACCCATGAGAATTATACGGTAATATAAATGTTCTGCAGCACTGACTTCACTCAGCATGCTGGGCTCTGTGCTTCTTACTGAAACAAGAGAAGGAAATATTCAAACGAAATGGAATCCAGCCTGGATCCCTTCAAGGACACAATTATATCTGATTTCTGTTTGCCCTAAGTGTAGATGATCAACATAATCTGTCCTTGCTGTCAGGTCCCTTGTTTAAACAGCAGCAATGAGAAATAGAAGCTGTTTGCAGGTCAGACTCATTTCCTATCACAGGATAGGACAGAAAATCAAGCCGCTATTAACCCCATAGTGAACCAGCCAGGTCGACGTTACAAGTTAATTAACAGAGGTTGCAGAATCAGTTACAATTAATTCTTCACTAAAGTGGCCTACATGACCTGCAGGGCGAAGATCTGCACACACACACACACACACACACACACACACACACACACACACACACACACACACACACACACACATATGCACGCTGAATTGATGCTACAGTCCCTATGTCCATACAATGCTTTTCAAGTTACTATGTTGTGGTGTTTTGTTTTTTTCATTATTATTATTGTTGTTGTTTTTGTTTGTTTATTTGTTTTTAATAAATCCAAAATTTTACAAAATTAAATCTTACGTGCTTGGTTTCCAGTTCTTTCATTGAGTTTGAGTTCTGGTGCATTTTCAAGTTCTGGAACCCGGCCCACTGCCTACATTTGTAATTTTTGCTGCCTCATTGAATGCAGGAATCAGGAGCTTACTATCCTGCAGGTCAGCCACAGTCATAACTTCCAGCAACTAATACTAGCTTAAGGCCTTGACGTGAGGGGAACAGTAGACCAGAAGGATATTTTTTATTGATTGAGAGCTGCGAACTTCTTTTGGCTAGAAAGGTTAAGCTCAGTTAAAAACTTCTCTGAGAAGAATCTTTGCACTGTTTCAAATGAATAAAGTTCAATGAGTGAGGCGTCACAAAGGCCTTTGATAGCACCTCTCCACATTACAATGTATTTTGAAGAATATTTCATAAAAAAGGTCACTGTCCTGTAGCTTTAAAGTTGAAAGCTTTAAGCAACACTGGGCATTGAGAAGTACAGTACAATCTGACACATTTCAACCCACTGCTCTCACTGGGGAATCTCTCCAAGTTCATTATTTCAGCAAAGTTAGGTATGTACTGTATAATGTAGGCATAGATATATTGGAGATGCAGAAGTATTTAGATCCTATATCGAGATATCCCATCGAGATAAAAGTATCACTCCCACAAAATAACAATGCACCACAAAAACCTCTGAGCATTGAAGTCTGTTTACAAGCATTAGAGAGTACAACTACATGAAAAGTTGCTTTTGTGGCTCCAGAGGGAGCTGTGTGAAGTCTACTGACTGTTATATAAAATGCTACTATTGCTTGTAGTTGGAAATGAAAAATAACAAAAAATCAACAAAAATGTGATGGTTTTACAAAGTAAAACTACAAAATTAATATTACCAAAGGGTAGTCATTATGTGAGATAAGCCATTTCAAAATGTTATGTTTTATTCCACGGCAGTTATTTATTTATTTCATAGTTATTGATTCACAGTTATTTATTTTATTTATTCAGTTATTTATTTTACATATGTTGATATTTCAGATCAACATATGTTTTAGGACAATGAGGACAGTAAGATTAGGACTTGTAGTAAGAAGAACAGGTGTTACAGATAATATGTGACAGTGTCATAATAGTGTATTATAAATAGTTATAATTTATTCACTCAGCATAATTTATGTATTGTTATTTATTGTAGATAGTAAAAATATCATATTTATCACACATAAAACTTGAACACCTATGGTTCTTCCATGTGCATGCTTGAATGTCAGTACACCGTGATGGATCTGCATCTCCCTGACCCTCTTGTTGGTTCTGATAAAGTTGGTTGGGTGCAGAAGTTACATGTTTATAATTGTTATCGGTTATAGCGGTCTGGTGGTCTTGTTGGTCTTGGTGTAATTCTATCATAGCTCCATCTAACTTTAACCAAATGAGTAAGACACCTACATGGGTGTCTTACTCACCCACATAGAACGTAAAAAATAGTTTATTAGTATATGACTCCTAAAAGTGGAGTATGTAACCTGACTGCTTAACACAGTGAAGACACACTGTAACACAATGTGTGTTCACTGTCACAGTCCGGTGTTTTTGCTGAATGGAGCTCTGGGAAGTCTGGCAGCCTGTTTTAAGGCTGGCACACACCCTGACCCCTGGCATATGGTACATGTACCCAGCCTGCTGTCTTATCTTGTCGCCTGGTGACCTGGACTGCAATAATAGCAAGGTTTGAACAAGGTCTGCTTCCCTGAGTAACAAAAGAGAGCCTTCTGTCTCACTTCAATCAAGTATGGAAAATTTACAAATTGTAATTTTGATTGACTTCAGCCAGTACCATCATTTAAGTCAACATTTATGTCCAGTATTTTGGTTTGTAGTCAATTATTTGAAAATGTTAAGACATCTTTGTCAACCTCATACACTCACAGACAAAATCACACACTAGGACAGCATGATTCTGGCTTTATTTGTTGTAAGAACAATAAGGCCACGTGACTTAAGGGCAATATAGTGTGATGTCTGTAAAAGATCCTAGTACATTGGCAGGAGGTTTGTAAGCCAGTTGCTGTAATGACATTACTTATTTACTTTAATATGGAAATACTGCAAAACTGTTGTCATGTTGTCATAATCTGGTAATTCACCATATACATGCAGAATGACTGGCAGGATGAAACCGGCAATAATAATAACCAAAAATGAGTGTGCCTCGTGGTGTGATTACATGGAGACAGATGGAATGAAATAAAGAAGGAGAAAGAAGAGTTAGGTTACAGCAGGTGTTTGTGGACTTACCAGTGCTGTCATCATAAACCACGGTGACCGTTTTCCACTTGAAGAAGTGGACCAGGTCTAGGATGGCCCGACTGAGAGAGGAGAAGTCTGGATAGAGGCTGACATAGAAGACGTCTCTGTTGTCTGAAACCTGGTGCTTCCATTTGGTCTGGATGTGTGGCACCCCCAGGGCATTGCAAATGGACTGAACTGCATTGGCAGAGGAGCTGTGAGAGGGACCAAAGATGGCTGCAACTCCCAGAGAAAGCTGGTCACAGGCTAGAAAAGGAAAACATCCACCTAGTTAGCTTGTCAGCTCCTAAACACTTGGCTGCAGTATATAAACTGAACCAATTGAAATTGAGATTGAGTGTATGCTGTAATGGAAGTGAAATGACCGGAAATAAAGGTTTTCTTTGTGTTCATTGTATGTTTAACAGCACCATGTTGTCCCCTCTCCACTACTGACTGTCAAGTAAAGGCAAAAAGCACAAAAAATTAATGAAATCCCTTCAGTAATATGTCTGTCATAATGACATTAATGCTGTGTTGGCAACAAAGTCAATTTTCACTTCACACTACTCAAGTGAGTTTGGCTGCTGAATTGTTTTTGATGTATTTCACTATCTGTGACTGTCAAACCTTTCAAACAATGACAGTGCTCCTTCTGGGAAGCCAGTCATGTTATCAGAACCACAACCAGACGCTGGATTAAGTCATGGATAAATAGTTTTAGAAATGATCTGGTAGTCCTACTGTTTCTCTGAAGCCCCCATTTTGTATTCTATTTGTAAAGTTGTCTTGTAAAACTCTGTATTTCTACAGATATGCTTGTCCCTTGACTCTTAGTGACATCAGATGAGGCTTAACACTGATATAGTCTTGCAACACAATGTCAAATTGAAATTTTTTGACTAACACAAATGCATCAACACATGGTCATATATTTAAATTGACACTATAAGTAACTGTGAGGTGTAACAAAATGGTTGTGGTGTGAATACATCATTAGAAGTGGAAGAATTCCACTGTGTTACAAACAATTTAACCATTTGACACCGTAAGGCCTCATCAGCTATCATCAGAGATTCTCAATAAAACTCTGCTTTTGTGGCCAAATAAATAACTACTAATATTGATTACAAAATGTCTATTGCATTAGATTTCAGCAACATAAAGCTAAAGGTTTGACAAAGATTGATTAGAACAGCAATCAGAAGACTCAAGCAATTGGACATCATTGCATTAGCTTGGCTGTGTACTCTAATTAACTAGATATCAGAGAGTTGGCTAAAGTACGGAGACACAATATAATGGTCCATAATTGATAAAACACTTGAAAAGACAGAGTGATACATTTACAAAACTGCTAGATTATAACTTTTCATTGGCTCTGGTCTCAATGGACTCAATTGATCTTTGAATTGCAGCCACCAAGTCATTGCCTGGAACCAATCAGTTCTCTCAGTTTACATTTGATGTGACCAGGCATTTCCTTCTTGCCTCATTATAACTGTGATAATCTAAGTCACTGCAGTTTGCAATAGTGCAAAATGCCTATGGCATGAGCATATGGGCTCACACCCATGCATAAATATAAATAGTGCTAAGAGAATGTCAACACTGAAGGCAAATTGGCTGGTCACAAACACATAAATACCTTTTCTGGAGGCCTCAAAGCTGTCATAGATGTTTATCCTTTGGATGTCGTAGGTGAGCGTGGTGTTTGGCAGTAGAGTTCTGTTCCTGTTGATTGTGTTTAAAGCAAATTTAAAGGCTAGCTCCTCAGCACCTGATGGGCCACTTTCAATGGACTCAAATATCCCCCCTGTCAAAAAAGAGAAACAACTTATTAGTGACTGATGAGGGATGACCTGTTTTAAAAAATGTTTTCACGATAGCCAATGATAATAATTATACTATAATAGAATAGATAATATAGTAGCTGATTAATAAATTCATACATTTAATTTAATTTCATTCATACATAAAAACTTCTCATAATTAGTTTCATATAAAAGGAGAGAAACATATTTTTGTTTGTTTTCACAACAGTGGTCATGCATATCCCCAAGAAAACGAGGCTCATAACATCATTATTAGTACAGCTGGACCATGTTTACAACCACACTGATGCTTGTTACACATTGACAAACAATGTAAAACAAGCTATTTTATCTCAAAAGGTAATTACATTAATACTCAACCTATTCACAATTTGTTGCACATTTTTTCTTTGTTAATTTCATGTACGATAGATTCAAAGGCTCAGGACTAAGTATGTCATATCACCATCCAGTGCTTATGTCAAGACTGCATGGGCAGTATGAACTATGCTAATATCAAAGGTGTAACTCAGACATCCTGTATTTGTATCTGCCAAATGATCCAGGTAAAGAAAAAACTAAAATATTAAAATGGTATCAAATATCATGATGGGAACTCAATGTGCACCTGCAAGATATACAATATGTGCATTAAACTGATTGTTATTATAACACTGAATACTACCTGTTATTGATGGTTTACTTTTAAAAATGTAAGCTCATTTTGTTTCATATTTTAAAAAACGTATCTTTGAGACTTGCTATAGAGTCTGTCCTCATCACGTTAAAGTAAATCATGGTTGTGCAGTGATGACTTCAGGACACGAGAGACACAAGATGACTTCAGGAATTGTTGTTTAAAGGATCCAGAGAAAATACTGAATTTATGAACCAGGGCTCTCCTCTCTGCCCCTGCAATCTTTCAAATTATCATAAATGACCAAAAGTTTCACCATTTTGCTATTACGCAATTAAACTAACCGACAAAACAGAAAGTAGATGGATCATTTCCAGAAACACAGCAGACAGAGATTTTAACCTAGAAGTAGTTGAGATTAGAAATAGGACAGAAGAAACAGTGCAAGTAATCACCAGGTTAAAGCAGTTACTCATCTCTGGTATTTTACTGCAAGGAAAATTACATCAAAAGCGCTAGACTAAACTCCAGAGTTTGAATTACATTACATCACAGTAAAAGTATATTCAAAGCATGCAGAAACCAGTATTTCCCTCTTTTTAACAAATTTAAAAAAAAGGATACTGTTCAACTCCTCTTTAAAATAGCTAGAATGAGGTAGTGAATGTTTTGCTGTCACAGACATCATAGACAATAATCTAAATACTTCCTCTTCACCATCAATCACTAGTCATTATATATAACCATGGCATTAAACAGCACATTAATAGTCATTTTTTTTTTTTTTTTTTTTTTTGTGCCCAGTGTGGTTAGTGTGTTGTTTAAATCTGCTCCAACTAGAGCTAGCAACCATTTAACACCCATTTATTAGAATTGTCACATAATTATGAAAGCAGTGTTAACCATGATAAGACCAGTACTTTAAATTGTAATATGTTACACAGTGTTCACTAAATGTGAAACTATGCAGCTGAACAAGAAGCGGTCAGAACCAATGTTGTATGGCTGTGTGAATAATGCTGCAATTACTTACTGTTTATTTACTGAGGTGTGGAGTATATAAAGCAAGAATAATTTTTCTAATCACGTTATATGTTAGAATATCCTCATTCAACTCAGTGCACATACTTTCCAGCTTCAATTAACTCCACTATCCTGAGAGGATGTACCACTGTCTTATTGATTCATTGATTGTCATTGATGAGCGCTCTATCACTCTTCTTGAGTAGTGCAGCTTTTAAAGGAAAACCATGTTGGAGTAAGCGATGTTTACTGAGCGGCTCAATAACTCTAGTTGTCTAATGAAACCTTCAGTAGCTGAGCACTCAATACATGTCCAGTTTAGCCATGGAACTGTGAACCCTGGATTGACTGTACTGTGAAAGTCAGAACTGATCAGAGCTGGATGTATCATTTTGCCATTTACTTGTAAAGGCTACTGGAGGAATTGTTTGTCAGCAGAGTTGAGTTCGGGAAGGCTATGTAAGTCTTTTTCCACATTGGTTTTCTCTTACTGATGACCTCATACTCCTTTGTCTGATGTATCTACAGTTTCCAGGTACAGCTTCAGAAATGTTTTCATGTCTGTGGCGTTATATATGATATAGACATGCATGTACAAAAAAAATATAACTAATTTGAAATGGTGGTTTTAGGTGTGTTTCTGAACAGTCTACATCAGAGTTGTCCACACTATTCCACAAAGGGCCGTGTGGCTGCAGGTTTTTGTTCCAATCAAGCAGCAGCACTACAGACTCAACTCATTTAATTAACTGATCTCAGTCTTCAGACAGTTGATTGGCCAAACTGCGTAATCATGACTGGTTGGAACAAAAACCTGCAGCCACACAGCATTTTGTGGAATAGTTTGGACATGCCTGGTCTACAAGAACTGTGAGAGAGTGAATGTGACACCCTGCAGAACCCCTGTTGATACCAAACCTTACATCTGTCTTCAATTCGTTTGAACTTTAATGAACAGTAACATTGCTTTAACCATTCTCTATTGTTTGTATTTGTAATAAAAGGGTAAATTGATTTTTTTTTTTAATCATTTTTCATGAACACAAGATAAGAGGTGGAATTATAAGCAACAGCTTGATGTGTGGCTAATGCATTTAAAACAATAGGCTGCTGTTCAACTACACAGCTTTTCTTTTATAATTATAGGTAGCAAGCAACTATAAAAACTTGCAAAGAGAAACTACTAATTTCAGAAGATCATTTTTGGAACTTTGAGGTGAAATGTAAGATAATGGGTTTCTGTATTATTGTCAAATATTCTCCAGCCTTCCTGTTTTCATGTTTACATATCTTGGTGAACATTGGAGTTTTAACTCTTCAAAGCGTTTGATGTGATCAATTGATTTTGAGTAAAACATGTGAGTTGTACTTGATCAGTCCTCTCCATGTTTTATTTACATCAGTATCTAATTAATTTATATTTATCTATATAACTTCTGTTTCAGTAGCTCACCTGGGGAGTTTTATGTCCATCCAAGCATTGAAGCTCTCTGACTGCTAATGTTATCTATATACAAGAAAGTGAAAACTACATGTGTTTAAAACTGTATATACGCAAGCATGTAATATCCTGACACTCTACATCAGTGACCCACAAGCCTTATGATAGGTAAAACACCTAGATGATTGGAGAACTGAATTACCATAATGTGTCCAGTATGAAGCCTGGGAAGTGTGTATGAAAATGCAGGCTTCCACACATACAACTCTCCTGTGAATACTTCTGACTGCCAGCAGATGAATGACCAGAGTGTGTATGGTGGCGGTAGTAGGAGGGTGGGGATCACTGTTCTATGATTGGCTGCCAAATCAATTGATCAAGCCCTCGGGGAGCACAAGAGAGCAACAGTAAGAGATTGAAGTGTTTTGTTTGGGTTCGCCCTGTGGCCTGCCACCACTGGCTCAGTGTCAGTCAGGGCCAGCCTGGAATCCATGCTTTATTTACTCCCACTACAAGCACTCTACTGTAGGGTCCTCTTCTAGTCTAGATTTTATCTGTACGCACTACTGCACAAGTACCGCGGGCCCCTCCTGTCACAAGTGATTACCACAAGAAGAAGCTGATTCTGATCAATGCTCACTTACAGTGATTTCACCGGTGGACTCTTTAAATGTGTTCCTTTTAAAGGAGGATTTATTTTGTCTGGCTATTGGAGCTTAAAGTGGAGGCACAGAAGTTTCTACTTTCATTAGTATTCATCTCGTGGGAGAGCCCTATTTTGCATGTCATAATGAGTTTGAGGGAATTAATAAGCATCAGTTAAGCGGGATGTACTATAATTGGAAAGCTGAGTGTTTGGAATGGTTCCGTTCACACCCAAGGAGCACCGTTTTCCTGCTAACAATCTTGTACGGTTCCACTGAAAGGAATCTGGTCTGTAAATATGGAAGTAAATCAGTGAAGAATGGTGAATTACTGAATTAGAAAGGTGACTGTCTGAGTAGGCAAGTTTGAATATGAATACACATTGAGTCTAATGAGAAAATTGTGTGTGTGTCTGCATGGAAACAGAGATATGGAAATGAAGCAGAGTAAGTGAGATGGGGATTGAAGGAAAGAGAAAGAAAATCCTCCAGTTTATTATTCCCATCTTAATGAGAGCATAGGCACCTTTAAACTGTGACAGCAACGCTTTTGTATGTCCACTTCATGTCAGATTTTACAATGTAAATTTAAGGCTGTCACATTATGAAAAGTAATACTATGATCTACATGGAAAACAGCCTAAAAACACAAGATAAGCCCACATTGCCGTCTACATTTTCAAAATGCAGCTCAAAAACCAAATAACTGCACAACTGACTGGTGTATTTTGCATAATTTCATGTTGGGTTCTTATTGGTCTGGTTTGAGAGATGGTTTATAGCTGCAGTCTGTCTGAATTTGATCCTAAATTGTCATTGGAAATTAACATTGTCAGGACTTTGTAGCACACTGTCTTTGGTAGCTAAAGCTCAATTTTAGCCATCAACTTGATGAAGACAAGTAGTTCACAAAGCCAACAGACGCAAAATGTTAAATAATTGTAAGAAAAAATAAATAAAAAATAGATAACAGGAACTGGGGACCACTTTATTCATATTTGACCAAAACCACAATATTTTTTTCCAGCCTAATCTTAAACAAAGTCACAAAGCCAACAACTGTGGCCAAACCACACTTGATGCTGCAACTCCAATTCTGGGGTCAAAGCCAGTTTGCCTGCTGTGCTAACTTGACTTTTACCACTGCTGCTTTCCAGATGATGACAGATAATACTGCACTTGATTTGACAAACAACATAATAAAAAAAAAAAAAAAAAAAAATGCGATGATTTATTAATATAATATTAAGACATGATTTTTACGCATTGATAAATATTACATTTGCAAATTAGATGCAAATTATAATAGTCTTTAAGAGGTGGAAAACATGACTGCAAAATGAACAGCATAAGGTACATAACAATGAATATGTGATCAGTCTCTCCTTGCACATCTCCTCCCATGTTTTTGTACAAAACTCACAGTTTTCCCTTGACTATCTCATGAATGCATTTGCATAAGTAGAAAAGGTACATCCATTTCATCCTTCACTCCTACTGCAGACAGAATGCAGCTTTAGCCACATCTGTTCATACATGATGTTTTCACAAGCATGTTGCAAAGAAATTGCACTTAAATCAGGCGCTGACATGTTAGTACCTCTTAGAGGTGCCTATCAGTGGTTAAGATACCAACAAAGATGAGGACGCTGGTTGTGGAACTGAGGAGAACCCACCGTCTCCATCCAGGGTGTCTCTGTGGACGCTGTCACAGCCTGCAAATAGCTGTGAGTCTATATCATCAACAAACTGGACTGGTCAAAGAATTCTTTTACTGTTATGTGCTAGTGCAGCAAGTTAAAGGTAGTGGATGCCAGCAGACTCAATAAACTCAGACCATGGTGTCAGGATGCTGTCTAAGCTGCATGCTCTCCTGGACAATCCAATGGATGACATCCTGACTAAGCTTAGGAGCACCTTCAACATCAGAGTCATTCACGACACAATGCTACATGAAGTAATTCCTGCCTTTGGCCTCACACACTCGACAGCTACTCCCTGAGTTGTATGTTGTATGTCAGTTGTAATACATATTCTATATGGTATATACTGTATAACAAAAATATGGTTGTACATAAGGCACAAATTATGTCCATACCCTTTTTTACATAGTTTGTTTGGTGTTTTTATACCTTTCCATGTTAGTATAATGTCCTAAGTCTACACATATTTATCTTATTCATCTATTACAGTCAGCTATTGTGGTTTCTATTTGCTCCTCCACCTTGGCTAAGAACAGGCTTCCTCCTTTCTTTTGAACATGCTTGTATTTTCAGGCCAAAATCCAAAATTTAGCTGTTGATTATTTTGTATTGTTTTCTGATGATCTTATTATTATATTACCACATTTTCAGAAACTTGAGAGTTCATTTTCATATGATTCTCTGTCATAAATAAGCACTTCAGAAACTGAATGGTGGGTGTATGCATGTGAATAAACCTCCTGAGGTAACAGCCCTTCAAAGGGCTGCTGCCTGAACCAGAGCCAGGGATCAGTCAAGAAAGAAATCCATCAGCACTTCATCAGTCTGATCAGATGACAGTGGATACACAGTGAGCACACCACTCTACAGCCATCAGCAGCAGGGGTACTCTCTGGAAATTAAACACATACAATCAAAACACTGCCTTCATGATTGATCAGAGAGACTACTTAAGCAGTAAGCCACTTAGGGCTAAGCATATCGGTGATTTAAAAAAGGCTAGGTGTTGTTAGGCATGATGCCAAGTAGTAGAAAACATTCTTAGCTGCTTAAAAAATTCCTATAAAACACTGCCCTGAGTAAGCCCCTACAGCTGGATTGTGCAGTAACACACACTAAAAAATGCTTACTGCTTGAATCAGTGATGATATGACAGATTTGCCTACGTTATTGGCAGAGGTGTAAAGTCACAAATTACTTTTTCCCATGTGACCTTTAACCCAAGACTTCAAGACTTATGTTTTTATTAATGCTGAGTTAAAGTGTGATAATGTTACTTTTATTACAGAATACAATCTAAGTGCATCTCTTACCAATTATAGAAAAAAATGCTAAAGAGTAGGACTGCTAAGTGTCAGCATCAGCTAAATTGAAGTTTGCATCCCATTCATCTTTGCCTGAATGAATATATATATTTTTCAACCAAGTATTTTAAAGTAAAGTGTGAGAACATGTACAGTTACACATGTATGTTCATCAGACTCAGTACATTATGTTGCAGCATGTAGTGAGTTGTGGCTTATCACACTTCAAGAGATTCTAAACACAGGTGAACTAAAACACATCTCTGCATTTTACACAAAATAATTCAATTGCAGTTGCTCCAAAATAAGTATGATCAACATCTCTGACGCAATGTCATCATAGCTCTCATTGAGGCAGGACATTTTGCATGACTGTTATATTATGTATTAGACTACAATCATTTCAGGTTGATCTACCTAAACTGACAAATGATTATAATGTTTGCAATGCATAGATATTGATATTTCTTCGTAATTGTCTTGCTTTATTAAATTAGATTATAAAAGACATGTTTTTGGGGCAGTGCACCCTATAATCTCCAATCAATCAAAAGCTCCTGAGAAAATAGACAATTTTAGAAATCTATGCTCTGGAGCTGTGGTAGAACAATAACACAATGATTCACTGAGTTCTCATTGCCTGATCTGTACATGTATCTTCATTTTTACTGCTTAAATCATTTGGCGAAACTGCTCAAGAAAGTTTATCAAACCTTCAATAGGAAATCAAAATACTTCCATCACTTATTTTCAAACAGGTGTAAAGTGTTTGAGTGGACACAAATAGTACATAGACAGCATTTATACAGCAGCTTTTCTAGTTTGTGCTTATCCTGTAATAATGTTTTATAAATATTTGAAGCATCAATACACTTCTATGACAGCAGACAGTTGAAATGCTCATTCTGTCATTTCTTTATGTCTTTGAGGACTGTATTGACAACCACCATGTAACTTACCATGTTTCTTACAACCATTGTTTCTAGTTTTGGTTTTGCACATCACTGAACAACTCCAGCACAAACATGCTCAGTGACAGGATACTTTTCTCTCTCTTGTCTTTAAAACCATAATTTAAAAAGGCTGCTGTGTTCATGCATTTAGAGTGAGCGATGAGAGAAACAATGTTAATTTTACATGGATGTGTTCTTTGAGTTAACATTACAGTTAATATTTCAAATTCTTACCTATTTATCTTACCTACCCTCTTGTCTTTCCCTGCTTGGCCTGGCCTTTCTCCCATTCTGTCTGTATTAACAGCAATAGATGAAAATGAAAGGAACTTCTAATGTGTGAGAAAATGTCAGATGATAAGTAAACTCATTATACATGTGTGCACATATCCTGATGGATACTGATTCAGTCTGCTAAATTAGGAAGAGGTTTTATCAGTCATCAGAATATGATCTGTTAGCATTTTACCTACAGTAATCTGGGCTGTAGCCACACAGATATCCATTCTGTTTATACAGCGCTATCACCTGACAATGAACATTCAAAGTGTTTATTTTGATACTGATCACTGAATGCATAGCACCTGTACCATGACAGCCCTTTCCTCTGACTTAGCACATTGTGCTGTTTCTGATTCGTTCAAGATGCACTAGAAATCACATCACTGGTTGTAAAAGCAGCAGGAATAAAATGAGCAAACCTGGATGGAAACTTTCTTCCTCTTGCAGTGAGATGGACTCAGATGGAAGTTACATATTACAACTGATATCAAAATATTCATGTGGACAATTTAAAATAATCAGAAGAGCAGCGGTAACCCTACCATCTCTACCATCAATCACACGCATGCTTCAAAGTAAGAGAGAAAGTAAAGGAAAAGAGACCACACTGAAACATTACTGCCAGGCAAAGACGTGACACTGAGGTGCAGCTGGAAGACTGTAAATCAGCAACACAGATGCCTTCACAGGTCCTATAACACTGCTGATATATAAATGAATGAACTTGTGGTTATTTGCAGCCATTATAAAACCTATCCTGCCAACTCACATTGTTTTTTGTTATGTTTTGTTTTCATTCCCAGTCTTCTGATGAGTATTGGAATTAATTCCCATCCTGTAATAACCCCACAGAAACCCAGAGGATTCCCAAAAATTGTCGACCTCCAGTTCTGAGTACGTCACACACACTACAATCTCCATTTGGTTGCAAGCAAGCTCATATAAAAATGATTCAATCTTTCCGCCCCAGGTTCACAATCCTTAGTCTGCTCATTTACACAGACATTTTGAGTCCCACCTACAGATATGTGCTCATCTCTCCCTCTCTTTCTCTCTTGTATACACATACACACCCACACATATACAAACACACATTTATATAATGGCCTCACTTTCATGCAGACTGTTGTAGGTTCTAATCCCATCTCACTGCTTTTTCAACTTAACCCACTACTTCCCTGGCAGGCCCCAGCAATCACCAGGCATCATCCATCTCAATTTTCTATCTCAAAAAAGACAGAAATTAATAGTAAATCCTGTGTCAGCTCATTGTTTCTGTTGAGTGAAAATTATTTATGAGGAAAAATATGCTGGCTTCCTTCACCCCCTCCACCCAGCTCTCAGTCTCTGTCTGTTGTTGACAGTTTGATGGTGATCAGTGTCAGAATATCAGTGCTGCAGAACAGGAAGCGTGGCATGACAAGCTCCAAGAGCATGTTCCATCTTTATCACAGCTGAGGCTCTGCTGCAGTGGAGACAGGGTTAGTGGGAGGGGGGAGGGGGTGTTAGGGCAGGGAGACCAGATGGAACCATAAAGAAAAAAATAACATACAAAGGAAATGTGGGATGTATGAATGTGTCTATAATGATGAGGAAAGTATCACTATTCAGAACAGCTATAAACGATTTTGTGGTTGGATGTGGTCAGACAACCAGTGCATACCACATCCTCTACAGGTACATCTGACATTTCACACCATGATTTTGTGATTTAGATAATGAAGACGAAAAAGAATATGAGGCTGAGCTCTGAGATGCAATATGAAGTTTTCCTCCTTTAAAACACAGGCCTGAGGAGAAAGCAGTTCTTCATAAACCACATACGTAAGGCACCAATGTTCTCCAATGAAAGCGCTACTTGGAAGGTTAAACAGTATAGGATAGCTTATCTAAGAAGCTCACAAAGAAGGACACAGCATTTCAGCAACAATGGCACCGTAAGGCCTTTTACAGATGTTACATGACAAGAGAAAAATATCTTATTGTACATCAGCAGTGCGATGTACGAAACTGTGCTGCACTGCCAAGGCTCATGTTTTACTGTGTAACAGTTTGACTGTGGTAATTTGATTAACTGTAAATGTGTTGGGTAAAATGCATCACTAAAGTCCAATATAAATCATATACCCCCATACTGCACAGTCTTGAAAAATAATTTGTTTCATTAAATCATGGCAAAGTTTGGAACACCAGAAAAGGCTTGACAAGTGTGTAGGAGGACAAAATTCTTGGCTTTGACGAAAACAAATAAAACTGAACGCTGCTCGGTTGCAGGCTGTGGTATAGGCAATATAATATACACAACTACTCGGGGCACCATGAGGAATAAGGAGCACAGTGAGCGAGGAAGAAAATACCCAATACTTGTTTCATTAAACATTAGAAGTGCTCTCTCTTACCTATAACACAGCTGTGGATATTTTATATAATATATTTAATATAATAATATGATTCACCTACTGCATGCAATGTGTTGGTTTAAATCACAGTGTTTTAAGTGCCACATCTTGATTAAAATATGAGCTGTGATAATGATTAAAGGTAAAGTCTTTTGCTGGGTATAATTAATCAAATATGTGATACTTATGATGGCTGTCTCAGTCTGTTGGCATGACCAATTTGCTGTTATGTCTGAAAACGTCTCTCTTCGGCTCTTGTAGATGCTACAGAACAGTGAACACCAAAGCAACCAGACCAGGTTTTTCCCAATAGCTGCAACACTGATGAAGACTTTATCAAACACTTCATTAGTGTTAATTATATTTATTATAAAAAGCAAATGGCATGTAGGAAATGATTATTTGCTGTCACTCTCAATAGAAGTACACAACAGTTGACACACATTAGGAGTCATGGTGTACTGATTCTGACTGAACAGTGCTGGTAAAATGTGAGATATCCTTATGTTTGCTTAGGAATTGGAGTTTTCAAGCTTTTTTTTTTTTCATTTGTTTACTCAAATTTCAATGTTTAATATCCAGAGTTTTATCTTTGTAAAGACTGTGTTCTAGTTTTCTGTGCTCATGCAGATCTCGTATAGGCATTTGTAAATTTGTTTCATCAGGCAATGTCATTTTTATTCAGTGGTCTGTTTGTGCTGAATACTTTGTACCTTCTTTGGTACAAGATCAACAGCAGAAAGCTTCATGTACTTCAGGGAGCTGTCTGCAGCAGTTGAGGGAGGTTAAAAGGAAAATATTGAAGTTGTTTTTACGCAGTGAACCACGTGGGAATTGCAACTTGGTTATTGTCTTTATTCTATTTTCCGTCCTTTATTCAGCTCTACTTTATTTCTGATACCTTCTTCCTGTACTTTTTTCATCTCTCAACTAGCACTCATCTTTTTTCCGTTTCATTTTTTATCTGACATCCTATGAGCACAGATTACTGCAACAGATACAAGTGCATAATGTGTAATTCTGTCTTTCTCATAATAGAAAAGTCTTAGGAATGCTCCAATCGGCACTTTCACAAATGTCACCGCTTCTCAGCCACTGTCAACCACTCGCAGAGACACAAAATGTCAGCCTCTCTTCTCAGTCACAGCCTTTGCGAACTGCTCACATCTGGAAATGTCAATGAGCAAACCACAATGGGAGGGAGCAGATTCCTGGGAGGTAGAAAGCACATGCTCTGAAGATTGGAGTACGCTGTGATCTGCTGTAGATCTATTGTAATGTTTTGGTCACCTAATACAGAGAGAGCTACAAAACTGTCACTATAATCAGCACCTATACACCTATACAATGATGGTTTAAAGCATCAGTATTTGTTCTAATGTAATGCAATTTATTCTTCTCTCTTACTCTTCTCTCTCTGCCTCTTGGTTGCAGAGATCTTTGCCTCAACATTTACTTAGTTTTTGAGTTTTTAATATGTGTTTTGTAATGTTTTGCACATTCCCCACAGAAAACCAGCTTGAAGAATGAATGGACACTATTACAATGCAAGTCTCTGCAGCATCTACAGTCGACCTCAAAGCCCACTGCTACAACTGCTAGAAAGTTGCAGGAGCTGCAAGAAAGCAGCCAGCTTCATCATCATCATCATCATCAACATCAGCAGCAGCAGCATGCTGTAATGTAATTTTCTAGGAAAATTAGCAATCCTGCTGTATGCAAGCACAGAAAGCTTATCTCCCGGGGTTCTTGTTGTAGTTATTCATCTGCTTAACATGTTTTAGCACACAACTCCTCCCGCTTTGTTAAAATAAATAGTTGTTCATTGGGAATTATGTGCAATGACTTTTGGTGTTAATTTGTATACATTTCTAGAGAACATGTCAGGTGACAATTTAATACTGCATGTTAGCCAGATAACAGATGTGATCATAGTGTCCACTAAGGAGGAGCTGAAAGACTATGGATGATGGTATCTGAGGCAGTGGCAGTGTTACAAGCACCTCACACAGAGGTGTGGATGCTACTAAAACTAATGTTGAGCCGCACACATGGACCTTCATTCATGTTAGTTTTATCCTGCTTAACAATTTAACTTCCATATCAACAGTTATCTAATTCCCAGGGAACCCCCCACCCCATCTCCATTAGTCTGCAAGACGAAACAGATTGCTAATGGCACAGGGGGTAAATCTTATTATTTCTCTCTTTTCTATTTCTCCCTCTGAGGATCTATTTGCTGAACAATGATAACGATCCCAGCAGCTTAACTCACCCAGGTTGGCCCAATACGCTGAACAGCATGTTTGCTCCCTCTCTTTTTAATGAGTGGCTGTGGTTTTGAACTTAGCTGAGGAATATTGATTTTCTGTGCTCAGATGAGTGTGTGATATTATCTCAACTAAAGGGGAAAAGGGGGAAAATGAGAGAGAAAAGGGTCTAGGGCACATTCCTCCTGAGGTGATTTTCACCCGGTGCACCAGCGTGATGCCCCATGACCCTTCCGTTGTGATGTAATCCCACACCGTTTAAGGGATCAGCTGGGGCTTTGATGAGATATGAAGACGTCTCAGCAGACTCATTGATTTAGCATGGGAGGGAACATCAACCAGTGATCGTACTTGTACACAAACACAATGTTCTTTCTCTGTCCATGATTCAGATTAATTAAAGTATATAGCTCCTGCTGGGTCCAATGCAGCGTTGTCTACAAAGACTTCCAGTCATAATGGGATCAATAAAGGAACTTTCATGCCAACAGAGTTTTGCATCACGCATACTTTGTGTCATTCCTTCTAGATCCACCCTCATTTCCTTTCTGCTGTTTTTACTGTAAATGTTTCCCTTTCCTCTGCAACCTACCTGAAATACATGGTGGAAATAAAACATCAGTGATGCATAACTATGATTGAAGTCATCAATCCAACAGACAAATACCCTGTACTCTGCCATAGACCATATGTCAAGATGAACAGTATAACATCTCTTCAAAATTGCAATTCAATTGCCCCCTGGTGGCTAACTGCAGTTTAAAAAAAAAATAAATCCTGCCCCCTCTGTGTTAGTAGATGGGATGTAGGGTAAATCAAATAGTACACAGTAATTAAAGTGATTAAAAAGTACACAGCAATAAATGATAATGAGGTTTGGTTTTAATTAGTAATTTGATATTCTGGAAATGGGATGAAACATTCTAATTGACAGATAAGACCGACTCATGATTGGTCTGGCGATGTATTGGTGACAGCATAGCTTCACCTCTGAAGCACTACGGCACCCAAGATGACAGCTCTCATATTCTGGATATTTTGGCTTTATTTCTGTACAGTGGGATGAAGTGGAGGCTCATCATCTAATTATATACACAGCCACTAGTCCTTTCTTTGAAAAATATCTTGCTTTTTAGCTATTAAATGCTTCATTATTTTTAGCTAGTCTCTAACAGTGCCTGTCAGATTTGGTATTCAGCTGCGGCTGAAAACAAGTTTGACGAGCAGCTGAGAATGAACTAAAACATTAAAGTTTAGATCCATATCCAAAACAATGAAATGAAAAAAAGGAGCATGATGAATCTTATCTTTTTTTTCTTTTGGGAGGTGTGTGTGGGGGGTGTTATTACTACAACTGATAACCTTTCACAAAACACAGTTATTTGATCCATTGTTGATATGGATGATTTGATCAGAGCAGCTTTAACTTTCATCATAAATTCAGCTTCAGCTTCAGAGAAATGTCTTCATCCATCACAAAGAAATGAAGGTTTGCCTTTGATATAGCCCATAAATAAATTAAAAAAAAAAATCCCCTGTAATCACAATGTTTGGTGTCTTTTACAGATGATTTCAAAATAGAGAAATGGTATGAACTCTTTCACCCACACATGCATGCTGTAATTCTATGATCTCTTCAATAATCCTGTAACTGGGCTAGTGGAGCCAGCCCTCTGTACATCACTCAGAAGGAAGTCCTGTCATTTTATCATTCAGTGAAATATTCTATACACATTAATAATTTTAGATTCATTTTCCAGTGAATTGCAGCCATGAACAATTTATTATTAGAAATATTTTGAAAACTAAAAAGAAGGAAAGTTGAACTTTGACATTTTCATATAATGCAGCATGACTTGCAACTGACTCATTTTCTACTTCCTCTATGAAATTGTAAGGGTTATAAATAGGTGGAGAGATACAAATGTGTTTTACAGATAATGAGAAAACAAAGAAGAGGGCAAATCAAATGTACAGAAATTCTATTTTGTGCAGGGGAGAAAACAGTATTGTCAAGTGTGCACTGAATTATAATGTGGAAAAAAAAGATCACTCAGATGGTGGGAGAGACTAGCACAGCGCACTGATAACACCAAGACCAAGTTACCTGGTTTTTAAACAGTTCTCCCACCTGCATCATTGATCTGCAGCTGCTCACATGGACAGACTGCAAGTATATTCAATGGGTTTGTGTTTGTGTGTGAGCCAGACTGGGGTGGGAGGATCGAACCATCACCAACGCCTCCTCCTAATCAGGATGCCTCCAGATTGTCCTTCCATTTGGAGGTTTTCTGGACATGTCAAACTCATAGGATACCTTGCAGGGGAGAGGAATACCAGGACAGCTTTACTGAACTGATTCCCAAACTTGGATACCCTTAAATGAAACATTGACATTGTGGAACAACTTTAAACTGCTGATGAATCCAAAAAAAAAAAAACAAATCTAATAATATAATGATCAAACCACCCTTCATTCATTCTTCAGTCATTCACACCAACTGTTTATGAAAAAAGGATAGTGAGCAAAAAGGAACATGATGATGATGAGAAACTGGCAGTCGATGTTTTATTGTGCATCATTAATTATGAATTTGATAAAAAAAAAAAAAAAAAAAAAAAGATCAAGCTGTGAGTGTGATGAATGTGACGGTTGTGTCTGCAGCTATAACACAAGTTTTACATCCATTGCTGAAACAGCCTGAGAACTGAAAACATCCCCCTTCCTTCATATCATTTCTAACTACCTTCTGTTCTCCAGCAGCGACAGTGCTCTCCTCCATGGACCAGTTACCAGATACTGCACAAAGATTTCAGTTATTTCTGTAACATGAGTTTCACAATGCACAGACATCCTGTCCTATCATGTTTGCGTGCAGCTGTTACTGAACATAACAGAGCTGGGAGAAGCCAAACCTCCAGTGCTTAAACAGACACATTAAGTCAGTGGTGTTTCCATGTCTGAAAGAGCCTTTAGAGCAAACTGCAAACTGCAAGAAAGGAAGATGGAAGCCAGTGTCTTTCTCAAGGGGGAATTTACAAGACTGATGTGTTTATTGAACTGTGGATCTTATCAGTTATTTGGCAGTCTCTCTTAACCCTGACACTCTTGTGTCTGCCATGTCCACATATTGTGTTTCCCACTGTTGTACATGTCTTCACTAAGTGCCAGCACAATAAAATCATCACGTTTCAGTGCACTTCCCATTTAGTGAGCAGCTCTCACTAAAAGCTCTCCTCAGACGCCTCGGCTCTATTGCCTCAACTTCAACTGTAATGAAATCATGTTGCAACCTCAAGGTCACCGCTGGGTCAGCTGCTTGGAATTTTCTGATTGACTGTCAAAGACAGACAGCAGGTTGTCTGCTTTCTGGTTCTCTGAAAATCTTGGAGACAGAAATTGGGGAAAGATAATGGTTTTGGTTAAATACTAAATATATAATTATATCCTTTTTTTATCAGCATTTTAACCAAGACTGCAATCGTTCCCTTAACAGCAGTTATTCTAATCTAGACTACAAACATTTTGCATAAACACAGGTTTTTGTGTCTAAACTAAATCAGCTTTGAGACTGTTAATGGAGGCACAAATGAATGCCTGGTTGGACTTGGACTTGCTTGAATTATTGGAGTCAGGAGTCATATTTCAGTTTCTGAATTAAGAAAATGTTCTTTTTGTGATCACAGTCTCTCCACTAAAGGAAAAAGGAAACTAAGCAGCTGTCTGTATCCTCCGGTCAGGTCCTGTGAAACTGAGCTGAGCACATCTCTAAAAGGAAACTATAATTATTTTTTCATTTTTTTTTTTTTTTTATCATCAGGTATGTATTTATTTAACAAATTATTTTAAATTAAATTTAAAGACAGATTAAAAGTCAGTCCATTCCGCTGCTTAAACCTCAAAGATGTTTCTCAACGCTTGATTTTGACCTTTAGATTCTCCTCTGTGTTTAAGAATTTGATTTTGTGTATTTATGCACCTTAGTAAACACACAGTTTAATATAATAGAATTATTATTAACATTTTAGATCTGCTCTTTTATAATACCTCTACCTCCAACACAAAGTTCTCTTATTAATCTCCCAGACTAAAGAGATATGTTATTTTATGATATCCATAGTTATACAATTTCACATCTTCTGATATGTATTATCATAATAATGTAATTATAGTAATTACATTATTATGATACTATAATTTATTTCATATTTTATTTTTTCTTTACATTTTCGAGTATAATCCCAGTTTAATGAGTATTATTACTCTTATGATTTTTATAACTCAGCATGTTCCAGGTGCTTTTGAAATTGTTCTTTTATTAGTGTTTAACAAAACACTTCACTCCGACCACCTTCACGTTGATGTAGATCAGTTGCAGAAGTACCCACACTGGGACAACACATATGGATAATGTCTCAAAGGCGCTAAACAGAGAAGAAATCATTTTTTCTGTTGATGTCTGTCATACAATAATAAACATGGTTAAACATCTTTTCATTGTATCTGTCCTGGGTGAACATCTCCTAAGCAGGTTGCAGGGAAGCAGGCTGTATGAACAGCCCCTCTGTGACTGCACATAATAGAATCATCTACAGGTGATTTGTTTCAGTTTTGCAACCATGTCATCATTCACCATTACTGCTGTGATCACTGCCCTCTCCATCTCTTCTGTTTCTTTTTTTGTCCTTCTTCCTCCACCCCCTCCTTTCCTCCGTTGGAGAGTGGTGGGTGACTGCAGTGTGTGTATGGAGATAAGAGGTGGGCATGTCTGCAGGAATAAGCCATGAGCTCCATTATGGCCAACTGATACATTAAGAGACATTTCAAACTGAATCACAGCAGGTGGAGAACAGCTGTCCCTCTGGGCAGGCTAAGGCATCTGTTATGACAAGCAAACCAAATCTCAGCTTTCCCGGGATGAATTAGGAGTCACCTGCAGTCTCACACATGCACACACACACACACACACACACACACACACTACTATCCCCTCCATCTCTGACACTTCTCTCCCTGTTGGTTTCTCCTGTCCTGACACCTTCGCCCTTTTATTAGCCCATCTGCATTTCCTCCATCTCTTCACCAGCGTCACTCTCCATCTTTCATCTTTCCCTCACATCTCCAAAATACTGCTCTAAAGAGAGGAAAGGTGGAAAAAGTTCAGTGAAGTAGAGAGAATGTGGTGTTAATGTATGTGTGTCCAAAAGAAAGATACTGTAAAATAGTCAGAGTGAGAGTGCCCCAGGCATAAATGGTGAGATAATGGTTTCACTTGGAGAGATTGTGATGAAGCCCTTGAAGGAAAAATCCCCTTGGATGTGTGGATGAGTTAACTCTCTCTCTCTCTCTCTCTTTTCATCTCTCTACCACCAGATCACACTGTCCTTTAAAGCCACGGGAACATTGGACTCTGCCATTAACTAACTCCGACAAACAGCCAAGGGTAAAGAAAAGCTGGCGTATGTAGCCTTGTATCTGCAGACTCCTTTAATACATAAAAGACAGTCACACAGAGGCACAGCCATGCTCACACACAAAAGCAAACAAAATGAAGAAAAGGCCATGAAATAAGGCCAGGAGAAATGAAAGTTCAATCAGCAATAAAAGGTAACTTTTTGTGTGTAAAGCCAAGGATTAAATGCATTTATGTCCAATTTTGCTTCATGTTGTAACAGTGAGAGGAACATGGGTTTCTCTATTAGCTGTTCCTGACTAAATGCAGAGAAATAGATGGCGACACAAAATATTCATTAGGGCTTTTAAAAGCCAGTAATCACTTTCCCTTTTATGCATAATGCAGCTTATTTATTTTCAAACGTTACCATTTGGAGTAAATTGTTCCCTTTTTGAGCAGCAACTTGCATTTCTGGCAGTAGCCATGCAACTGAGGAAAATCTGCAGTGTGTGTGTTTGTGTGTGTTTTGCTGTTTGCAGTTGTTTCTTTCTAGGAGCTGATAATGATGATGGCGGCAGCTTAGGGAGTATTTACCGGTTGTATTATAATGCTAATTCACCAGGAGTTGCACTGACACCTAACTATCATGACAGTAGAATGTGGCAGTGTATTGTTTACTTTATGTTTATTACACTCAGATGGATCAGCCTCTGAAACAGCATTTAAATCATTAAGGTTATTAACACTCTTTGAATTTCACACTATTCTTAGGTTACTTTTGACAGTCTACTATATAAATATCTAATTTGTACTAATTGACATTTGTACTCAAGCACATGCTATGTTCATTTCAACAATACATTGTTTACAGCTGATGAAGAGAGAAGAGTTTCTAGTTGTTAAATCACCATTAACGTTCTTAACTTAACCACGGCCAGTGATTTCAGTTTAACTAAACATAAAAATGAAGGATAATATAGACTGCATGTGACAGATTATTATGAGCAACCAGAGAGGTAATATGTGCCACTACAAATAGACATATACATATGTGTAAGTATGTGTTTATGAACTGCCAATTTAAAGATTGTATCTCATCTTAATGATAGAAACTAAACTAAATGTTGCCATAATTCAATGATGTGAAAATCCTACAAACAGCTGAGAAAAAAAAAACATTATTAGTCATGATGCAAAATAGCATGACTGTTTTATATATATGATTTATTGCAATAATTTATAGTAATTGTAACACATTCACATGTTGCTGGGTGTATTCGTCAGTCAGTAGCTTCAAGGGTGAAGGTTTGCTTTTATCTTTAGTTCAAACATCTTTTGTGAAATGGACGGAATAATAGCTTCTCTTCTCTTTCCCTCTTTTCTCATTCAAAAGCCCATATGCAAACACACACATTAAAGCACCTGATTTTGTATTTGTTTGAGACTGGACTTAGTCTTGTGGAAGTCTTATCCCAGTAAGCTGGATGAGTTACTCTATCTGCTGCGAGCTATTTTCAAATATCACCTGAGATTTTGTAGCTCTCTTCTTTGAGTTATTTTTGAGTTGAGTGACACATCTAAAGAGTTTCATGACAACTACAAAAAAAAAAAAAAAAAATGTTTTAACATTATTTTTCATTCCTGTCCTGAACTAACGAGGTGGACATCAGATTTGAACTAAGAGCATGAGGACCACGTGTCTGTGTCGATTAAGCTGCTGGAGGATTTAACAAATGAGTTGTACACGCTGTGTCTAATTTACTTTATATCTATAAAAGTAATGTTCACGTCTTAATGACCCACATGAAGTGAGAACTCTGCTCTTGATCCGCTCATGGATCATTTCAAAGGAGAAAAATATCTGGACTGATTTCAGCACATTCTCATTAAATAAGCTGGAAAAAAAATAATATAAATTGGTATATTTATCAATTTATATTAATTTTGTTGAATGAAGACATTTTCTTTTGGCATTAATAACATTTCAAGTCCTTAGCACAGTGACCCAGAGGGTCAATTTCACAAAGCTGAATTTTTACAAAAAAACACAATTTCTGAGTCTGGAGAGAGAGGAGCAACACTACTTGTTTCTGATTGGCCAGAACTCAACAGATGTCAATCAACAGTTGACATCATTGTAATTGTGGTGCTGCAGTTGAAGAGATGTAATGTCTCTGGTTTGCAACATTTCTTTTTGTTCCAATCATGAAAACAGAAGGGGCTTTTTCTCAGGTACCAAATTTACCAAATACACAAGAAACACATAAAAATTTATAAATATATGATTTAGATACAAAGGCACCAAATACAACTGAGATGTTGTGAAATTATAAACGAGAAAGAAAAGAAGCTTAAAATAAATTTGCAAACTTTGCCAGTTTTTGCATTTCTTCTCCATGGGACCAACAACTTTTGCAGCTTGATAAATGCTGCTTGTAGAATTCTCACTATTATCACTTTGAGAATGTAACAAACCACAGTCACTCCAGCCCTAAATCTGCAGTTAGCACCTCAGCAACATAGTAAGGTGATGTCATACATACACAAAGCACTAATAACTGACTTGGGTTTTGTCTAGTGTCCAAAAATTGTTCCATCCTTTTCTTAACTCTAATTGTTTCCAAAATGTTGTTCACTTTTGACGTTAATGGTTGCCAGATCATTGTATATTCATGTCCCAGTATCATAACTAACATTTTGCAGAAAATACACAAATAAGAGCTGAGTTAGAAGTGACAGAGAACGGTTGAACAGGCTTTTGATCTTTGTTCTGTGATGTGAGATATACACAATAAAATGTTGGTTGGATGTGTAATGTCTCAGAAGCTTCAAAAAACCTCTCAGAAAGATATCTTAGGGTGGGGGTTTTAAACACATGGTTTTGCATCTATTGGACATCTTTTCAGGCTTCACTGGCAACCTGCAACCTCATTATAAAATGCAAGCACTTGACACTGATTGGCTGCCTTCACTGTCACTCAAATGAATGGAACTTCACTGGCTTCAGAACACAGACTGACCACCTTTTTACAGGAAATGGACTCAGAGTGGGGGGGCAGTGAGATACATTTTACGTCACAAGCAACTGTTTTTAAAAGTGACCCATTTTCTATTTGACCCATTTCTAAAAGATTAATTTCTATGAAAAGGAGATGTTCAGAATTTCTAGCACCTTTCACATGTTCCTGAATGTGGGTGGACGACCATTCTTCAACAAAGACCAGACAGAAACTCTTTTTGATTCTCTGTCACCTTTAAATTTGGCAAGAAATATGAACTGAGTAAACACATTGGAAAGGGCAGTCACAAAGCCTTGACTGTGAAAGGGACATGTGTCCATATCAGAATCGTATTTCACAAACTGATTTTAGTGTATCACATAAAACCCTAATCCCAGAGATAGTCTTTTGCATCTCTGCTCACATAAATCATAACCAAGGGTGCATATCAGTGTCATCATTAATATCAAGAGGATGTAGGCTGTCGGGGAAAATGCGCTCAAACTATAAACAGCCAAGTAAAATTTCCTTCAGTTGAATGATTTCCCCATCTTCCATCTTTCTAACCATTCCATCATGGCAACACTTAATAGTGAATTACATACACATGTTCATTGCATGTGTACATTAATCTTAACTCTCCATTTGAACTAACTAATATGATGCTATTTTTTTAAATACAGTACAACTTTTACATTATATTTGAACTGAGTGACAGGCTGCCAGTCTCTGAAACATTGAAATTCTATCAAAAGGATAGGGATGATATGGCAGCTCCAACACTTAGACCTGAGGTCATAAAAGTATGCAGGTTTTGTACCTTCTCCCTTTGTGTTTAATAGAAAACTGGAGTGTAGCTGTGGCTACCTGTCTATTCATTTTAATTCCTATCTCATATCCAATTAAATATATCCATTAAATCACCGTCAATCATCAAAAATTTGCATAAAAACATTTAGTTATACCTGGCTACCAGGAGGTGAGCACAGAAATAGACAGTTACTCATCCCTCAAAGAAGCCCCAGTGAAGTAGTCTTGATGACACGATGATCCTCCCACACGGTGCAGTGCAGCAGCGAGCCAGAATGTGGCACAGACCCAGGACCAGTTCTGCTTCCCACATGAGCAACCAACAACAACGCTGACTGGGGTCCAGCACAGCATTCCTACGCACACTCCACACTAGCACCGCCACCTTTCATTACACCCCCACAAGAACTCACCACACTCCAGCCTCCTCCTTTTTCATTCACACACAGGAATCACAGCAGTGAGTGAAGAGGAAGTGTAGAAAACACACAGTGGCTTTCTTAATAGTCAAATATTTTCCTCACATGCATACAAGCTTCCCAAAAAGATCTCGATCAAAGGTGGAGTGACACGTGACAGGTTGTAAATGTTATGGTGCTGGAGTGGAATGTTTTTCTCTTCTCTAGACTCCCCAAGTGGTTGAGTGTGAGCAGAATGTGGCATGAATATCCACAGGTAGTGCAATCACAGTCAACCAAGCCTGCAGGCAGACGGTGCGGCTGCTCCTTGTGGGAGTAGGCACAGGCAGGGGAGATTACCAGGTTACGGGAGAAGGCAATTCAACAATGAAGAGATACAGAGCCACCAGCTGAATAGAGGCTCTATTCAAAAGAAGCAGCCAGCAGTCAGACACTCTTCTATAATCCACTCACACTGCAGGCCGAAGTTTCTAATACATCTTAGTGGCTTTTCTCCCCTATATGAACCTTAACATCAGATACATACATCATGGTGTACATGAAGTAGTTAACTGCCTTATTACTGAAGTCTTCACAGATGGCTGGTCGCTAACATTTTGAAGAGAGAAGTCGCAACCCACAATACAGTTTTCATTGAACATATATAATGACATCATCTTGTTGTTCAAATGCCTAAAAACAATACAATATTGTGATTTACTGCTTAAGATTTCTAGCAGTTATTGTACTGAGACATTGTGAGAGTTGTCTGATAGGAGCAAAAATAGGAGATGTTGTGAGAGAGAGGCAATTTGCTGGGAGGTAGTAGAAAACTTCAATATTTCCAAGACCCTCTAGAAACTTTATCTACATGGTCAAAGATAATAAGACGATATTTTTTAAACAGTGTATTGTTATAATAAGAGAAACAAATCAAGTGGTGCATCAGAATTAACCAACTCAGCTTTTTCAGCTCTCCATTTAGCACATGACAGGATGAGAAATATATTTTTAATGTTTCTGGTGCAATGTTCTTTGACCTAATCACAAGGTGCAGACAGAAAGAGAACAAGTGGGCTTTTTAGTGACAAAGACCTCCCATGAGAGCTGTCTAAGACATATGTAGGACAGAGGAAAGATTATAAATAGAGGAGGTAAAAATAATCGACATAAAAGCCGTGTGATACAACACAGACAAGACTGATGCTCTTTGTTCTTGTTGAGTTAAACAGTCCCTTTAGCAGAGGAACAGGCATGTGAGTTTCCTTTTTGACAAGATACAACTGAGAAAAGGGGAAGAAAACAAAGAGCCGGGAGGAGGAGGGGAATGATGAAGGCTGAGTGAGGAATTTAATTGTCTTCAATACTTAATATCCAAGAAAACATGGTCGTCTAAGTGATTTTCACCACTGGGGGTTGTGGAAAGCTGAGGTTTCAGTCCTGTGCGCTCACTTCTGCTCTGAGAAATGTGCCAGAACACAATAGAAGATAATTGGACATGGTTTAGTTTTGAAATGAAAAAAAAAAAAAAAAAAAAATGGCTCTATGGGTGACTTTCTAAAAATACAAAAAAAAAAAAAAAAACAAAAAAAAAAACAAAACAAAAAAAAAAACAAGAGTAACACAAGTACGTCAGCCCAGACAGAACAGCAAAATTATTCTAGATAATCATTCATTTTTGGATCCATTTTTTGGATCATAAAAACAATAATTTCTTGTCTTGTGTTAGACGAGATGCTTTTTTGCTGTTGCTATTTGACATTCAGTACAGATTCATTTATTTATTATTTTATCACATTTGACTTGTATGTTAAACTTGCAAATGACAAAATAATGTTTAAACTTTGCCACTTATGAAACCAATCATATAACATCCATCCCTACATTTTCAATCATTCATGTGAGAGACTGAAATAACATCAATCCAGGCACATGATGATTCTCCTTTTTTTTTTTTTTTTTTTACCACATAATATAATGCATTTTTAAAGTCATTTTCCAAATAATTTCCAAATTCTGCTGTGCAATTTTAATGTACTCAGAGTACAAGAAGTTACAGGTTTACCAGAGGACTGTTGAAAGCAAAAGAGATCCACATACTCAAAGTTAATTCTGAAGTTAAGGTTTGATTGGTACTGTGAGCAGTTACCCAATATCTGTATTGAACATGTAGAGAAAACATGTAGTGTTCAGGAAATCATTTCAAGCTTTTTGCTTCCATTTTTTTCATATCATTCAGTCCATTTCAAAGATGCAACCATAAATACACACATACTTTTACTCACTCAGTCAACAGAGTCTGGTACTAAAGAATGATAGTGGAAGAGGTCGTAAATAATGTCAATAATTAGGATATACTAAAGCTTACACCACAATTCACAGCTCCATGCAAATCTATTTAAACTGCCTGTTTTAAATGAAAATAGCCACCAGTTAATTTGGTTACAGCACTGTTACTCAGTGGGAAGTAGTGATTCGCTCAGTGGTTACTGATTGATAACCACTGACTGATGTCCGATGCCGGCTTGTGGCTCTGAAACAGTAACTATACACAATAGTAACTTAGCTGCTGTGTAGATTCAAACAATTCCCCAGTTCCCAGGGCATTATTTAGTGGTTTCTGGGTTATTGCTGTGTTACTTTGTGATTGTATAGTGGTAACTTGTGGTTATAAAAAGCTTGATATAGTTTGTCTCAACAAGGGTATAAATGAAGAAGAGTGAGCCAGTTGTGACTCGTTATATGCTGTAACATCGGTGTTATGCAGTGTGTTGTCATGATTTGCTGTGTGCAGAAATAAACATAACGTGTTTCAGAGTCATCTGCTCTTTTGATGGGCTTTCCTCACACCTCTCATAATGTGCAGCCAGGCATAAATAGGATGCTCCATAAAGTCTGCTGGACAGGCATAGAGCAAGATAAAAGAAGACAAACCCTACAGGTCCTCAATCAATAGTACTGCCATCAATATTCACCACCTGACTGCCCTAATACCAGCCTCCAGTCAACTAACAGTGTCAGCTTCTAGTGTTACGTGTATGTGTGTGTATGTGCGAATGCAGCCATGAAGACCAAAATAGATCAGGGTAGAATTTACACTCGATATTTTATTGATTTCATTTTTGCTCATTTCTCATGTCTACAGCAAGTTTAATTGGATCTACTATAATGATGCACCAAGGATGAAGACAGTGCAGAGAGCAACACAATCTCAAACCCATCCCATCAACTGCTATTCCCTCAAAATAATAACCAAATATAACAACCAAAATATTTCGATTTCCCCTATAGTCGCTGTGATATGTCAATCACAAATGAAACTAACACTGGGGAATCAATATCTTCTGTTTGTGTAGTGGCCTCAATCGATTTTTCTGGACCACATAAAAAATTTTGCCATTAACATGTGAGAAACTAAGTAAGTTACACATTTGTTCATTTCAATATTTGGAAACTACAGATTGGATGCCTCCTCTGAGATAATAATAACAATAAACCACAAAGCACAAAAACAACCCTGATATATTCACTGTGTTCATACTTAAGGCTTTCCCTTTTCTTTTTAATATGATAATATATATAATATAATTATTGTAATTAATATTCACAAATTATAAGCAGTGTAATCCTGGAAATCTCTATGCATAACTATTCCAGACTATTTGTTTGCAGTATTACTGAAGTATTACTGAAAAAATATCCACAAAGCTGCTTGAGTTGCTTGAGCACCAAATCTAGTTTCAGCCCCTGGTGCATCATTAAGAATCAGTATTGAAAGACAATCATGTCTCTTTGCTCTTTCATCACTGAACATCCAACAGCTAAGATGAAAAATCACTCTGAGATGATCAGCATCATCTAGTTTCAGACTGATTCTGTCTACACTGAACACACTCAGGTCAAAAACTCACAACCACAACCAATAAAGTGATTCTCTACTTTTTCCCAACATTTGTCTTTTCTTTCTAACCAGACCAAAGGATGGTGATGCCAATCAACATAAGGTATGATATCATGAGAGTTATTATTATTACACACTTTACACACAATATATCCTAGATATTGTGGTACCATCACTTTCAGACAGTTTTTCAGACAGGGGTGAGGATGAGGAGTATGTATAGTGTTGAAACTACATATCCAGACAATTCACACATGCCGTCCTGATTGTTCTCTACATCTACCAACTCCACTATCCATAAAACCCCATGTGACATCATCGATTCTGAACCCTTTTTTCCATTTGGTTGCTGACCTTATTTGGTTCAACTTCTAGGGCCTTGCTGCAAAAATAGTAATATAGTATAATATACTCAAGGTGTGTCAGTACACCAAACACCACTGTTAGGTAGCAACAGACCAGATCCACCCAAACTCATTAATGCTGCTAAATATGATGACAGAAACTTTCCCACCACAGAAGAATGACACAGAATGGAGTTAAATCCTAAGTTTCCATCCAGGTAATGTGATCAGGTTTCTTCTCTCATAGTTTGTTTACTCTTTGGTAAAGGCCAGGTAGTGCACAATAAATTTATTACCATTTCATCATTTATATTTTTATGCTGCAAGTGAGCAACTAAAACAACTATCTGCTGCTGGCAAAATCAGTCAACTAAATGGGGTCTGACTTGACCACAAGTAAATATGTGACACGAACAGAATGTCAGCCACTTTAAACAGATAGCATCTGTAAAACAAGCGATCTCACATGAGCACACAGCTCAGTGTGACTGTGTAGTGGTTCCAGCTTTTTCCTCATTGTCAGGGTGAGCGGTGTCAGCAGGTAACAGATGGCAGCCTGATCGTGGTGCATATTTTCTCAGATGACTCTTCATTACCCTTAAACAAGTATGAGGCAAATTTCCTGCAATGCTATGCTAATAAGACTTCCTGCTGAATCCAAGGCCTCTGGCTCGAACATATGGATTCACAGTCTTCTCGTGTCATTTGGCCTTGATGCGGAAGTACTATATACCCCATAGTCACATCTGAGAGGATCCACTCTTTTTTATAACCTTCTTACAAATGAGCACATAATGTGTGAATGAGTGTTTTTTATTCTGATAAAGGAAAGTAAAGTCAGATGACTAATTTGTTGGTTATTCTATCACACATTCAGAGGAGACATCTGGACAAGTACAAGGTGGATTGCTATGGTAACTGCTGTGAATATTTATGGTCTCCAGAGGACCATTGCTAATTATGTTTGTTGACTCCTGACATTCTCCTCATTGCCACTATACATCTTGTACACAAGGATGTCAAAACCTGGAATTGTGAGACACAAAAACTTGGCATTAATTCTTTTATACAGTAAAACTGGCATTGTTATAACTTCCAGGTCCCATCATTTGATGCATTGATGGCTTTACCAAAAGGAGCAAAATCAAAGCATCATGCTCCCGTGAAATGCATATTTTGTTGTTGTTGCATTTTAAGAGCCTTTAAGAATGGTCTGGAGGTTCACAAATGTATACTGCCAACAAAAAGTAAACAGAGGAGGACCAAATGCTTGTCCTCGTGGGACAACTTTGTCATTCATTTATCAACTGTATCATCAAAACCAACTTTCACACATTATTAAATACAATAGCCTTGCTCCAATGGCACAGCTGTATGTTTGGAGTTAAATCAAGATAAGAATAACAAAATCATCAGTAATTTATGTTCTGTTTATGTACTATATACATCTTTCACTATTTATCAGTGTTATAGAAAAATAGAAAGAGAAAAACAACAACCAACAGGATTAATCAAATTATCCAGTAATTATTGACACTGTATATAGTGGCTAGTTGCAGTTCCAAAAACTTTCTATCGTATAAATTTCAGAGGCTAAGAATCGACTGAGAGTACGACTGAGTTGTTATCTGAACTTAGATTCTCATTCTCTAAATGCTGTTTTGAACACAACATTAATCAAGTTATACTATTAAAACCATCAAAGATATGTACAAGTGGAGTAAATGATCGAACATCGAAAGCTTCCAAAGCAACCTCTTAAAGCGACCTTTTAAACTCCTTTATTATAAGCAACCTATTTCTGTCTAATGTTGAGTCAGTAAATACCTTCTTTTTCCCTGCCTCTACTATTTCCGTATGCCTGCTCTCCATATGAAACAGCCTAATTCCCAGGGCAGAAGTTATCTGAGCATAGGAACAGAGTTTCTGGATGCTGTGAGGAAGAAGAAGATGAAGACAGAAGCGTAGCAGTAATGATGGTTGTGAACAGTATGAGAGAAGTATGATGAGAGCAGCTTTTTCTTCTTGTCTTCCCTCTTGAGCTTTTCCTTCTCAGTCGCTGCATCTTCTTTGTCGCACTGTCTGGATTATAGACACCAAGTTTTTTCAGTTAGACTTTATCTCTCAATTCCCTCAGCAGTTAAAAGGCAAAGAAGGAGATCAGAGTCTGCCACACCAAACCCACTTCCTCATCTGCACACCCACTCACCATTTTTTCCTTCTACTGTAAGCCTACAGACATTATCTCAGTTAGGAGGCTGCAGGTCAAGCGTTAATTTTTGCACTGGAGCTCTTAATGTTTCTTGGCATCCATTATGAAGAGAGAAAGAGATTGGTGATAATTAGACTGAGCTAAGGAGGAGAGGCATTTTAACAGAACATGTAATGGTTATTATGAAAGAGATGAGTGAGGGAGAAACAGTAGAGAGAATATACTGGTGCCAGAGACAGCAAACCCTGTGGGCCTGTGAGAATGAAGCCTCAACTCTTCAGAAATAACACAATTAGTAGCAGTTCATTCTGCAGCCACACACTGAATCTAAGGTAAGAGACAAACATGACATCTGAATGCTAAAGCTTCTCTTTGATTTTTAAACACTTAGTCATGCAGTCAATAAATCTGTTTCAATTTTTTTGTGAACTTTCCCTCCCAGCCTTCCGAAGCATCTTCTTTCTCACACCCAGAACCTCATTTCCCTACTTCCCCAGTGAAGTGTTGACAAAATATCATGATCACAGTTACAGACACCAACACTTTTGACAAAAAAAAAAATCAGAGAGCGAAAAACAGGCTCCGGTATAAAATACAAAAGCTTTGTTGACACATCCTTTCACCCTGACAGTGGCGTAATTGTAACAATTATTTTGCCTTTTCTTCTGGCCATGACAATCAATAGTCATTATTCACATGATCACATCACTAGAGAACAGAAACAAAGCTTCCTGCGCTTGCTTTAATGGCCAGTCTTTTTCTCGGGGTTCAAACAGGTTCGAAAACAAAACCAGAGGTTAACCAACTCGTTTGGAAGAGAATACAAACACGTAGTTGAATCATTAGCTGTCATCAAAAAAAAAAACAAAAAAAAAAAACACAATCACAATTTTAAGACTGATTTACTTTGACCAACTATCCTTACTATGACTGCATGTGTACCCAGTCTTCCTGTGTAATGAAGAATTATTGTCATTACTGGTGGGTCCATTTTCAGTTTTTCCCTTAGGTCTGAAACTGTTGACTTGTTTATATATGATATATGATTATCTGACTACTCGTTAAAGTAATGACAATATATCCTCTGGTCTATGACAATTATTTTGTCCCCATATAGTTGCTAAAGTATAGCACATGCTGTATGCAAACATGAGGATACATTTATTTCAGGGCTAGGTCTTTGGGCCACAACTAGGATGAAAACCTCAGTTCTGTCTAAGGATGAGTGTCGACAAACTCACCTCCAGATCTCCCCACAGATCAATAAGTCCCTTGCATTAAAAGTCCATCTGTGTCAAACCCAGCTTTTCACCATGAAATGAGATCTGCCAGCAGAGAACAAACAGGCAGCAAGGAGAGAACGTTCCACTAATGTTGTCGTTGGTGGCTGCTTCCTCCACCGCAAACTGTTTAAGGGTCAACAGAGGGCAGATTTAACTCCATTAGACAGAAAAATTGATAGCTTAGTATCTGCAGCCTGACACCTGCATCATGTGTTGTCAAAGTGGCCCTGGAGGCAGGGGTGAGAGCTGTAGACAGGAAGGAAGTGAGAAGATGACAAAAAGGCAGAATATGGACTAGAATAATGATATAGAAAAAAAAAATGCAAAAATAAAGATATTCAATAAGAGGAATAAAGGGCCAGGTAATTTTTTAAAGGTTGAAAAAAGGGCTTGTTTTCATTTCATGCACATTGTATAATAGGTGTGGAAAATATATAATCAATTAGTCCACATCCAATTTCATTCTGTATGTTGAAAATAAGTAAAGGAGAGTTAGATACTGAACTCAAAGTTCCTTTTGCGCCTGTAAAGACCTGAGCTGCACTGAATTCTAACTGTAACATCTAAAAGGACTGTTTCTTCTTCTTTTTCTTGCAGGATACAAGCACACATTATATATAAAAATGTGTGAACTGTTTTTTTCTATTTTCTTTATCTCTTTCTATCAATAAACCAGATGAAGGTGTGATGGAAAACACAACTTCAAGCATATCTAATCTAATATCTCTCCTGGGGAACTTTGTCAGATGCATTGTTCAAAAAACTTGGCCACCAGGTCACCAGACCTATGATGCCTTTACCATCTAAAAACACTAAAACACCTGAATATAACCTGACTGTGTGACAAAGTGTTTGGAAAATTAACTAGCTCAGTTAAAGAACTGAAAGAGGTGTAGGTGAATAAGACACAAGTATTTCCACGTATTTTCCTGTAAAACCTCACTAGATGGTTTTGTCTGTGTTCACTGAAAATAATACATTTAACAGTGTTTATTGGTCTGGATCACACCAGTGATCCATTCCACTCAACTGAAGTTTGGCTCACAGCTATGTGTCCTCTCCTGACAGAGACACAAAAAAAATAAACTTCTTGAGACAACCATTGACCCAGGACACAACACTGTTTTATATTTTTTTTTTCTTCTTTCTTTGTCCCTGGCAACAAATCGAGCAGAGAAGTAATTTGATTTAGCCATGGGCATTTGCCATCGATTGTCTGGCCTGCAGGATGTTACGGTCAAGTGTTAGTTCAAATGGCAAGAGACTGAATAACAGAAACAGTGTGTGTGTGTGTGTGTGTGTGTGTGTGTTTACTGTGTCACATATGTGCACTGGTCCACAAAAGACCCTACAGCAAAGATACCTGATTTGTATAAAACATGTGGCATCAACATGTAGGCGGCAATAAAGTTCACCACAAGCAGAGTAAATGTAAAGTGATCTGTGCAACTCGAAGGCTTCGCCCTCACTTGACCTAATGTAACAGAGAGTAAGTAAAGTTTTCACATTATCAGGAAATTAATGTTACTTGTAATTATTTTTGGTCAGCTGCTTTGTCTCCTGCCATGCCACATTCAATTCGCTATTCTGCTTTGTACATTTTTACAGAATTTTATTGTATTTTCTATGTTGAACCTGATGTGGCCAGTCCAGCAACACCCACTTACGTGATCTGTGTGTATTTTTAACAGCGACTAAACATAAAAATAAACACTGAATGGCTGCAACAACTTCCTGTGGAAGAGGCTGGAGAGATAAAAAGCCTTTGTATTGTGTGTGTTGACCTGCTTTTTATTAGGTTTTATCTTTTTATTTGGCCAGGATACAACAGCCCACTCATCCTCATGACACACGGTCAACAACATTGTCTATTTAAACTGTAAAGAGTCCACAATGTACAATGAATGACTTCATATCTAAGTTCTGCAAGTCATGTTTCAAATGACAAGAAGGAGAAGTGAAAGGTTGATGTGAGCAGTAATACATAGAGCCAGCAAGCCATCTGACTGACTGATTGCTGGAAAGATCAATAAACACAAAGAATATACAATTGAATAAAATCTCCTCACACATACACTTACAGTGACACACTCCTTCACAGTAAACCATGCAGATAAAAGAAGGTCAAAGAAGTTGCTGACTTCCGTCTCCTCCTTCCTTACATCCCCTCTAAACCCCCATCCTTTTTAAATGTGAGCTGGTGAGGGAAAGCCTGCCGCTCATATGTGACATCAAGGTGAACTCATGCTTCCTCCACCAGGAATACTGGGCCTATTAAAAGAGAAAAGAGCCGAGGGCCAAACCGTCTGTTTCCTTTTTTAGCTCATTGCCCTCCAGAGGTTCAGCTTACAAAGCAAGAAGCAAGGAGAGAGAGAGACGGAGGGGGAAACTGAGACAGACAGACAGAGCATAGAACACTGTTTCATTTCCAAAATTAACTTTTTTTTTTTCCAGTCCAATTTCTTGACATAACCAAGGTAAAACATTAAAAGATTCAGTGCTCGTTTGAGATTTTGTGAGACTTTTTATTTACCTTTGTCTTTTTCCCTTTCTCTGTTTCCATTAATGCTTGTGGTAGGTATGAGAAGTGATGTGTCAGAGCTCTATAGATAGCTCACCAGTGCCCTGCAGGGGGTTTATAGAGGAACCTGTGATAACATTCTTAAACATACATTTATTTAGGAATATTGACCACATAGATCATAACACAGCTAAACAACACAAGTAAAAACACTGGCACTACCTTTTTATTTTATTTGAAGTTGTCTTTAAGGTACAACAGTATTTCAATGATCAGACACATGACTAGAATAAGAACATGGGGCAATGAGCATTTGAGAGTTTGAAATCACAGAGCTGTTGTGCAGTTTTCTGGGTGATTTTTTTGGACAATCACCATGCTGACACAATCCGTCCAAAGTCGGCAGGAAGCTGATCCATCCATCTTGTCACTTAGTTTTTGACGTATGTGACATCACTTGTGGTTATCTAAAGGAGTAGCTATGAGATGTTTATTCTTATTTTTATTTTTAACTGTAAATTATGACAATGCTGGTTAGGCATCCTACAAAAAAAAAAAAAAAAAAAAGTAAATTATCATCTTATTGTAAATGTTTGAATGCATATCTAAAGTTTTCATTTCATCCAAAATGAAGCTGACCACATGATCTCACCACATGGTCTTACCATAGAGGACTATCTCCTCTGTTTTTAACATTCTGTTGCTTGCATTCAGTACCAACCTTTTAAAAGGAAAATACAGAAAGTCAGAGCAGGAGTATTTTATTCTTATTTTTGAAATCACCGATGACCAGGGTCAAAATCCCAGAAGCCTTTCTAAAAGAATAAACACTGTGATTGGTCTCCCAGGTGGTTCAATCCACTCCTGAGAGATCTGAGAAATTTCTCAATTATTTTATCAACAAAGCAGTTGAGATTAGCTTGCACTTTAACACCAATATCAGAGCGCATGATACTGACTTCACCTTGGACTGACTATCCACCTTTAACATCAGCTGAATTCAGTGAAATGTAATTGGCGACCTTGGAATGTGCTGCTGCACTTTCTGAATCATCCACTTGTCCTTCAGACTGCCCTCCCACTTGTTTTTTTATAAATTGTATTTTAGATGCTTGGTCTAGACATTTTAGTTGTTTCTTTAAGCGTTGCTCTGTCCACGGGTAGGTGGGAGTCCCCTCCTGTTTGAAGCATATAATCATTTGCCCCATTTTAAACAAGCTCTTTCTAGATCCCAGATAATTTAGACCCATCTATTTTGGGTACTTCTGCCTTGGGCAAATCATGCAATGTCACAATATCGCACAAAAACACAATATTGGTGTTGTCAAATCCGTGAAGACCTTGTATTTCAGTTTCTATTCCTCTTTTGTTTTTGTCATCTGTTCACATTTGTTTTCTGTTCTAGTGTGTTAAAACTGTCAGGACCAGTGCAGAAATATTCTGCAATGGATGATAAACCTAGATATCTTTCTGTGTTTTTATCGAAACATTTATGTTTGATGAGCCATAATTTAGAAATTGTTTTTGCTTTTTATGAAAGCTTATATAAAAGGCATGTGTATTTGTTGTCAGATTGCTTGGAGATGTTTTCTTAATTTTATTGTACTTTGATGATTTGCACGTTGCACTGTTCATTTACCTTGTGACAATCTGTGTAGAGCAGCAAATGGGCCACATCTCTGTGATGCATTCTCCAGTCATGATCCCACTTGCTGACGGGGACGTGTCCTCGTAATACCTTTGTGCAGCATAGTGTGCTTGATGCGTTGGGCTTAGCTCCAAGAGGAGCTGCTCACAGCTAATACATTTTACCTTCATTTTGCCAGATAAATGTACCTTTAATGTATAAATCCAGACCACACAACCATTCTAGGACCTGCTGGGTGAATTCACTATCCCCTACGGGTAACCACACAGCTGAGGGTTCAGTTTGTTACTCTAGAATGGAATGTGTAGAAAGTTAATCTCTTGCTTTCTTCACTCAGGTTTTTACAGTTCTCTGACCTATAGGCCACATTTCAGTCTGTGAACAATGCAGACTCTAATTTTGCCTGTGTGTTTGTTACCTCTTTCAATCTGCCATGCAGCATGGGGTCGTCTCACACTCTTCGGTATGGGACACCTGGCAAATATCACATCTCTCAGTGGATCCCCAATGTCTATTTTCACCTCTGAATGAGGTAGAGAGCCTATACACATTGCACCCAGACTATCCACAATATCTTCAAGGCTGTTTTCACATTACACTTACACAAGCATCATGAGTCACTGTGCACTGCCATTCGCTGGCTTTATCGTCTTTTCTTAACAGGAGTGAGTGACTTGGGGGATAAATAAGGACAAGATAGCAAGATGCCAGAGATATTCCTACTCATCCATTTTAAATGAATAATTTTGTGTTCAATTGTCATCAGTGTTTTTAATGAGAAGAAGATCCCAAGTGTACTGACCTGTGTGATTCTACACTGATTCACTGAAAGACAGAAAAGAGGACAAGAGGTCTGTGAATTGGAACTGTCAGAGGAAAGACAGTGACACACTAGACAGTGCTTTAAACCATCCCTGCTCTGAAAGACTAATAATTCTTTATATAAAATACATGTTATCTTTCGGTGGAGGTCCACAGCTACCCATATATTTATTGGGTCTTTTTATTTTAAAGAAATTATTCAAAAAATGTTGCAGTACCCTGCTGATGTTTTGTTTTGTCTTCTCTACAGATCTGTAATGTGACCCACTGACATTATTTACAACCAGCAGTGAAGCTGCAGTTACTGGCAGATTTTTCATAGCAACCAATGTTGTCTAAAATGTCCAACTGGATATTAATGTTTTAACAAAATAATTTTACTGACATATATTTATACAGCAGAGGAAGCTGCTCCTTGTAAGAACTGATGGGTTTTCTTTATAATATTGTAAATTGTCTTGAGATAAATGTATTTTGTGATTTGGCAGCATTAAAAAATGAATTGAATTGAATCTAGTTAAAGGGGTAGATGTGAGCATTTTCATCATTTGTTATTAACACTGAGACTTTGTCTTCATCAAATCAAATATCCATGTGAAGAAATTATATTTATGGTGTTGAGATCTATGACTTGTTTAGTGCAGATGAAGAATAATCAGTTTGACAGACTATTGGGATTGTTTGGCTCTGGTGGAGGTTGCACCCTACTGAGGGTCATTTTGGTTGAGAAATGTGTTGAGGTCGTGTTGATTTAACTTTAATGACGATTATTCAAGAGGATATAGTTTGTGGCTCTGCTGCAGTGTATTATGGGGCTGCTGATATTAGTGAGGGATATCTAGATAACAGAAACACATCTCTTTATAACGCAACACAGTTCAACAGCACCACACACAACACCCTCCAATATAATGCAACAATCAAAGCAATGTCCTCTTAAACAATTTTAATAAAGGTTGAATATTATACCCTTCATTAAGGCAGGGTTTAATACAGGACTGGCGAATTAGACTGAATGAGGTTTAGCTTTGTTTTCTTAATAAACTGCCCAAGTTCCCTATGCTAGACGCAAATATCCACAGTTGAGATTCACATTTGGGTCTCTCCAGTTAAATGAAGACAAGCTAATTAGAACTTATGATATTGGCCCATTAAATCCAGGATCCAGGCATATTCACTACAGATTCAGATCATGAGTGCTGTGGTATTATGGGCATCATCGAGCACCCCCAACCCTGCATCACAGAAATTATGTTCCAACCTAAACACCATATCAATATTAAATTATTAATCCTCAGTTCCTCATACTCAGAAACCTGTGATACTGTTGTGTTAGCCAGTGGGCAAGCAAGGACAGACTGACCTGTTGTTCTCTCCAGTTGCAACCTGCAGTTTGGCTGCTGTTAGCAGCCCCAGCTTTCCCCCAGGGACAGCCCTGAGGATTATAACAAGGACAGAAACCTACACACAGCAGACAGGCAAAGTGAGGCGAGAAACACTGCATCACACTGTACTGTGGCCGCGCACTGACTCACAAACATACTCTCACACATTCACTGTGTGTTCACAACAAAAAAAATACACATGCACACTATGACACATATACACAAACACAATCTGCTGGGAGACCGACTCTCCTGTTAATAACCAAAACACAGAACATAAGTATGAGGCTGTAACAGTGAAAAGAGCCTCTGCAACACATGGCATTATAATAAAGTATCAGGTGATCATATGATTATGACGAGCCATTACCAGTCAGTGGTAGGCGAAGAGCTGAAGTGGATGACTGAAGCACAACTGCAAGAAGCTGGTGTCATTCACCTAAAGCTTGCATGTCTTTAACTAACGCTATGCCCAATTACAGCTTCAAGAAAGTCATCGTTTACTCATTTACTCTGTCATTTCCTGCCAAATAAATGTCTGGAACGTAAATAATGCAAATTACCGCACTACACTGCATGGCAATAAATCAAAATAGCAGGAGTCGCTATGACAACACATGAACTATGACAGACATTGTTAAAGCCACAAACTGCTTGTTTGAGCCAGGTGAATTTTTAATGATGTGAACCTAAAATACCACATTCAACCCATCAAGAGACTACACTGTGTGTATCTGAGGTACAGAGAGGGAACAAGAACATATAAATTACCAATGCTAGCAAAATAACAAGTTCCCAAAGCTAGAGCTGCGGGGCACAGTAAAATACATAGTATCATCTATTGCTGTTGCATTTGGGAAAATTGGATGGCTGCTGAGCAGCATGAAGTGCTGACAGTGCGGTCACTGCATTCTGCACCCCTAAATTGTTTACCAACCAGCTCAGGTGGTTGTGTCCTGGCTGAAATGCCATCCTGCATGAAAAACAATTTTAATCCTCACATAAACATTTTTTTTAATAAGTGTGGTGAACCACTGAACTAAATGAAAGTTTTATTTTTTCTGTTGTGACAGTGCTTGTATTGGTCAGTTCTTGAAAGGCTGCTATTCCCCAAGATGAAAACCAGGATTCAGATCAGCATTAATAATGACTGATGACAAGTCTCACTGATGAAAAACGCTGCCACAACAATGATTCGTCTTCAGATGCAAATTTATCAATTTGAGTTTCCAGTGGCTTTAATTACAAGACAACAGATGAAACAGGGATGGAATAAAAACTATAAACCTGAACAGACTGTGTTATGCTCTGTATACATATATTAACTATGAAATTATTCATGATAATAATTAAAACCTTTTATTTTTATTTTAAAAATGTGTTGATATTTTTGCCAGGGTCAAATTGTATTTATGCTCTTACATATGTCAATGTCAATGTCAATGTAATCATATGAATATTTATCTCATGATGTAACATTAAATGTTTTGGGGTTTCATATATACAAATTACTACAAATTGTCCTTGAAACATCATATATAGCAACAAATACCAGCTAAATATGGAATCTGTAAACAGACTTACCCTGGACCTGTTCATGTGTGTAAGTAGTGAACAGAGGCTTCCATGGAAGCTTGTAAAAGAGTCCATTAATTAGAGTGCCAGTTTCGATCCATGTCCAGCTTTTCAGTTAGGGTAATTGTAACGTTCACAGGGAAATGACCCTCCTGCTTGTTAAATCAGACCTTTTCCATATACTTTACTGTTGAACAACCCTCCCTGATTCAAATCATTGGATAATGTTTAAATTTGCCAAATCTAGTGTGATACTATTTGTATTTAGAGGCTAACAAATATCCCCAACTTACAGCAAATCTGGCAAGCTCAATTGACCGTAACATTGGTTTCTTACTACATATATCCAACAGTCAGCAAAATGTAGAACTAGAGCCTGAGTGAAAATGAAAAACAGTGAGCAGATCTGCAGCTCAGGATATTGTAATGCACTTCCAGCGGCGCTTCCTCTCTAACCCCTGAAAGTTATGAGAAGAAAGTGTGGAAGCCTTTGAAGTGGTGCTGGTGGAGGAGCTGGACAGATTTTCCCTACAGAGTAAAACAGGATAAATGTGCAGTATAGAGAGAGCAGCATTGAGCAGAAGGATGCTGTTTGATGTGAATGGAGGTAATAAGAAGCATGTTTGTGCATCTCATTAAGGATAATAGTTTTAGAATTTCTTCAAATTATATCATACTCACTCAGACGGCAAAATTATAGTCTACAATGAGAATCTGGAGGGGGGGGGGTCAAATATCTCTCCAGGGATTAGAGGGGAATCCAGTACAGTACAAATGTGTGCTTCAGTGAACTGAAGTCTTACAACCCACACAGTTTCTAAAAGCACTACCAAATATCTGGCATTATGGCATACATCTTTCACATATTAATCAAGTGCAGTGTCCTTTCCAACTCTCCTCTTTGCCAAGTAGGTTCTATCTCATTCTATCTCCCTGCAGCATATGCTCACCATCAAACATACTACCCTGCTCAGTATTAAGCCTACACGACAACCACAGAAAATACTGGATGTATTACCAGCTCTGTGTCTTTATGTTCTTACAAGCTTCTAGTTATTCATTTTAGGACCCATGTCTACTAACTCAAGTTGATTCTGTGAATGAAATTTAATCTGAGTTTAATAGTAGTTGTAGAACTAATACAATAGCTCAGTGTTCAGCTCACATGGATTTTAATACTGTTCAATGACACAAACCTTGAATCAATGACAAAGTAAAACTTTGAATCCAAATAGGGAGTCTCCAACAAAAGCTAATATCAAAAGCAAAAAGACAAACTAAATAACTACATCCCCTAAAAAGAGTCTTAAATAAATTATGTATTGGTGTCTGAATGTATCTCATACAACAACAAACCCTCCACGGTCTCATTCATAATATATAAAACATTATGTCATTAACAAAATCATGAGCTAGCACTAAAAATGAAAGGATTAGTTTGCTAACACTGGTTAGTTAACGCTAAATCTGCACTGACTTTAATGCAGCCACTGTAATAATGGGAATGAGGCAAGCAGCAAAGAAGTTTAACTGACATCACTGTTAAGCCACACTAATGTCCACTTTATGGATGTCTGAATAATCACAATTAAAACTAAGAAGAATGTGTAAATGTTTAAATGTTCTCCAACTGTTGTTAAGGGAATCAGAAGCTAATGCTCATATGCAAATACATATAATCTCCCAACTGTCCCCTGCTGTCAGTTGTTATCTTTTTCTTAAAGGTCATGGTCTCTATCAGTCACAACTGGGACAGGGAAGTGAAAGAGCAGCATTTACTCCTGATTACTTAATGTAAAAAGAGATTAAATGACTGTAAAAAAATAATTTGAATGACAGTACTCTCCTCATTGTGCATTTATTATTATTATTTCACTTTTCAACCATGGTCAAACACAACTGCAGGATAGATACTGAATGTATGAGTAAATTATCTACAGACATTATTTCTCTTTTCTACTTATTTCTACTTACTTATAAGATCTAACACCCCAATATCTACTAGCGCCTACAGCCTAATTACCACTAGAACCACAGTGGTAACATTTACCCATTTGTGTTGTGTAGCACATCTGTTTCTAAATATACGTAAGATAAAACCAGACTGAAAGCAGGGGCATTCATACATTACAGGGACCAGAGGGTAAAATTTCCCCGCTATAGAGCACTTGTAGATGATAAGCATGCATTCAGTCTGTTTATCTATGTGGCTTTGGTGGTCTGCTTCAACACACAGTAGCTGTCATGATTATTTAGCTAATATTGCCACCAACCAGAAGTCGCCTAGATTTATGTATAAAGGAGGATTTTTTTCCAAACATAATAATGATATCAAATCAAATCAAATTCAATTTTATTTATATGGCACATTTCATACTTAAGAGCAACACAAAGTGCCTCACAAAGGCTAAAAACAACATAAACGAAAACCCAACCCTCTTACCCCAACGGGTACATACAGAGATTCACATACACATTCATACACATATACACACACGCACTCACACACATAGACATAGCAGGCACAGAGACCCACAGTAAGGAGAAAACCACCTCTGGAGGCCGTCCACGCTGAGAGAGCTCACGGCCCACGACTACAGGGGGCGCTGCCACAGAGACGACTGCAACCCGGGCGGACAGGGGGCCCCACACCGAGATGCAGAACACTCTGGCCACCCAGGCCAGAGCCGCCTACAGGACAGTGCCCCCACAGGCAGACCAAGAGTAGCTCCCAGCATGGTGGGCCCCCGTGAGGAAACACTAGAGCTAAAAACTAAAACAGTAAAATTTGATAAGAAATAGATCAACAAGAAATAAAAAAGAATATAAATAAAGATAGGCATTAAGACATGTGAATAAAACATATACCTAAAATAATAATAATAAATAATAGATTAAATATGATATGGTGCCTAATTAAAAAAATAAGAAATATCAAAGAAATTAATTAAAAGCTTCATTAAAAAGGTGAGTCTTAAGCCTCTTCTTAAAAATATCAACAGTCTCTACAGCCCTGAGGTTCTCCGGCAGGCTGTTCCATAATCGGGATCCATAATAACTGAAAGCCGCCTTCCCGTGTGTTTTTGATCCGACTTTTGGAACGGTTAAAAGGCTGGTGCTGGAGGACCTCGGGGTCCATGAGGGTTGATATGGTAAAAGTAGGTCAGATAAATAAGAGGGCCCTAGACCATTAAGACATCTAAAAACTAGTAAAAGAACCTTAAAATTGATCCTGAAGCGTACTGGGAGCCAATGCAGCAATTCTAAAATGGGTGTCATGTGATCCCACCCTCTGGTCCTCATCAGCACTCGTGCGGGTGAATTCTGTAGTAATTGAAGATTAGAGATATTCTGTTTGGGAAGACCAGAGAGCAGGGCATTACAATAATCTAAACGACAAGAGATGAAAGCATGCATCAGCACCTCCGTACTGGACTGAGAGAGAAACGGGCAGACTCTGGCTATATTCTTAAGATGGTAAAAGCCTATCTTTGTTATGTTTTTTGATGTGTGGAATAAAACTAAGCTCAGAGTCAAAAATCATACGCAGATTTTTAACAGATTATGATGGTTTTAAATCTTGTTGTTTTGGTAAAAGTTTCTCTCTCTGGCCTTCAGGACCAATGACTAAGACCTCTGTTTTGTCCTAGTTGAACTGAAAATTGACCCCTGGGGGGTCAATTTAAGACTGTGCGTTTGTGATTATCCAAGTTGCATCTGATATCATTTAAAATCTTTAAAAGGACTGTCTCAGTTCTGTGGTTCATCCTAAAAACAGACTGATACTTTTCTAAAATGTTATTTGTCTTTAAAAGGTCATTAACTTGATTAAAAATGATTTTTTACTTAAGAATGGTAAGTTAGTAAGTTGGATACAGGCCGGTAATGATAATCAAGAATTATCAGAAGAGTCTTCACCACCACTGTCTTAAAGGAGGTGGGGAAGACAACTGTCTGAAGAGAGCAATTCACAATGTATAAAAGCTGTTCCTCAAGAAATCCATAAAATGTTTTAAAAAACAGTGTGGGAATTGGATCTAAAAGGCAGGTTGTAGGGTTTACCTGGGAGAAAACTCAGAAGTGTCCTTGCATCAACCAGGGCAAAACTCTCCAGTGTTTCCTCAGATAAAAGGAACAATCCAGGTGTGTTGACAGTTAAAATTTGTTGAGATAAAAGACTGGATCTAATGTCATCAATGTTACCTATGAAGTGGTCTGCAAAGTCCTTACAAAGAGTGTCTGTTGGGGTTTTATGGGACCTGTTAAAATTACTACACATTAAAAGATTGATTGTAGAGAAGAGGAATCTGGGATTGTTTTTATTGTCGGTGATGAGTTTTTTGAAATAGGGAATTCTTGCCTGTTTGATAGTGTTATTGTAGGTTTTGAGATGTTGCAGTAAAATGTCGTAATGGACTGTTAGTTTTGTGTTTCTCCATCTTCTCTCAGCACTCCTGCAGTGTCTTTTCAGTGTCTTTATTTCCTCATTTCTCCATGGGGATATGATATGACATGTCTGACCATTTTCAAATTACGTTCAGTGTTTATAGTATTGTTGTTATACACAAAATCAACATATCATTGTGACCACCAGTGTAATATTGTGAGGCATGGGGGAAAAAACAGTCCCAGAATATTCTGTTAGTGTTTGCTGGTCTCACACCACATACACTGTATAACATCCATCACAAAGTGATAGGGTTTTCATTTCATGCTTGTGTGGTGGAGCATTGTTGCAGCGCTTAGGAATGCACAGAGGCAGAAGCTATCTTCCTGGGATACTATAAGTTGAGGGCCTTTATCACATTTCACTGTGTGAGAGGACAGAATGACATTGGAAGGTTCTGGTCCTGCCAAGTGGATGAGGCATTCTTTAACATAACACTGTGACAGGAACTAGTATCAGGGGAATGTGTACATCCTACATTATGATGATCACTTGACCGCGAAAACATTTGTGCTCATGGCTGAACTGTGGGAGGGATTCACAAACTGTGCTGAGCAATACTGTTCATTACTAAAGCCTATAGTAGTATAATAGTAGTAAACTTTCTCACACATGGTGGTGGAGATAGCCTTTTCTTTTAACGACATGCTGCACTTTGCTGTCATCGATGCCTTTGTGCTGTACTAAAGCTGCATGAATGACAACTTCCCCAGAAGGGACTTCATGCTTCAGGTGGCCCGGGAGCTGCACACCAAGTGGATGGCATGAAAAGTTACCTTATGTGGACATGCCCTTGCCATTGCAGACGAGCAGGGCAGAATGACTTGTTATGCAAATGGAATAACATTTAGCAAGTTCCTAAAGTTCAGAAAAGCTGTGTTTGGGAAAAGTACTGTGAAAGTACTATATTTTTTCTTAAACATGTGAAAAACATATAAATTAGCCTAAAATCAATTTTCATTGTGTGATTTCAACAATTATTCTATTTTGTTTTGCCATGCTTTTTGTTTATTTGTAAGATAGTGTGCTGCCTTATTCTGTTTTACAAGAAAAAAAGTAGAAAAAAGGAGAAAAGAAAGGAGAACAAAATAGTTGACTTTATTTTAGATATTGCTTATCACTGTCTCCTTAGGTTAATCAAGTTGTTTGGTTAATTAGATAACATGTGTTGTCTCACAATGAGATAATTGTTGTTAAAACATTACACCACCTAAATATGTTCACATTTTCATTTATTTATCCATTTTCACTGTCATCCTGTGATGATTTAGCACTTAAACACAGGTGATGTTCTCATTCTATGACTCATGAGATGCGTTTGAGAAGACAACAATTAATATTATTAATGGAGTAGTCATGTGCATAAGTACATTTTATTGGTTGGAAGTAAACACACAAGCATGGTTGTTTGAAACTTGTATGCTTAAATCCTCATAGCATTAAGGATAAGGTTATGGTCAAATTAACACCTGGTGGAATAAAGGAAAAATGAAGAATGACTTCAGGTATGACATGTTACTTTACTTTCTCTGAATCATCCAGGTCTATGTATCTAGGTGTTATTTAAAGTCATCTGAACGTTTTACTCTCTCATCTGAAAAGGTTCATCAGTTCTAACTTACCAGCGAGGTGTTGTGTTTTATTGACACTTGGAGAGTCATTAAAGTTACATGTGAGCCGCTGACCAATCCCACCATCATGAGTCGTTACGGTCACATGACTGTTAGGTGAATGGGTGTCTGGGGAGGGATTTCAGAACTGCTTTGTAAATGGCTCATCCAACAATGTAGTCTCGCAGATATTTCCCACTTCAAGAGGATCAGGAAGCACGAAGAAGCTTGTATAGAGGGTAGACAGAGCTGATACAAAGAACTGAATGTCATTTAGAAATAAATAACCCTCACACTAACCCTTTTGTAAAAAGATATTTAGGTACGGTTTAGTGTTGACTAAATGCACAACTGGGGTTCAGGATCTTGGACACATTGATATGCAAGCAGAGGACGTCACCAGTCAAACCACTAACAATCCAACAGAACAACTTCTCCAACTTACTGGGACAGACATTTTGCTTCAGGTTCATAAAAGATTGTGGTTTCACTCATACTGTGTATGTGTATGTACGGAATTCAGTGTAATCAAGACCTAACTAAATTCTCTATAGATTACATCATAGTGCTAGTGCTTATATCTGATAGTATAGTGCTCACGTCTGAAACCATGGCAACGGGGAACTGACAAATAAACATATGAAATAAAACTGATGAAGACTGTGAGACACGACTGAACAATTGACAGTTTTGTCAATTTATCTTTCCCAAGGGCACAAATGAATTTTCTTCAGTTGGGTAATAACTTCACAGTTTGCTTCAATTTTCCCTCTCAAAAATAGTTTATCATTCATTTCTCTTGCCTTGTACCTATCCTTATTATTTTTCCATGTTGCTAGATATGAGACACAAACCAGGTGAGAGCAATGTCTTTATTACAAAAAAAAAAAAAAAAAAAAAACAAGCTTGGTTCTGACTAATCTGAAGAGTCTTTTAATGAACATAAGTTCAATTTGCTCTACAAATAAATGGTAACAGGTAAATGACACATTAAAAAGACATAAATTAAATTAAATTAAATTAAATTAAATCAAATCGAATTAAATTAAAGACTTCAGTTTACAGAACAGAAAAGCGGCAAGTTGTGCTCCTAACTGTTGAGTCCCATAAGACTCATATGTGCTCCAGTGTTGTGTTGACCAGCTCAGTAGAAGTGTGAAGGCTCTATCCTCACCGCCATTTACAGTCATGTTTAATTCAAAGGAAACATCCTTTATTTATTTGCTTCCTCCTCTCTGAAGTGTCTTCACATTTTTCAGCAAATTTTCCCCAGCTGATCTTCAGTCTCTCACTCTCTCTATCTCTCTTGCTCTCTCTCCAACACACACAATCATTTCTTCTGTACTTTCCCTCCTGCTATTTTTTTTTTTTCTCCTCTTTCACTTATAGTAGAATTCTCTGTAAAAGTGATGAGGCCTGACTGAAATGTCTTGGGAAATCAAAGGAGAAACTCTCCCATTCAAACCAATACGAGCCTCCATGAAAACACACGCACAAATGCACACTTTGTGAAAATCCAAACCATAGCAGGCAATCAGTAGTTACAGTGAGTCAAAGGGGGTGTTTGAGATGCACAGATTTCCCTTCAGATTTACAAAGGACAGATCAGGAGAATCATAGTTCAAGAGGGAAAGCCAGTAAAAAGCCATGGAAAAAAGACTCCCAGTGCACACAGGAAAATTCCCACATGCAGCGTGCAGATGAAATAACTACCCACAACCACTGATCCTGGGGGTTATGATGTTGCAGCACTTCTAAGAAATGCCTGGTGTGTTCCTGTGGTCAGCCACGTGTGTGACAATGTGAGAAATGTCTGTGTGTACAGTCGCTGAACAAAGGGACAAAACTGCAGTGAATATATCAACCTACCTAAATATCTACTGATAACCGTTAAAAGTACGGTGGCCTTAATTGCTGATTGATTTCTTAACCATTTTTGCCATTCCTAATGTACACTGTAAAAATCAATATGAAACTTGAAGGCTGATGTGACTGTGCACTTTTCTTTTTGTGAACAGATCCTCTAAGGACCTTCTGGCTTCCTTAAATAGTGTATTTGTTGGTAACTATAAATAACAAAGTGAGTGAGCTCAAATGAGAGTTAATGTCACTAAAAGGGTGTATGTTATTTCATCAATTCTCACAGAAAACAGCAGTAACTACTCCTATTAACCACTACCACATCCTCCATGGGACATGACTAGTATTACACCTCTTAGCTTCGTAGCCAGGTGGGTGTAGTCGGCGCAGCATTTCAGTTAAACGCAAAATGACATATGATACTTATGGACTTGATACACGTGGCTGATGACACTATATGAAACAAATAACATACCCTGATGTACTGCCAGTACCATTACAGCATGTTGTAGCAGAGTCCAACACACACACACAATACTGTAGTGTCTCTGTCAACAAGAGCTCACACAAGACAAAATTAAAGTTCACCATTGTATCCACACCACTGCTGTTTAATTATACACTCACTGAGCACTTCATTAGAAACACCTTTGCCCCAGCTTATTCATGTAATTATCTAATCAGCCAATCATGTTGGAACAGTGCAATTCATTGAATCATGCAGATACAAGTTAGACACCTCTGTTAATGTTCAAATCAAATATTAGAATGAGCAACAATTGTCATTTTAGTGACCTTGCCTGTGGAGTGATTGTCAGAACTAGATGATCTGGTCTCCTGGGATCTAAAAGCAAAAAACCTCTACTGAGCAATCATTCTTTATATGGAAATGTTTTGTTAATGAGACAAGTCAGAGAAGTACCAGGCTACAGACATTCAGATAACCTCTTTACAACTGTGGAGAGAAAAAAAAAAACATTTCATTTGAATGCACTACACATCAAATCTTGAAAAGTATGGGATAAAACATCAGAAGAATGGAATAAGCTGCACATCAGAGTTCAAATGAAGCACAGCCACTTAAATGACATCAGCAGGAGGGCTCTGTGTCACTTCCTACTGATTAATATGGGAAAACAAAACAATTTTCTGCTGTCTTCCAAACATTAATCTGAATGCATACTGAAGCGTGTCATTATCAGGCTGAGTGTGTGGACCGGACAAGGCTGGACATTAGTGACAAAATTACTGTCACTACATTTTTACCATATTGATTGAAAACAATATTTATCAATAAATCATTTTTCCTCTTCCTTTGTAAGATGATACATTGCAACACTTATAGTATAGTTTTATGGTTTAACAAGGCAACAGCAGTAATCATATGTATTTCTCATTATGTATTTGTTTTGTTCAATTAAAAAACTGATCAAATATATTGGATTTGAAATTTGTCTCTTATAAAATAACATAATACTCAAAAAGACTTATGGATGTCTGATGAGGTATACATGACTTTGTACCAGTGTTCTTGTCTTGTGTATGCACATTGTGTATCCATTGTCTTGTATTGTTTCTTGTTTTGACCTTACTTTACAGTATTTTACTGCTGTAGTCTAATGTGGTTATAATGCAGCAGGCACAGAAAAATACATTTATTGTAGATGCAGTTTATTATCATCATTGTGACAATTATTTCAGACATACGTTAATATTGTTAATTATTGTCCAACTCTAGGATTGAGCCAAACTCGTCGTAAAGAAGATGTTACTCACTGAGATGCTTTTATTTAGTTTCATTTTATTCATTTATTTATTCATTTAGGTCTTTGTGTATGTGTGTGTATGTGTGTGTGTGTGTGTGTGTGTGTGTGTGTAAGGATTGCTTTAAAACAATCCCCCAGTGGTGCACTGAGGGTTAGGGAGTTGTACGGCAGCCAAGCTCAAGCGCAGCCATAGTCAATCTTGAATGCATAAATTGAGAGTTTAAAGATAACTAATGGGATGGATTAGCTATCTACAGCAAGTTTAAAGTCGTTTTAGGGGCAATTTGAAATGAATGAAAACTAATGGGAGGTTGGAACGCATGAAATCAGCCTGAACCTTCTTGGTATGTTCAAAATAATACATATTAATTGTATACACTTAAAGGTGACCTGTAGAACTTTCCTGTAAACAAAAGTTGTTCACACTTAATGTTACTCACCGAAACACATTGTGTGTGCATCCTTGAGGTCTAATGAATGCACTGAATGCATCTTCTTCCTGAAAATTTGACAAAGGTTATTTTAAATATTTTAAGGTATTTTCATTCCTGCATTGTTTACATCCATGTTTAGTGTCTTCCAGTTTTGGTTCTGTCCAACCATTGTTGCGACACTGATGCATTCTATCACTGGAATGATATGAAAGCATCACCTGGAATGTGGGTTGCACCATGTCCCTTACATGTAGGGTACTCATTGTTTTGTGCATAGAGTGAGGTTATAAAAGCTAATTTCCTTGTTGTGTGAGTCATATTTGGTTTTAAAGTCTGATAATGAATGCCATCAGCTACAAATTCTTTGACCTGTAACACTGATGTGATACAAAAAAAGAAAGCAGTCCACAGGGATCCATACCAAATGCTCCACTGACACAGGAAACCTGACAGTGTGTTGGAGGGTGTGTTAGCAGGAGGGCAAAGGCAACCAGAGAGCACAACTGCATGAATGCATTCTAAGAGTAGAGCAGCAGCCACCCTGCTTTACTTGACCACTGCTTTTGTTCATCAGACTTGAATTTAAACTTAACTATCAGTAATGTAAAATCACTACAAACTGCAAATACATTTTTATTTGTGTGGCTGAAACATTTAAGTGAGAGTGTGGCTGATTTACCTCACTGTTAGCATCATTAGCATCTATATCAACATAATGTCTACTTGTCTCAGTGCTCACTATCTCTCATTTCCTCCTGATGTATAAGGAATTGAAATGTGCCAAATATTCCATATTGTTACATTAATAGAATAGTAACAGTTTTTGTCAATTGGATTAAACTGCAACTAAATTAAATATGTTGCACTTAAGATCACAACAATATAATTTTGCTCCTGAGCTCAGTAATCATATAAAAATCTCCCCTTTAACATGGCCTAACAACTCTCCTTGTAGAGTACATCTTGTAGGTTCAGTACCACGAGCAGTCCAAGGGCTGACTGTGTAATGAGCCATTGTCTTAGTAAATCAAATGATGAATATGTCCAGATTGAGCAAACTCGGTGAAAACCACAGTGCAAATTTGCACAACTCCATTTTCTGCATACATCTGGCCCTGTGTATCTTCCAACACATTGTGCAGCTGACTTATCGGACTACAGTTGACAGCTGAGAAAGAGCAAACACACACACACACACACACACACACACACACACAGTTGATACACTTAGAGATGCAGCAATGGTTCTCATAATATAGATGACACTTCAATCTAAATACAAGCTAATGAAAGATACTCCTTAGCACTGAGGACATTATTGACATATAATCCCAACCCCTGGCAGAGGGAAACCATCATTTTCCATCCACAAGCTAATCTAAATGGCCTGAAATTTCAATATGACATTTTAGGGAATTGGATTTATGGCGTATCAGCAGAAATTCAACTGATTGACAGATAAGAGCTGTGTGTGTTGCAGAAAGGAGCAGGTGCTGGTATTTGTCCCTGTGGTGCTGCATCGTGCCATCGATTTCTGGAGGATTATTATTCCAGTTTCTTCAACAACTGGAGGTAGGATATAGACTACCTTCCCCTCAGCAAGATCATTCTAATTCATAACCCCTTCCAAATGAGTTATTGACTAGTAGAGACTTCCCTGCCATTCTCATTCAGAGACATTTACTTACAATATATACAGGTCTGGTCTCACAAACTCCTGTCTCCCAAGTAGCAGGAGAGATATAGAAATCTGGATCACACAGATGGAAAAGAGGACTTTCAGGTGATAGTACACACCCCCTGGCTTCCATACTATAGATCCATGCCTCTATTATATATACCATTTATCCTTTGAGCGAGGGGCTGTAGCCAATACTAGTTGACTATGGACATGAGCGGGTTACATCCTGGACCGATACAGAGTTCATCACAGACTACAGATCTGTGAATTGTTTTGTTTTTTTGTTTTTTCACCTTGTTGTCTAGGAGTCTGGAGGCATGTTTAACATATTCTTTTAGGGAAAAAGTCTAACACTTTGGGCAGAGCCACTGCATGATTTCTTTGACAGACTAACATATACAAACTCATTATAATTTTTCCTGACAAGCAACCTCTGGGTGTCATTGAAGGAGCAAAATTCTTACATAGTGACATTGTTATGTGGCTGCACATTAGTACACAAAATGTCTGACTGTTGCTTAGAGTATGTGATTCAGATCCTACTAACTGTGTGTCTGCACATAAAGCATTTCAGTGTTTCTTGTCTATTTTTTCACTGCTGTGATAGAGCAGATATGCTCCCATTTGAAGAGACCAGCTGTCCACACAAACCACAAAATGGCTTGCATTACACACCCATAAATACTTATTACATTTACTCACAAGCATTATTGTAATTGTGCGTTGAGCTGTGAGAGCTGCCAAAAATCCAGGAAACCCACAACTTACTGCTGTGACTCAAGATTCAGATACTGCTCAGACTCAATCCAAAAACTTTTAAAAATATATTTCTTTCTTACTAGTAGCTGATGATCACAAATGTTTCTAAAATGTGGAAACTGAAGAAGGAAGGGTTTGGGTTTGGATTCCCCCTTGTCTATCAGGAAACCACATGTTTTTAGAGCCACATGTTGTTGATTGTGAAGACATTTAGCTGCCTGTGAAATTACAGTTACAGAGTGTGAAGAGGAAATAACAATAGCGATGGCAACTTTATTTTGCAAAGTGGTGATGCAGTTTCTGACAGGTTCCCATTTTTTTGGAAAACTACTTACAGAGACCTGCCAGCCAATTAAACACAAGTATTTCCATGTTCAGCCTATCTGACTGGTCTTGCCTTCATAAGAATCTGGTTCAGAATTTGCAGATGCGATTCTGAATTGAGCAGGACAAAGCACAGGGAAGACATCATTTCTGTCTGCCATGTTCAAGTGCACCGAGTCATTGTGGCACCAGGAACAGCTCTGAGTGCACAGTGACTGAAGTGGAGGACAAACCAAGGATATAATAATCAGAGCGGAGGACAGTGCGTCATGAAAAGTCCTGGCTTGTATTACTGCAACAGTGATACAGGGAATGGATCTGGTCACTTGTGTCCTCAGTGTGTTCCATTTCAGCAGGAACAGAGTGTCTCCATCAGTCTTCGTCCACCTAGAAGGTCACCTCCAGCTCAGCGCAGCTATGTCAGCACTAAGACTCAGCTAATGACATCCACATACATGCCTTATTTGGCAAAATCAGCAGCTGGTAAAAAAATTTCAGTTTCAAGCAGCTTTTAGCATTTAACATATTAACTGTCTTCACATGAATATCATGAGCTCGAAAGGAAGCAGCATGCATCCACCTGTTCCTCTCAGCTTACAGTGCCAGAGCAGTTAAAGGCAGTCATATCAGCAAAATACACCTTATTGCCTTGTCATTACTCAACTCCACTGGTTTGTTCCCAGAAAATTTACATATATGTATATGTGTTTATATTTTCATATATATATATATATATATATATATATACTGATTCAAATACTGATTTGGCCATGTTCAGATAGATTCAAATTTCTATAAACCAGCTATGAGTGAAATATGAATCTTTTAAGCAGCTTAGCACTGATTTAAATATATTTAGCAGTAGTGTGTTGGCTTTAAGCCAAGGCACAGCGCAATGCTCACAAAGCTGCCACTGCTAAAGTCAATTTGAAAAAGCTGATAATTCAGGGCGGAAGCGCTACTGCAAATAAAGTAATTTAAGTAAAATGTTTCATTTTCTCAAGCTTTGTGAAAACAGCAAGGAGAACAATTTAGATATAAGTAGACATTGAAATAACATATCACAGAGGAAATTAGGCAGCAAGAACAACTAGCAGAGCACCGTTAAAGTCATTTCCTGTTCTGCAGTACAACATGTGTTCTATTTAAAGAGGACATTTTGAATACAAACAACACTATAGACATTATCTATGTTTGCATGTAGACTGTAATACAGTATGACCAGTGAAATACTACTGATCTTCCATTATAGAAATACTTGATATGGTTATTAACTTGGAAAGGGTTACACGATGAAGAGCATGCAACCCAGACAAAAGTAAGTTAACACTTACTTATCACTAATCATTTAATTAGTAGGCTCAATCTTAATTGAACCTTGAATGAACACATTATAATTTTCAGTACTTTCTTTTTCAAAGCCTGTGAACCGAGACAAAACAACTTCTACATTCACATGAGCAAATTTAAATCATTTCCCATCAGTAGCCTTTTCTCCTCCAAAGTAAATAACTGATTTACAAAATGACCTCAACTCACAGGTCCAGAGAGGATTAATCTGTTGCTGAAGACCATGTGATGTGGTTAAAAGTTCATAAGCAGGTATATAGACCTTGAGTTGTCAAATAGTTATTTCCAACCTAAAGAATGAAACTAAATGCTAAGCAGTTCCAAAATGAACTTTACAACACACTCTAGCTGCACTTCAAATCATTAAAACTGATTTGTTGTTTTTAAGCCCGAGCACTGCGCTCTGTATCTGTTTGAATAAGACCAGTAAAGCTTAGTCCTTAGAGGGAAATCATCTTAAACTGGATGAGCGAGTGAAGGGAACAGCTGCCATGATAGAATGTGTGCTCTGCTGCCAAGGGCATAAAAAGAGTCACTGACACATTATATGCTTGAGTTACCCACAGAGAAGGATGATACAATGACTGTTGCCTTTCAGTGAAAAAGCTAAGTTTCATTCTGTCTCAGCAGACATGCCTGCTGGCTGAGAACAGGCTCCCAAAGACACCATAATAACAAATATACTATCACTGTGTGTTTCTTTCAAAGGCATTAACATTTATATCATTTCTATGTGTGTTTTACCTAGTGAAAAGGTTGTACTGCTCAATGGCGAAACGTTAATATAGATTTATATATATATACATACACACACACACACACACACACACATAGACATATATATATCATTGTAATGTGTATTTAAATGGTCCCTGATGACTATATAATGTGTTATATTATAACTTGTAACTTTTTATTTAGCGCCACCATAACCATGTCAATATCACAAGAACCACTGTCTCATTGTTCCAATACAATGACAAAAAAAGATCTTTGCACTTGAACTTGATTTATGTTTGAAATTGTATCTTCTCTGTGTCACGGGTGACCTTACTCCCAATGTTACCATCATTTAAAGCACTTTAAAGAGAACTATGTTTGTTATGGTTGTTGTTATATAAACTATGATAATTAATAACTGGAATGTGGTCGCATGACATCACTAAACAAACAGACAGTCACACAGGTTGGGAATAAGGCCCTGGGTTGGTCACACCAATGATACTAGTACCTATACTGCTCATCCACTGAGTGTCTGCAGTTTATGATCAGTTTCTACTGGAACAATTTTGCATACTGGTCTAAATATTCTGGCTGTACTACCTCCACCACCATGATCATCTGACAAGGTAATGGTAATCAATGACAAGTCAGCAGTATACATTATTTCTATAACTGATGGTCACAGGCTGTGATTAAATGAAATGAAGTGGTGTATACTGTTTTCCAGCTTCATAGTAGGGCAGCAGTGTATAAAGAATATTCTTCCATGCATGCTAGATATTCGTGTGTGTGTGTGTGTGTGTGTGTGTGTGTGTGTGTGTGTATCTTAGGTAGTGCTTCATTATATTTGATTTGTTTATTCAAATTAATCCTTAATGCTGCTGGAGCTGAGTCTGGGTTCATCATTCTGCCATTACTGCATCATGACATCCAAAGTGTTAGCTGAATGCTTTGGCAACAGATAAAGCTAGTATTGATGTTCTCATCTCAGTGTCATAAAGAAGCCTTTGCTTTTGCAGACAGTGCCCATTGTTAATTGAGGCACAGAGAAATGCATAAACATGTCCTAACAGTAAGGTACAGTTATCGCAGTGAACTGTTATATACAATTTTTGAGTGAAATACCTCGCTTGCAGGGCACTTACTGGTGAAAGAAGTGCTGATGGCAGAGTATATAAACTACTGCAGAGAGGTACAATGAACACAAAGGCACTTGAAGGAGAACAGCAGTGAATTTCATTCTAAAAGCTATGTGCTCTGCATTACTGGTTTTGTATAGGTCCACATTCTCTCATATGCTGGACAGTGTGAGAAGATTTATAGGAAAATTATAAAAATGCAGAGAATGGTCATATATGATGACGTGCATTTTCAGGTTCCATTTGGGCGTTGAAGTTGATTAAATTTGAAAAGAAAACAACGATTCCTTTCTTAAACAATTCTCACATTATTCTGCAACAGCTCAAAGCTTTTTGTCTTGAAGGTATTACTGAGTGGTAAACATGTTCTTATTATTTCTTTATTTATTATTATTAGACAGACTATGGAGTGCAAAAATGGCCTTCAAAAGAAAGATATTCAAAAAATGTTGTCCTCTATTTTGGGCATGGGCAGTTCAAGCATTTGATTTCCTCTTTTAAGGTATCGTTCTCTTAAAAATATTTTATGCTTAGGTTCCATTAAATCAGATTAGTTTACTCTGATTGAGGTCAAATATGGTTCAGCCATAATGCGTCTAATTGAAATGATAGCGTCAGTGCTATCTTGGATAACCTTGACTTCTAACACGTCTTCTAACTCTGCTTGTTAATTTAAGTAGGGAAGATGTGGAGCTGGTAAACACACTCTGACTCTGTGCCTTGTGTTCAATACATAACGACTGGAGCATTGCAAAGTGCTGGAGTAGTTAGAATATAATTGGAGAGTGTAAGATCATGGTCAATGAGGAGGTTCTGTGTGACTGTGTGTTTACTTGCTGAAAAGTTTTCAGTCAACAATCCCAGTCCCCAACTCTTCTGTATTTGTATCAAATAAGGTAAAGAATTTAGAGAAGCAGAGAAAAGGGATTAACTATCTATACTAATACTAACTATCATTTCTTATTGTCGTGTTAAGGTTGCCAGGTATTGATAACATGCTATCGTGACAGATACTCATTGACAGAATATGGCAAACCAAGGAGCATAACATGTCCACGTGGCTGTTAATAGCAGTACATTACAAAACATTTCAAATACCAATGTATTAAAACAAATCACTAAAGTTTTAACATCAATAGTAAAGTTTCAATATAAATTATGATTTTCTTATTTGTATTGTTTCTCTGCATTTTATCTGTTCTTACTGATTTTTTCTTTTACTGGTTGGTATTGTTGTTTATCATTTTGATGCTGGTTGCATAAAAAAATCTGTCTTTTACCCGTATGTGTAAGATCCATAGCAATCCTCTCATCTCACTTTGCAATGGAAATGTTTCATTAACTCTGAAATTTGAATTGTGTTTTATTTTTGTTACTGTTTCTCTGCTCGGTTCAGTCTCGTGTCCCTAAGGATATTTGTCACTGTCCCTGTTGAATCTTCAACAAGCTGTTTGGACTCATATTATAATTATGGTCAACTGCAGAGTGTGTTTCTGCCAGACACTGTACATAAATGATGCAATCGCCTTTGATGTTAGGCTTTCTGACTAGACTGCAATTCATATCCCATAAGCCACTAGATTTTTCCACTAGATAAGACTTCATTTGATTTTTCCTTTATTATTACATACTTATATACCTATTGGCATAACTTCAGATTACGTTCATGATTTCATCTCTAATTTCAGGGGTAACCACGATGAAACTGCAGTTGCCTGGATAGTTCCTCAGACACACGATACACTCTCTCTCTCTCTCTCTCTCACACACACACACACACACACACACACACACACACACACACACACACAGTGGGACGTTACATCTTGTAAACTGCTGAACAAAAGAAATAATCACTATTATGAATATGGCATGAATTTGCGGATTCACTTAGCAGGTACTTGCTAACCATTGTGGAACGGATATGAAAGATGTTCATTCCAATATTTTTCACAATATCAAATGATCATAGTATTTAAACACAATATGAATAAATGATAAGGTGCTGGCAGAGGCCGCCAGGTTTGTGTACTGACTCTGAGCGCTTTATTATAGAAACATTATAATAATACTGAAAGGAGATGCCTTTGGTTTCAGTACAGCCTCAGTTGTTCGTGACATGGATTCCACAAGATGTTGGAAGCATTCTTTTGAGGTTCCACCTCATGTTGACATGATTAGATCACATTATCTCTGCACATCCATGCTACCATTCCTCCAATTCACCACATCTCAGCTCTCTTCTATTGAATTCAGATCTGGTGCCTGGGTAGGCCACTGAGATACAATCAACACATTGTCATTTTCATGAAATTGGTTTGAGATGTCATTTTCTTTTTGAGATGCAGTACATTACAATGCCGGAACTCATAGTAGATTGTAAACTGGTGCTATGCATAGTGTCAAGAACAATTTTCAGATAGGCCTGGTGTTGTTAGAAAACATTTGCCGTACAATTACACAGCCAACAACTAGAACCAGAAGGTGGTTGAGTCAAGGGAGTAATGTATATACCATATTCTGAAACTACCATCTGTGTGTCTCAGTTGGAGTCCAGACCAGGGTATGGGTTTTCTTTTTCAGTCTTCAACTGCTTGTTTTGATCATGTGGCCTTCTGCCCATCTGCCTCAGTGTTTGATATCTTCCTCATCCTGAGCTGTTTCTCTGCTCACCACAGCTTTAGAGTGGTTATGTCAGTTACTGTTACCTTTCTGTCAACAACCAGGCTGATCATTCTCCTCTGACCTGGTTTTATCCACAGAACTGCTGCTCAAAGAAACTCAAAGGTTTATTACTTTTTATCATTCTGTTAGAGCCTGGTGTGCATCAAAAAAAAAAAACAACAATCATAACAAACTCACTAAGATTAGACTTTTTGCCCATTCTCATATTTGACATGAACATTAACTGAGAGTCTGTCTGTAAGTACTCAACTGACATTAGAATTTCAGCTGTGTAAGGTGATAGCTAATGTGTTACTCAAAGTTTTACCAGTGACCAACTTGACTGTTGCATGATGTAATATATTGTAAAAGCAACAGGAAATGACGAAGGACATCAGGTCATATTGAATTAAACAACGGTTTTGAGGCTTGTATACCTGAGTGTGTGTGTGTGTGTGTGTGTGTGTGTGTGTGTGTGTGCAGCAGAGAAAAAGAAAGTGCACACTTACACAGCTGTGTGTTTTTGTGTCTGCTACATCTGCACTAGCTGTTGCAGTGCCATTTTGTCCATACATGGTTTACACGAAGACTCATGCATCCATGCCTTTTCTATGGGCTTCTGCATGTGAAAGGTGAAGGTGCTGTGTATAAACAGCGTGTTGTTTCTCAAACCCCCTCCCTTCCATTCTCAGCCTCTTGTGTTTGTGAAGTGGATAAACAGTGGAAGTGATTTTTTTTTACATCAGCCTTTCTTTCCTTCCACCATCTGTCACTGCTAGACTGTCTGATAGTTTTAGTTTTATATGCACTGGCAGAATGGTGCCCTCCTCCTGTGTTGGGCAATAAAGCAAACAAGCAAATTTTACTCCAACTAACCAGTGGACACTTATAGTAATTCTTGGTTTGTTAGTCTAAGTTATAGACTTGCCTTCAGAGACAAAAAAAACTATTAAACAATATATTTATATATACATATTTTTAGGAAATTCAATCTCTTCTAGGGATAATAATGATATGAAAATATATAAGAAATAATATATAATAATTATGACTAACAATGTCAGATACATTATGATACTGTTTTGACTAAAAGCCACCTGGAAAATATACATCTGTTTTGCCACAGATGCCCAGTCTCTTACAACCAGTCAAGAACTTTGAGTTATTTATAATTGACCAATATTACATTTTTACACCAACCTCTGCATCTGGCATGACTGTTGGATTTGCTATGTTCATCCATCAAACTGTAACCTATTAACACCTTCCTAACAGATGCTGTAACTCTTGCATGGCCAAGGTGAATGAATTTTCTCCATGTCTCTGTGTGGCACAACACTGGTACTTCAGCTTCCACAGTCCAAAGACACACGACTTAGATTAATTGGTGACTGCCACCCTCGCCTGAAGTCAGCTGGGATTGGCTCCAGCTCCCATCGAACCTCAAAGGATAAGCAGTATAGATAATGAATGGACGGATGACCAACTCATTTTTAATAGAAATGTGGGGACATTAAACCTTCAGTTCACAAAAAATTATTTGGAAACAAAATGTCCCTTAATTTATGTTTATGGAGCATTTTGTGTTATTTTCATCAGTGGCTGCTATTAAATAAACATATGGAAGTCATTTTAATATTTACATGACCACCCTGTTATTCTATTTTTCTTTTTTTTTTTTTTTTTGCTGTATCCTAATGAAAGACAATGTTTTAGCCCATTTTCCCTACCCTCCCTATCATTCTCAGCCTCAAGTCCACTGATTCCTACTGAAGGCTTAATAGAAACCAGATCTTTAAATATGTGTTCTTAATATCATTTTTTTAATGACTCTGTAATTCCTTAAAGCAGCTGGTGATTCATTTCTAGTGAGCACCACTAAAACAGTATATATAGCCCATCTTTTGGAGAAAATTTCCAGTTGTGGATCGATGTATTTTTGTGTTTTTGGTACGTACATGTATGTTCATTGTAATCAGTAACATCTCCAAACAGTCTAGTCTGAAAACTCCACTTACATCTTCACTGATAAGATGGAAAATGGGTAAAAAGATTATCTGGGAAATTAGCTTGTTCATTGAAGGATGCTGTGATTATCGTCTCCCATTTCATACCTAATGCTCACCATTGCACAACAATTAGCTTAGCCACATATTGTTTCCAAGCAGCGCACATATCTCTGAAAATCTCCTTATTTACAAGTCATCAGTGAGGCAGGGGGTCGGGGGCCTGGTGGATAATGTCAACCTCTCTGTTCAGTTATTGACAGCCAAGCTTTTCACAGAGCAAGTTATTTTCTAAAGAGGGAATTTTTCTAGTCTTGATCTGGAACATTTAGCTTGTCTGCCCCATTAGACAGTGACCTTCATACTAATGCCGACCACGGCAGCCAGCACCAACGCACCTAATTCAATCTCCTCTCTGCAGAGATCACTGAGACATAAAGTGCCAGTATAAACTGATGAATTTTTAGATGCACAAATACTGCATAAAATTGCACCTTTTGGACCTGAGGAACCATGTGGGTGTCCATGACTCTGCCTGTGATGAAGACTGCTGTGTGTAATCCATGACTTTTGTTACCCTCTGAAAGTTGGAATACATCCTTGACCTAAAGTTTATGTTAAGGTTGCATTTTTAAAGAAATGAACCGTCTGCTTTCCAACAACATCTCACGCAGTGAATTTTCAAAATACATTCTGCCATATTCCAGTGAAGTGAGTCTGAATACGTCTTCGCCTCCACACTGTAATCCATTTTGCTGACCTTACTAATCTAATCTTTCAAAACCTGAGACAGAGAAATGTCTGGACATGCTTTTATATCTTTATATTTATTCTGGACTAATTATTTAGTCAGAATCAACAGGCATAATGTGATTATGTGGGCAAAAGATTAGTTGTCAGTGACAGTGTTGTCATCATTTTGGCCTCTCACAACTACTAATCAGTCTATTTGGATTTTTACCTTACTTTGATGGAGCTATTACCTTCACATGTACTGAGAAAATAAACTTAACCATGTCTGGCTTTGTCACTCTCTGATCTATTTGAGTTTCAAAATGAAGGCCCAAGTTTGTTATACATCGCTCTTGACCTATAAATCTTCAAACTACGGAATCAGTTCAACTGTTTTGAAGAATATCTTTTTCAAGATCATAGTCAAAACACATCTGAAGATTTAATATTGGGATTATTTCAGTCAAAGCTGCTCTACAGGTGAAGGAGAGTCTAAAATTTCAACTTGTGGAATTTCAGAAGCCCTCTTTTGACAATGGCCAACTTTATACATACTGTAGCTGATATTGAACATTCACATGCAATATGTACACTAACTAAGTGTGCATGTAAAATTACTGTTGGATTCATCACAGGTATGTGTTGGACAGTCATTCCTGATCTCACCTATTTTAGTAAATCACAATCATTCTAGACTGGGAGGTGTAAAAACATACATATAATATGTGTCAATGAATCCATCATGAAAACATAGTGAAGGCTGCAGCAACCAAGGGAAATATTTTAATACTTTAGTAATAACTGATGAGGATGAAAGGGCATTAATGTGTTTACATTGTCATGTTATTTTTGTGTGTTTGCATAGTCTGACGTAAATGTGTGTGCGTGCACGTGTGTGTGTGTGTGTGTGCTTTTTTGGTAGATTTCAAATAAATTCAAGATGATTCATTTTGATGATTTCTTATATTGTGTGACAAACACTGTGGCATGTGGTTCAAACACAGATTTGTGTGTATGCATTGTTTGTGAATGAGACTCATTGTGAACGTTGTGCTTCTATTTTAAGATACATTCCTTGATCCCATTATAGCTCACAATAGTGCTCCCACGTTCCTCCCTGCTAACTCCTGCTGAAATTAAATTAGGGGATATAAAGTATTATCAAGAGCAAACCAAAATCAAGGAGTATTCATTCAGGAGTAATCAATAGTGCACATTATCTGTGTATTAGGGGTTTAACGTAACCTGCTGACCCTCCACAAACAAAACTTCCATCTGTAAAAAAATCAATGCATGTCATCAAAAGGGCTTTCACACAATTTTACACAGGAACATTATTGGTACCACTTTGTTTTTGGTAAACAGTGGTGTGACTCAGTGTGTGTCTGTCTTAGAAAATAACCCTGACAATGTCACCAGGGTACAGTGATGTGGTCATGAGTATTTCAACAAAAACAGAGATGTGGAGTGTGAAAGGCACTGATCTTTAAGAAGTGAGGGGAGCCCGATGAAAGAATTGCATCATGGGAGGAGTAGGATTTGATGTTTTTGGAGATTGACTCATATAAGGACCTAAACATCAGGATATCTATGCTTCAGTTTTTATCATTTCTTGTTGTTTCCTCACCTTTGTCTGCTCTCTGGATACTTAGATTCATTTACAGTCTGATCGGGATTTTTCTTTGGACAGACTATATGAGGTAACTAATATTCTCTGAGCTGCTGACATGCTCCTGATGAATCTTTTCACCAATACACATTACAATCTGTTCCATAACCAGTTGAAACAGTGAAAACACACATACATTAAGAACCTGCTGAAAAGTGTGTCCTAGCTGATGAAAGTACCTGGGCAAAGCAGGAGAGGAGGAACTAACGTAATATAACACATTGTCTGATGGTAACTGTAAAATCTCTGCTGCTCTTGTAAAACACAGGCATTTTAAAAAGAAGAGTGGTAAGGACTGTGCTGATATAATGGGATGTAATGGAGCACAGGGTGTTTCCCTTGGCATGCTGTATTCTCTCATGCTCATGGGCTGAAAGACTCTAAGCAGAGAGCCAGGTACCGTAATGTAGTCACTAGACAGTCACTAAAGTCAGTAAAGTCACTATGACATTAGTGACACGCAGCAGGCTGGAGGCCGGAGGTTCTACCCAACTCCACTTCACACACTGTTTGAAGGCGTACAGCTCCGTCAGCAGAAAGATCAATCTGCACATCATCAATTTGCATTCATGAATTAATGAAATGAGCATTGAGGCTTTAATTACTGATGATCCACACTCAACAAAACAAAAACGGTTGCATTATTCAACAAAAAAAGTATGTTTGTCAATGTGTGTGGGTGTGTGTTGTTTATAGTAGGAGCCTGTGTATTTCTGTATCTGTGTGTGTTAATGCGGTGGTTGTGTTTTTGATAAAATGTAAAAATGCTGGTTAAGTTAAATAAAAGTGTATATTTTAGTCGTTTGTTTTATTGAATGCTGTGTTTTTCTATCTTTGTGCTGTTCTCTCTGTGGCTGCAGTCACACTCACTACACACTGGCTTGCTAATCACTGGCCACAGCATGAATATGCTGACTTATTTAAATACATGTAATCTTATATAGAAAGTCATACATGAGATGTTTGGAATATTTCAAGTTCATGAAATGTTGCTATTATTAACTATTAAAAAAAATACAGCCTAGGGTTTGAATTTTCCTTGTGTAGGGATCAAATACTGTGCCTGCACTATGTTGGAACATATGTTTAACACACGTTCCAATGATAAAATTTGCAAGTTTTTTTTTTTTTTTCTTTTAAAGCCAGTGATTATGAAAAACATGAGAAAAAAAACCTTGGAGGACAAAAAAAAATATTCATCCCTGTTTCTGCAACATGTACAAAGCTTGTAGGCAAATGAAAAATAGCTCATTGTTCAAAAGAAAGTTACTGCAATCAGCATTTGTCTCTTTCACTTTTTCTCACACACACCAAAACCATGTGCATAAAAATATTAAACAATATGAATTCATAAATAAATATATACATATCATGTCAACAATGAATCACCTCTGAAATCAACATATCTTGAACACACATATGCGCGCGCACACACACATACACACACACAGTGGTTGATAAACTGGCAAACACAGCACTCCAGACACTGAACACACATATGAAGGTGTAGTATTGATGTCTCCAAATATGAACCCTCTGATATTTCAAACTCTCTCAATAGCAACAAGTTCTACACTGCCACTGTTGCTTCCTTATGGACTTATTGAATATTCATATTTTAATTTCTGTTATTTACAGCTTTGTATTTGTAATTACTACTAACATTATGCTATTTCCTATCAAATAAAACCTTGCTACAGCGAATAGAACTGTGAGAACGGCAGTTGAAAGTATTTTACACAAGTGATTAAAGGGAAGAACAGTGAGCCTCCAACAGGTCATGGTGACCGAAACATGTTCGAATGGAAGGAAACTTTTGGGGCTGCATGACGGGGAAAAAAAGGAGTAACTCACCAAATCTCAAGACATGTGGCATCCCATGAGAATATCCCACACAGAGTAATAGCAGCAGTAGAAGCCTGACGGTGCACCTGAAGCTCGCACTAAACATCAGCAAGGAGGCAATCTTCATGGTGCTTCTGTGGTGCACAGGATTTTTATTCCCCGAATCGATATATCCCCAGATTTTTCACCCCTTTAACGTGAAACAAGGCGACTGCAAGATCACGGCATGATCACCACAGGCGGGCTGGGCGACGGTTTCCCCACATCCATCTGGCAAAAAAAGCACTGCGTGTCCAGCTCACTGCGCCAAGAAGAAATAGCCCTCCGACTCAGCTGAGGAAGATGATGATGGTGGTGGTGGTGGTGGTGGTGGCGGGGCATCCATGTCAGGCAGGGCAGAGCGTGAAGAAATCCATCTACTGCAAGACACAGGCAGAGATTGGAGAGAGGTGAGAAGAGGAGGCGAGCGGAGGTTTGTGGAGATCCAGCGTGACCAAGTGAAGAGTGTGAGTAAGTAAAGCGGCGGACTCAGCAGCCTCGCCAGCCCGAGCTCCTCCTGCTGCACTGCCGTACAGCATCTGACGTCGAGCCAACACTAGTGGATGGAGAACGCACACAGGGTGGATCGGGCATGTTTCTCGGCTACTGCTGACCACACTTCGCCCCTGATCTATAGGCTACCGCCTGCCTAAATTGTCATGCTCCCTCACTCCCTCCGCCTTCCTCTCCTTCCTTCCTGCTCTTTCCCTAGTGTCGTGTCCCCGGCCCGCCAGCCGCCACTCTCCGCTTTCCGCTCAGATTTTTTCGGTCAGGTTCGATGGCAGCGGAGCGGCGTTTAAAAAGCCAATCTATAAAAGTGAAAAGATCGCCTGCTTTTGATCAGAGTCGCTCAAGCTTGGACTCATGTGAACCAAACCTGTCACTGTACACTCAGTGTGATGAATAGCCTCTGCTCACTCACCGATTTTCTGTCTTTGAAATTCTTACTTTTTTTTTTCTATTTCTACTTTTCCTAAGACTGAGCACAATTAAATATTTCCCACAGGCTGTGGCCTCGAATTCCTTATTTACAAATAAATCACAAAATGTTTAATATTTTTCAAAACCATTAATTTACATAAAAGGTCTAAAATGTTCGTGTAGTTTGATAGATAATTCCACTGTTCAGACAGGATGAAGATCATCAGACGGAGGCCAACTATATCTAAACATGGAGCAAAGAAAGACGAGGAGGACAAAACGTGTTTGCGAGAAAAAAAAAATACATACATGAAAGAAAAAGTTATGATGTGGTGTCATTTCATTCTATAACATCATCAGCTCAGTCATAATTTTAGACTGTAAACTTTTTTTTTTTAATTTGAGGAGTTTCAGCATCACAGACACTCAGTGAGTGCAGCTCCAGTCTGTGACTGTGGCACCATGGACAGCTACCGTGTTTATTAACACCACTGCCTAGATTAGATCATTCATTACATTATAATTACATTATTATTACAAGTCTCCAGTGTTGATGCGGGTTCAGCACCACAGACAGCTCCCCGTCTCCCACATCGGCTCCTGTTTTATTTTGGCAGCCTCCTCTGCTCGTTGCCTCTTTACTGTGATTAGCAGCGGGGCATTGTGTTTGGACTGCATCCATATGATGATACAGTTTAAACCTAAAGGTTAAATAATGTTTCACTGTGCCGCTTGCTTCAACATTAACATTTATTTACTGTACTTAATATTTACACATCTGCGTAGGCTTGGCAAGCCAACATTATTGGTTTTTAAAAAGGATGTCAACCTCATATTCATATTTAACTAATTAGTAACCTACATAATGCAGGGGAACTTTCATATATGTACATATTTTTATATTAACGGAGGTTCAAATCAATGTCCAAAAAGAAAAGAAAAGAAAAGAAAAAGACTAGATTGTTACAGGGCCTACAGGGGAGCAGTATTTTAATTCACACAGAGGTCACAATAAATAACTGATTTTAACACAAATTAACAACACAACAGACATCCGTAAGCATCGGCTCCAGAGGTCTAATGGAATGTGCGAGGTTATCAGGTGAAGAAACACAGCTGTCAGCTACGCATATGTTCATCTGGATTTTTATATTCAGCTCTTTTTACAGACAGAGCTACAGCTCAACAAATGCCCCTCTGTGTATTTGAAAAGGGCTTTTACAGAGGCAGAGCGGAGCCCCTCCAGCGGGCAGAGCTGCGTGATGATAAAGTTGATTTAAAGCTGCGCTCGTCAACTACGGCTTTTAAATGAGCGGCACGTCTCCGCCGGTTACCGTGCAGCCCCGTGAACTAGACACGTTATCTACGGATCATTCATAAACAGGTTGGCATTTAAGGACACCAGTAATGTATTTCAATGCCACAACAACGAGGGCATCACCTCGAGGAGGAGGAGGAAAATTCGGAAAGGTGACCATCGTTTCCACAGAGGTCGGCCAGAGACGCGGGAGGTCACGTCTCTGAGGCTTTTTAAATTAAAAGTCAGTGCTATCTCTGACCCATTCAGATGGTCTTCGCGTTTGGAGCGAGCTTGTTAAAAGCGACTTTTCAACCGCCAACTCACGCACTAACTTTAAACCTCATCCGTGCGCGTTTCCAGGTTGGAAAAGATTTTTTGTTTCCAAAGATATAAGCTGTTCACGAGGAGAGGCATGGCGTGGAAAAAAAAATAGAGGGCAGCAAAATATGTAAATAAATATAAAGTTTGAAAAATTGGGCGTACCTTAGGTAGAGCTGGAGCCGGGAGGACTGACCAGAGCCGCACAAAGAAGTTGTTTCTATGATCAAACCGTGTCGTTTCCCCCTGCACTCGCATCTGGTAGCTTTGCGCTCCGGCCGTAGGGGAGACACGCCTCCTGACGGACGGCAGGACTCACTGCTTAAAGCAACTGGGTGGGTGGGTGTATGGGTGGCTGTCGGGGGGGCAACGTCTGCAGCTTCCCCGGCGGAGAAGGCAGCGCGTCAGTGCGGACTGAGGCGCTTTACAAGCCTTTATCAACCGGATGGTTCAAACCCCGTGGAAATCTCCGCTGTGAGCAGGTGCGCCAGTGAAATACTGACTACTACAGCTGGAGAGTCTGACGGCTGAGCTCCAGTCTGATGTTGTAAGTTTGTAATAATAACGAGGAATATAAACCAGTTTACACTGGACGATTAAAGTGACACGATCTTCATCAAATTGTATCATATTCACTCGTTATGGCTCAATAAATAAATCAATAAATGTGTCACATCATGATTTTTGAGTTTCGACAGCTTCCAGTGAAATTGTGAAACATGTCTAAGGTGAAGGCTATAAACACAAACATAAAAAGAATATATTAAAACTTCTAACTGTTTTTGTTGGCATTTAAAATCATATGTTCATATAACATTATTGAAATCATTCACTGTTTTAGCATTCCTACTCATTTTCTCACATTCATTTTCTCAGTTTTCCATTTAACATGAACCCAGGTCTTTGTTCCAGAGTTAGTCTAGATGTCTAGAAGTCAAGATGTATGTCTTTTTTTAAGTTACCCTAGCTATAATATATTTTTTGTCAGTGAACAAAGAGATTTAAGTTTAAATGAGTCGCAGTTGTAAGAAGTAAGAGGTATGGTGTCACTGCAAGTCTCTAGAATTATTATTTGCAATTCTAAAGTTTCACCAGTTAACTGAACTTATTTTTTTAAATCCCACAACAATTAATTTAATGAAGTAATTGTAAAAGGTTGTGTAAAGCCTGACCATCACTCTCCCACAGCTTTGGTTTAATAAAATTAATGTAAGCAGGATGCTGTGAAATTTGCATTTATGATGAGTCACTTAAACCACAAAGAAAGAGAAAATTAGTTACATTTAAAGTACAGATTGCAGCAGATGTTCTGGGTGTAATGGATCATCTTGAGTCTGGTGAACCCAGATATTTTGGTTCCTTAAACTGAGTTACTGTATGTAGGCCAGAATGTCCAAAGTGAGAACAGATAATTAAAACAACACACATGACAACATTGCCCAGTGCTTTGGGTTTGCTGTAATGACCAAGGTCAACTTTTCTAGACATTTTCTTTTTTGTATAAGTCTGTGCCAAAATGAAGGACAGTGAATTCACACATTTACTTTCCAGACATATATTTCACATGGTGGTGATTTTAGTTTTTAGGTTTTCTAAGCTTTGGTTGTTTTAAATGATGATGTTTTATAATTACTTTATATGATATCTACATGTGTTTATTGTGTGTGTTTATGTTGTGGATGCTGACTTGGGCTGCTATCTTGGCCATGACAGTCTCAGGAAACAGATTTTAAATCTCAAGAGTTTTGTACCCTCTTCTATTAAATAAAGATTAATAATAAATTAACTAATTAATAAATAAAATTCTCATCAGCCATGTCCACAATGAGAACACTTTTAGAATGTTTAAACCAGAACATTTTTGTGAAAATGATACCACACAAAACAGTGTCACAAAACAGAATTATCAGTTGGTTATTTGCTTATATTTATCAAATATCACCCACTCAGTCCATCGTTCTTCTTCTCAAGAAGAAACAACTATACATAGGAGACAGTATATTTTACCATTCTGACAACAAAAAAAATTGAAAATGTTTCTGACACTGGTCAACAGGGGCACTGCCAGGAATTCTGGGTCCTATGGAGGGATATAACAATGGACCACTAACATAAAATGTTGATGTTATTCTAATAATTTTTTGGCCCCCTATCAGTCAGGGGCCCTTGGAATTGTTCCTGACTTCTCCACCGAGACAAACCAATAGTTTGTAAAATGTCTTAGATCGTTCTGAGAAAAAGTATATAGGAAGTGAGAGATGTTACTTCTAGACACACAGACCTTTGGATTTGAAATTATCCGCAACTATCATTACATCATGTCTGTTTGTGTACTGAGATGATGCACTGGAATTAAATCTTTCAGTCTGATGGTTCTTTTAATATGAAAAGATACATCATTAAGCATTTGGTGCATCAGTACAACATGCCCACATGTTGGACGTCAAAACACAGCACATATTTCTTCTAAATATCTGTTTCTAATATTTTATGAACAGATGTTCATCTCTTGCTTGATTTTAGTTTGCTTCCTTATACATTGCTTTTTTTAGTCAGGTCCACTCTGCAAAAGTTTTCCTAACTCAGTCATTTACAAAGTAAGAGTAAGTAAAATACAAGAAAAAAATAAACAGAAATTGATTCACAAAGAAATATGTAAAATGCATTTCATTTTTGGAAAAAATGGACAAGGAACAAACAATGTAATGCCATGTTTTACATATTGCTTTTATTTTATTTCAGTGGCCAGGTACTTCTGACTGGATGGCCAAATGACATAAAAGCCTAATATCAATTCATGAACTAGTAGGCAAATGAATAAACTAATAAACTAAATAAATACTAGATTCCTATAATACCCTACTGCAACTAGTAAATATATAGAAAAAATATATAAAACTAACTATAACTAAAACCTCTTTCACACCAGACCAGAAACAAAAACTCCAAACTGTGAATGTTGTTTTCAGTAAAAAGAAGTAGCAAAAAGACAAGAGACCGTCACGTTCCTTTCCATAAAGATGAGCTCCTCTAAGGTACCTCAAATACCATAGAAAACCTACCATACCAAAAGCACTTCAATGTTACTGTAACCATAACAATATATTTTATTTTCAATTCACAAACTTTGCACCAACCCACTCACTTTGGTGCCCAGGGAAAGCAAAATTAAGAGAACGGTACATAAACAAGACCATTAAGGAGGTCAAGACACAGTGTCAGCCAGAACTTTTACAATTGAACTGTAAGTTCTGTGAGTTTAACTTTCCAGAGAGGAAACTGGCTGGGTGGTTAACACCATTAATACAAGCTTCAAAAGTACAACACCAGCTTCCAAAATCCTAGCATCTACCTGTCACTGAAACTGGTTAACAAAACAGAGAGCTGCCAAGATAGGAAGAGATAAAATCACGGCCTTTAAAATTTCAGAAGCATTCTGACACTGAGGGCGCCATTGAAACGTGACCTTTGAGCTGAACAGATTAGTAAGCAGTGGAAAACTTCTACAAAAAGCTCTGTAGTATCCCACTGTGCCCATAAAAATAAAAGTTCTTTTTTGGTGGTGAAGAGCTCTTCCCATTTTTCACTATGGTTGACATCATTTAAATACGCTGCACATCCTTCTGAAGTAGATGGACTATTTCATAACTCAAATTATATTCCCTTATAGGAATAAAGGACTGTTAGAGGCTAGTTGATAAATGCCATATGGTCTCAAGCCCATTTAGATTGGTGCACCTGCCAATGAAAATGGAAAATATCAAACTTTTTTTTACAAATTTATCTGTACCAAAAAGGAAGATGAATCAGTCTTTACTTTATTTACTTAAATATCCCCTGTACATCCTGGGTGAAAGCTACCCACAATGTATAAACATACAGAAAGAAAATGAGAAAGAAAATGCTAAAATGAGGTTAAACTGTTTTCTTTATTACCAAATAATCCAACTGATCTAGGCTGTTCAGTGATTGATTTTTTCATATTTGTATAACACACCTGGGGCTGACTGGTTGAACGACTCTTCCATAACGTCTTCCCCCAAAGATGAAGATGCTGCACCAACACATACCTTAAGAGCAGCTACTAATAGCCAGGATAAACTTTCCTCTCACGATCTCCTATCACGATCAAGCTCAGTGCATTAAGAGCACAAGTGTGTCTAAGAGTCTGATGGAACTGCTCAGTAGCTACCTGATACAACTGGCAGGTCTTCCTGGCGCTCAGCAAACAGAAGAGCTGGTCAAAGAAACAACACATTATGTTTGTTAAAACAAGCCTGAGCCCTAGTAAACACATATGCTGGAAACATCAGTGAAGAGCCCACAAGGATAAGTGAAATCACTGAAGGCATCCATTAAATCTTTTTTCAAAATTACTCATCAAAGGAATCATTAACACATTCAACTCCAAGCCCCTGACTGATACAAAGTCCATGTGTTAATGTCAAATGAGAATGTAGTAGTACTAATAATGATAACAGACTCCAAAACTCCCTAATCTGTTAAAATCTTAACAGGATTTTTATTCTCATTGCTAAAGACACAAACCCACTTCTGAATAAGGCTTGACTTAGGTTAACTTCTATGGTCATCTGTCAGCTGTTAGCAGTCCCCTGTATCCCCAGGGGGAGGATATTTCCCAGGAGAAGTTATGGGAGATTCCACAAGAGATGACACCAGTTCAGCCACCAGTGAGGAGGCTGATGTGTTCTGCAATAGCTTCAGTGAACTGATTCAACTGTGCAGTACCACAAGGCCACAGGCTTTACAGCACTGTTGCCTTGTTGGGATCCGTGCTTTGATTTCAGCACTCGACACTCAACTTTCCAGCATTCTTTTCTAGGGAAGTAGTTACACTTAATTGGAGCCTAATCTGCAACTTCTATTATGATGTTTTAAGGGAAACTCACTCATGTCGTGGTTGGCATATATATATATATATATATATATATATATATATATATATATATGGAGGGACAATATGTGGACTGGAGGAAGACTACTGACCTCCTGATTAGAGGACAACTTGCTTTACCTCCTGAGCCACCGCAGCAGCAATTTTAGCCTTTTGCGCAGCTTATTTCTGAGTATGAATAGCAAGTGTTTGTTCCTGAGCTTTTTTCTTATGACCCATTCATGTTTGTACTGCAGACTTGACAACTCCTTTTGCTGGTCAAAATTCAGACCTACTCCAACTCCAACTACTACAAAATAAACCATACATTGAAAATCATTGCTTTTTAAACCAGCTTCCCTTAATGATACCCAAAACATGGTCTTTCAGCCCCTGGCTAGGGATTTAAATTTAAAATAATCTTTTAAGCAGTTGCCTTTTTGAGCAACCATTACCTACCATTAACATACGTTTCTCTTCCATTAACATACATTTCTCTACATTTTAACATACATTAACATACATTATCTACATTTCTCTGCCATTAACATACAATACCGGTAGCCAAAACATACTTGGCACCACAGGTAACCACAAGTCCAGTACACAATTGACTGGAATAACATCCTTTAACACACATGCCAGTGCATGTTTTAAGCTACAGCTACAAAGATCCATGGATGTTACAGTCATGTTATTCAATATAAAAGAGTCAAGCTAAATGCTTATCACTAGCAACTATCAAGTCCTGTACAAAGAAGACAAGCTACTATATGACAAATACCTGGTTCAAGATTTGTAGCAAAGGAGAGTCCACTTAGGCAAGAGAATTAGAGCGGGAGTTAGCTGTCACATCAGTGAGAACATCTTGATGTTAGGTGAATTGAAATGTCTTTCAATTCTGAAATTTCTTTTTACATCTTCATCTGCACAGACAGACAGACAGACAGGCAACTGAAATTATCTACCACGCTTGGAAAAGTCATATTCCTCCTGATTCTTTTTCTGAATAATTGCCTTGTGAGGATAGAGTCTGTATTTTTTATTTTTTATTTTTTTGTACAACATGAATACGCTCTCTCTTACAGCATATCCACCAATCAAAGGGTATATGATTAGAAATAAAGGGAACAAAGAGAGCCCATCAGACAGAAATAACTGCAACAAGATATACAATTTAGTAGTGAAGGAGCATAGTCCTGCAGTGATGGAGGCCTGATCTTAAGACACAGTCTGGAGCTGAAATGAAAGAGAGCTTTGATGACTTTCCTCTCCCCTCCCCTGTGTGTGTGTGTTTGTGTGTGTGTGTGTACTTGTGCGTGCAGCATGAAGAGCTAAATTGTGGGGACTACAAATGCATACGCCTCAACAGTTCTGTAATCCAACAACGCATGCTACTCACATCCACTGTAGAAAATAAAAGCCCACTATGCGATACCATACGATACGATACGATACGATACGATACGATGCGATGCGATGCGATGCGATACGATACAATACAATACAGATAAAATGAAGAAGAGATTAATTATACAGAAGTTTGGTTAACACAAAAAAATTAAACCTTTTTAAAGATAAAAAAGTGTTTAGTGGCAAAAGGTTAATTGAAAACAACTGAAAACAAAAAGACAAATGTCAAAGTCTCAGCGGATCACAATGCACCACTTTGGTTTGCCACACAACACTAAGAGGTGCTCCTCATGATCAGTGACCCAGAGCAGAAAACAGAAAGAATACTGTAAGAATCACTTAAAAAGTAATTAATTCAGCACTTCAGATAACACTGACATGTATGATGATTACAGGAAAGTCAGCTGTTTTGACTTACTTTAAAAAAGTTCTCATTAAAAGGTTAGAAAACCAGATGTCATACGGAAACAAAGAAAAACCAGAAAATCAAAACAAGAAAAAAAGCCTCAAAGAAATTCAGTAAAGGCTTTACATCAGGACTTATGTTAAGTTAATCACATTAAATCAAAATTCATTTTATGCAACACTCACATTTCTGCTCATGACTCATATTTTAAATGTGTGAGGAAGAATAAAAGAAACTTAAACTAGGTGTGTCTCAGTGTCATGGTGACATATTACTGCATATGTACCTTCTCAGTTGAAACTGCAGATCACAGTGTATATTCTTGTGGTTTCAACACAATTTTGCATTTCCTGTTTTGCAGTCGAGTGCCAAATTTCCTTTCATTGGAGCTGGTGCTATTTTTTGTGTTTAATGTTGCTGGAGGAGGTACTGATGTTCAAAACAAGCTTAGAATCAATGTGCAAGGCGCACAATCATCATTCATTTGCCACCCAGTGAAAACCCATGCAGACATAAGAAGAACATGCAAGCTCCTCAGAGAAAAGCAGACAGAGATAACCACTGCATCACTGCGCCATGCCTATTCTGTGTATATCCACATGTTTGTTGATTACTTCTTGATTATTGCAAAGGAAAAGCAGAGTCATGGTGGAGCTGAAGTGCTCATACCTTACACAAACTGGACAGTTTTTCTGTCCAGTTTAGATTACAACTCCAGTCTGGAATAACTGGAGAAAAAAAAAAACAGAAAAATGACCTGAAATCAGATTTATTGAAACTACACCAGGAGGTGGTTTGGAACACCATTTGTCTTTTGAGTCACTAACAATGTGAGACACAGTAACAATGTCAAAACCAGAGTTTTCAGTAACATTTCATTTGAAACGCAGCTATGTAGTTACTGATGCTGATTGTGCCTGCAGAAACTCATGCTGATGAGTTTGAGTTGATGATACTTGCAAATCCAAAAGATCTGATTTAAGAAACAAATTTGATTTGCCAGCAGTCTGAACAAAGCCATTGAGACAGACAACCACATTTACACCCACAGGCAATTTAGAGTCACCAGTTCACCTACGCAGCAGGAATCTGGACTGTAACAGAGCACCAGAGCACCCACAGAGGCATTAGGAGAGCATGAAACTCCACAAATCCCTCTCAGTTAGCTGGCAGGCAACTGTGCCATGAGGAAACAGTGCTAACGACTGGTGAACCCTGAAACACTTTCACTGCTCTGTGTGAGCAACAATCATTAAAATAAATGGGCCGTCAGCACAGAACATTCAATCCAGTTCTCAGGTCAAACACTTGGGTTGCGCAGGTTATCAGACAAATGCTTTCACATTTTATTGATTATTTTCAGTTCACTTAAAGCCACACATCTTTAGGTACGGCACAAAGAGACAACATGTAGAAAAAGAACTCAATCAGGCCCTAGGTCCAGACCTAGGACAGTGTAAATACTAACATCAAAACAAATAGATCTGAAAACACACTTTACTAGAATAACATTATACATAGCTGACACACATCAAATACTCAGCTGAGTTGCTATGATTGTCATTCATTTTAAACTGATTGAGTTCGGCTCTGGGTGTGTGAGACCTGCTGTAGCAGAAGCTACAAGCACACATTGTATTTGCAGGGAGGAATTAGCCAGTCAAGTGCTCTTAATGCCTGCATTTTCAGTCCATCTCTGATTCAACCATGTCACCACTGCAGACACCAGTGCTGTTCGCTCCAGCTGACACCCTGACATGTAAAAGCTATCAAGTGTCAAACTTAAAAGGGGTCATTTTTAATATATTCTGCCACACATAGAATTGGTCCACAGTTCTGTCAAAGTGCTCTTGTAATTGCTTTAAAAAATTCACAGCTGGAAGGTCCATAGAAAGAGAATCACTCTGTTTCCAGCATTTGTGAAAGCAGTAAATCACTCTAAATTACAAACAAATCAAGAAGCTAATGAAGTGAGTGGACCACTAAAGAGAACAGGATCTTCACAGTCCTTCATTCACTGAGCTGGGCTTTCTGATACAGTTTCACATTCAAAGATCTGAATTTTTGAAGAAGAGTTTCTGCATGTTCACTGAACAAGTACAAGTTCCTAGTTGTCTTGTATAGTTGGCTCCAATGTTGCCATATAATTGCAATTATTCACATGTCCAAATTGAGTGTTTTTTGTGAGTGTTTAGTTAAGGTGATCAGTCATGTCTGTGTATTAAAAATATTGTGTGATTGAGGAGTCACTTAGCTTACCATGGCACGGCTCATTTCAGCTACACACCTCAGTAATTCTAAGGTGACTCATTAATGTGAAATATCTTATTCAATCCTGTTTCTTTGAACTGTTTACAACCAGATTGCATTTCCTATTAATTTAATGTGGTTTTTTTAAATGTATTTATTTAGCATGTTGCCAGTGTGTCAAAAGCAAAAATATCTAGATCTAAATTAAATCTAGATTACTCTAAATAAAAGTGCAGAATGCAATTTTTTGGTAATGTTGCTTCTTTTGTCTAATTCAAAACAAAAACACAGAGCTAATCCCCCCCGTGCGCCCTTACTGAACCATTACGAAAAATCGCTTACTACACCTTTAAGTTTAAGTAGATGTTTGGGTAAGAGAGGAAAAACAAAAAGAGTGTTCCTATACAGCGATTCTAATGTTGAATGTATTAAATTAAAACACCTTCAGGCTACAGAATAAATAACATTAATCAGGCCCATTTCAAGGTGTTGACAAGGTCTGGGGCTGTGCCCAGACCAGCTGAGTCTGACATCAGGGTGCGTGCCTACACTCATCCTGCTGTTCTGCCTATAGTACTACTATATTATAGTTTATAGTTTATATAGTTTTTTTTTTTTTCAATTCAGTTGCCCTGTAGACATCTGTTTTGCCCACAGTTATTGTACAGTGAAAAACTAGCTTATATTTCAATGAAAATTTTAACCTCACAACTTTAGTCAAGAAATAAGAACATTCAAAAATGAAGAGAAAAAGATAAATTCTGTAACCATTAGTAACAATGTATTCACATTATACAGGAGCATTGCAAGCATGATCACATCACACTTACAAGTTAGGGTTGGGGTTGATGGTGTTGGTGTTGGTGTTGGTAAAAATGACATGGTTGGCATTAAGAGAGAGAGGTCGGGGAGACCATATTCATTTGTAATCATCCTCTGGGACTTTGAATATGAATAGGAATTTCATGGTAATTATGTTCTGAACTTCAGTGATAGCTACATAGTGTAGCGAAGTCAACAATGGGGCAGAAGGTCTTGCTGCAGTTGCAAGGGGGCCGTACCTTGGGCCCAAACAGCCTGCTTGCATATGCATTTGTGTTGTTTTGTTGAATATTTTGAATAAAGTTTATTTGTGTCTTAAGGCAAGACATGAAAAGTCAGTCGCAGACCATGTGTATGCCTTCTGAAGAGCATGCACGAGCCCTCACTAGTGCCAAGGGGTTCTCATCTTATGCAACAAACAGAACAAGCAGGGACAGCGGTGTCTGTACTGTCCACCCACCTAGTACCCTGTTAATAGGGCCCAGCAGAGTCAATTTGGCTATCAGTGTCCCATCAACCTATCTGCTTCTTCCTGTTTCTCAATACAATAAATTGAAAGTAGAAAAAAGTTTAAATCAAGAAGTGATGTGATATCAACATACCTCAAGATGCTTTGTTGGTAGGAAAGTTTCAAAAGCTCTCCATGTCCATGTGTCTGGCAAGTGTCCTCCTTCAGATCCATCACTGGAACTATACAAGTGAAAATGTTAGAGCAGATTTTACATAGACTGGGTTAAGTGCCCATTTTTTTTGCAACTAAGGATGAACCTGTTGGAGCTACTGAGACAACAGCCCAGCACTAGAAGCACCCTCCCCTAGAAGAAAGATGAGATATGTATTGGATTAGGTGTTGCAACATGTCAGCCTTTGCCAGTGAGACACTGAGGTACATCAACAAAAGCAGGTAACATTATTAATACATTATTACATTATATTTGCAAAAAACGTACAATCATTATAACTCCATCATCAACTGCACACATCAAACGGATAGATCTGTTCTCTCTGTCTCTGTCCTGTTCCTGGAGGGTATTTTACATTCTTTGCTAAATGTAAAATCAAAGCCCGTCCACCTAGAATCAACCTGTTCATTTTTCAACACAAAACTGTTCTTTAGAGACCTGGAGCCAAGTTTGGTGGTTTTGGTGTTATTCAATAGACATTTGACCCTCTCTCAAACCCAGGATCATGCTTTTGCCTTTTGTCAATGTAAGACACTACATTCTATGAATACAAACGGGATCTCCCAGTGAACATTTTCATCAATCTTTTCTTTCCGTGCTCATCAGAATGACTTGGTTTGATTTAAGAATTTGACCCTGATTACCATACGCAGCTGGCATCTATTTAGATGTGATTTTTTTTTTTTTTTTTTTTTTTATTTCTATCTAGCAATTTTTGGTTCAGCATGCTGCCTAAGGCCACCTCTATATGAAGACTGGAGGAGCCGAAAACCATAACCAGATATTTTGATCAGTGGATGATCTGCTCTACCTCCTGAGCCACAGCCACACCAGCAGATTCCCAATCACTCTTAAGGAGAGTGCAGAAAGCTTTTCAGTTTGTTATACTTCAGCAACAGCATCTGGCAGAGTCTAATAGCCTGTCTTTTCTGTATGTAATTCAAGTTAATAGTACTATCATGTGAAAATTGCTCTCTCTCACATCAGTCTGGTGGTCTGTCTTCTGTTGTAGTTGGTAATGAGGCCTGGAGTACAGAGTTTGTGATTAAAGGAGAAGGACTCGAACACCTAGTACTATAGAAAAGACATGCCTGAGAGAAAATGTGCTTGAAAGGTATTCTCTGTCCCCAGTCACTCTCGCAACACCAACACCTCAGTCCCTTTAGCCAAAATAATTATGTGAAATTGCAGGTTGTGCAAATATACTTTTTGTCCCCCATTGATTGCAGACAACAAATGGTTCAGCAGGTTTGATTTATGTGATTTCAAACACACAACACTCTCATTAAAGGGAAATCAGTGAGGTAATAGACGATGCTTTGGGAGCTGAATTTCACCTGATGAGTCACTGCCGCTGAGAACACAAATGGTTTCTTTTTGTTAAATCTTTTGTTCTGTTTTAAATCAAACACAAACCTGCACTGTGAATGTATGTGCCTGGTTAAAGGCGTGGTTTTGGTTGTCTCTGAAAATGTTAAAGGTAATATATGAAATTTCAGAAATTATACACGTCTGAAATGTTATGGTGTGATAAATGAGATTGATTCAGATTTAAAATCATGTAATTACAGTTGAGAGTGTCACTTTTCAGGCTCAATATTAGTCTGGTAAGCCTTCAGCCTACAGTTTGATGAATGATGAGTCAAGAGATAAAGTCAAACAGGGCTCCAGAGAAAAGTGAGTGGAGAAAAATATGATAAATGAGTGAGAGACGCTTTTATTGATTTTTTTTTTTTTTTAAATAGTTAAATGAATAGTTGATAAAGTAAATTAGGAGATACAATTGCAACAATAGACAATTAGAAATTAGACTACAAACAATCAAGAAAGTGGTTTGAGAACTGAGGTACTGACTAGTCCGTGCAGGTTAGTAACTTAGTTATGTCATGATCAGGATTATCCCCGTAGTCTGAACCAGCTCTCCAATTAAAAGGTTAATGTCCACAGAGAAAATAGGGATTACCTAGTTACTGTTACTGAGGTCAATCAAGCTGGTGGCATCTTCTTTTGTTACTCTCCAATAACTCACAAGTAGATCGGTTTGACTGATGCATTCATGAATCATATCATCATAATCAAAGTCAGTGTTAATGCTAAATGAAATGAAATTAAAGTGAAAATGAAGTGAAGGGCAGCTAATTGCTGGACATGGATGTAGTTAGTATGGAAAAAAAAACAAAATGACAGCCACCCTCAGCACACCTTTACTGGCAGTTGCACTTACTAATGCTGTATAGGAAAGCAGGTGATGTGTATGTAGGATAATGATATAGAAATGTACTTTTTCCTGTCAGACGAAAGTACCTCCAGCTACTTAGAGCTGCCAGTGTCATGGTGATCAACTAGAGTCCTGTCAGATGCATTTAGTCTTAATTATAACTTTGCAACTGACTCTTGAAACTGAATACTTTTGACCATTTGTAAATATCCTGAAAGATTTAAGCTTGTTTTGTGTGAAGTATAAAGTAAACAGTACCAACACACCATACTATGATGTCTGTTGCAAATGTATGGAAATTGACTTGACTGACCCTGACTAAAAATACTTGTGCCTGGAAGAAACATGTAATAACATCAATATCTGGTACGTTTCAAGATGTCAGCACGTTGCTTAAAAGGAAGACATTACCAAGCTACATAGGTGAGACCTTCCGTTGTTGTTCCTTGAACTGTCGCTCATGACGTGGAGCTGCACCTCAACATTACAAAAACCTAAAAACATTAACTTTAGTTTGATTTGCAATGCAATGAGGAGATGAATAAGTTGAGAGAAAAATATGAAAGACAGACTGTACCGCTGTGTCTTTATATGAAGACAAATAAGAGGTTGCTTGTCGGAAAAAAAAAAAAAAAAAATTTTAGATATCTGTACGTCATGTACATGTTTTACAGGTGTTTTTCTGATTATGACAGAGGGATAATGTTGTAGTGGTGAGCTGAAAAGCATTTTCAGGCTTTTAAATCACAGACTTTTATTCTTGTGGAGCAATGAATTGAAAGTAGTTTTAATCACTACCATGTTTAGGGAAACATGCTGGTTTTTACAGACCACAGGCTTTGCCCATACTGTTGAACCACTGAACACACTATAGCAGCTTAATTTGCACAGCCACTTGTCAAAACCTCTGTTCATTCATGTTTCATAGCAAAGTGTAGAAGTCTGCATACATCGAATTCCACGAGCCGGGAGAGGTCATGAAGTCAGCGAGGGATGTCTTGCCCCGTCGCTCACTGATTACCAATTACTGCTGTATTCTCCAGTGGAGGCTCAACCAGAGCGGCCGGCTAGGTCTTTATGGGCGAACGCTATACTGATCAAATAAATAGACAGTGCTTTGTTCCCAACTCACAATACCAAGCAGGCATAGGATGAGATACAAAGGTGAGGGAATAGAGAGAGAGGAGAAATAATTTAGCAGAGGTGGGAAAAGATTGAGTAGAGGGAGAAAGAAGGAATGAGGAGAGATGTCATTGTCAGTGTTACCTGTCTTCATTTGCCCTTTGTTCTTCCTTCTCATCTGTGAAAAATCGAGGGTTTTCACTGATTTGTAATTAGCTTATTCTGATGCTAATTAGAAATGCTCTGCATGCTAGATTACAGCAAACTGAATATTTCCCTTAATTTGGTAACCATGCCAATAAGTGGAGCAAGACTTTGTTACAGAGCATCTCTGGAAGTCATCAAAATGCCATCAAGTGAATTCATGAGGAGGATGATGGTGGAGAATGTTGTTCTCAAACAGAATAATAATATGTTGGTGTAAACCAGTGTTAAAACCAGTGCAAATCTGTGTTTCTTCATTGTTACAGTCAGGTTAGTTATTGGACAATTTCCCACTAAAAACAAATTAAATATTCTGTCTTTAAGTGATTTAGTTATTTATTACACATTTCACAAAAGATCATTTCACTACATATAATTAATGTCTTTTTTTAATTATGCTGGCCATGTTAGAAATTCAATTAAACCAACATTTGTAAATAGTGCCTTGGAGGCTGTTGTGTCTGTATGAATCAGAATTCATGTGAAAAGGCTTTTTTGTTTGTAATATTAGTTGAATAAATAAAGTTATTGATTCTTGGTGGGCTTTGTTTTCTGGGAAAAAGATGCAGCCTCTACTGTAGAATTACATGGTATAAGAGTAGTACAAGTTGTGCTGTGCCAGCCACCTGAATTGCAGAAGAAGGGGAAGTTGGACTGTGACTGTTTTGTCTATATGCTCTAAAGTCCATGTTATAAAAAAAAATATATTTCTTTGGTAGTAGAAGAAAACATGCCAGCTAAGCTTTAAGTTGACAGACAGCTGGAGTTGTTTCAATAAATGTTTCATGTAATAGAAAATGATAAAGATAGACAATGATTAAATGTTGTATCATGATTTAAGAAGTATCTGCAGGTCTGCTGCATACTGTGCCTTAAACAGATATTGGATAGGGCTGGATGGGATAGAGGCTGGCTCACCTGTATCCCTCACGACAACATTTATCAAAGTGTTAAAATAGCATCTTTCTGAAGTGTTTTTATTAAGTAGAAAGGTTGACAGAGACCTTTTCAGTGACCCACTTGGTAAGGAGGAAGTTATTAGCCTCTGCTACACTAGGAATGTGCTGCATCTGCTTCAACTATTTTCCAACATGTACCAGGGAAATGATGTTTATTTATTCTAACTTTGATATAAAAAGAAAGGCCAAAGGGCATTTGGCGAGCTGAAGCAGTGAGTCAGGTACCTGCTCCAGAGGCCAGCTATGACTGCATTCCAGTAAACATGGCATTAAGGAGGCAGGCAGACTGCAGGTGAAGAGCGAGCACACCAGTACCTTCTCAGTCTGAGGTGTCCTTTTAACTAGACGGTGGGTGGTGCTCATATAACACAGACACACAAGCAAGAAAAAACACCCACTACAAAGTCGTTGCCTCAGGAGAACAGGACGACACCCAGCAGTGGCAGAGAGGGGACAGAGGACAGAAAAGAATGAGAGAAAGAAAGTGTTTAGCTGGCCAAAGTGTCTGAAAGAGAAGACTTAGAGGACACTGAGATGAGAGCCAGTTTATTTAGGTGGGAGGCTAAAACTGCAGAATAGAGATGAGAGGAGAGCAGGAAAGGGATTAAAAGTCTATCGACCGGTATTTGCAATCACCTCTTACATTATATGAAGCCATGTTTAATTCAGGCCGATGCTGTGGAGAGGCAGCGATGAGATTTAGCCAGAGGGGGTGAAAGGAAAAGGAGGGAGAGAAAGGAGGAGAAGACAAGCCAAAATAAAAGGTTTACTCTGGTCAGTTTGTGCATTTGGTATAAACTGTGAATCTATTTTTTAGGTTTAAAAAGCTTTTACTGTTATGTTTGTAAGGAAAAGTAATATTTTCACTTCCGGTTTTTACATGTAAATTGTAGATTCATCTCCTTCTCTTGTCCTTCACTGTTCACTCACTCCTTACAGTCTCCTTTTTACTACTTTTCTTTTGCTTTTCTTATTCCTTTTATTGATGTTATATAGGACCCTTCTGTGAGTTTGAATTAGCCTCATACTGCTCCAGAAATCTCTTTGACAAGAACCCAGCATGTCACCCCGTGATTATCCTTTCACGATTATGGCAGCCGGGCTTATTGGTTCTCTGGAAATAGCCACTATTTGAAATTTCCACAAATATCTTTAGCTCAGTGCAGCGTAATAATAATCCTAACCCAACCATAGAAAGTCCACTGGTACATATTCTATTTTTCTTTGTAGCTATTTCTTTATGTAACTAAATTCACCTCCAGGAACAGAAAGTGTTGTTTTGGTGAAGGAGAGTGAGCACAGATAAGTCCTTCACAGACACCCTTGTATTGACATAACAATGGACTCCAGACAGCGCAGAACATCAGTCAGTGACAGTACCATTTTGTGAGGCTGCTGGCAGGCTGCAAATCCTCCAGTCAAATAAAGTTTAGATGCATTATAGTATTCGTGAATATTGACTTGAATGCCCCAAATGCATTGCACCAACAGCACATGACCAAAGTAAACTGCTTGCTTGTGCTTAGAAACAAAAGGAAATTTATTAAGAACCAATGACTCAAATTGTGTAATTAAGTAATGCATTAAATCTTTCTTTCATAATAATGTTTAGAGTAGCTGAAACTGTGTAAAAACACTGATTCACCATCATGATCATTCCTTCTGTATTAGCTCTATCAGACCGGCTGGAGGTATTTATGAACTACCATCTCCGGGTCTTTTACAAATATTATGCAGGATTTTCAAATTAGTAAACGTGAGCTTCACTCTCAGAGAACATAAAAGCAAACCATCCCACCACCATGTTTGAGTATTTTAAGTCTTCAACACATTATATAATTCTTTTTGAACACTATACTCAAGGACTTTTAAACAGGGATTTTTTAAAAGAGATCTTTGTTACGCACAGTTCACTTTGTTCCTCCACATTCACTCGTGAATTATGGGCTACTCTTACTGAAAATTATGTTATTTTCTCAACAGTCCAACGAAATTAAAAACAGATTCAACAGAAACATACATTGCAAGACTTATTTGAGCAATTTTACCAAAAGTCAAATCGTTTTTTAAGGCATCAAAGTCAGACACTAAATAAAAACCATCACTACACACTGCACATGGACTATTTGTCTTTTCTGTGTCTCACCATTGTGTGTAAATCATGCTTTCCTTACTGTGTATTTTGCTGGTAATACAGATGCCAGTTTTGGCTCCTTGGTTTGCTGATCCCACTAGAGGCACCTTCAAGATTGAGTGTTTAATGAGTACAGGCAGTTAATGCAGGGTTGCAATGTAGAAAAGAATAAAAGTAGATCATCCTCTAACCTGCAACCTTGACCAGCTCTTGCTTTTAATCATGGTCTGTGTGGGAGACCTGCACTCGAACGGGTAAGTACAGCTAAAGGGGAAGAAGCATTTTAATTTTTTTTGGGAACTGTGCAGAAACTCAGTCCCCACAGACAACAAGAAGTGAAGTGTGCAAGCGAAACTTCACATGTTTTTGTTTCAAGTTCATATTACATTCTTTTCTCTTGTAATGCTCATCCGTCACAAGATGTTACTGAGAAAGAAAATGGATTTCCCATTCACTGATTTGCCAAGATATCCTCTCCAAAATACCCCTTCAAATGTCAGGAGCCAGCCGTAGCCCTGAAGGGAACATTTCAACTGGGCCTCATTCAACACAACACAAGATTGGGTTGAGTGTCAAAAATGGCACAGTTCTTGGCACTTGTTCTTGATGATCAGTATGTTTAACAAGTTAAATATATTAGAATGATAGGCCATCGTTACAACAGAGTTCATGTTCTTTATGTGTCTCAATACCAAACAATAAGGAATTGATGTCTCTTGCAAGGAGAAGGACGACGTCACTGAAAAGCAGCTGGAGTGTGTAGAGTGCCATAGGAGCAAATGATATGAGCATCAGTCTCATTGCAGAGGACAGAAACCTTTGTGAGGTCTGTGCAACCTCACAATGGAGGTTGCAAAGACCTCACAATGGATGATAGAATGCTTCCAAACAGCAGGTAGAACAAACTGAAGCACCTGACTATTGTGGTGACTTTACATCATCGCTGCAGCAACAAGACTATCGTGAATGAAATCCCCTAAGTTTCCTTCAACTGTAGCGCAGAGGTGGCAAGTTGGCAGAGAATGACAAAACAACATCAGTCCAAAATCACTGAGTTTTTTTTAATGTAAAAGATTCTTTATTGTTATTTGAAAATAACAAGCAATAGCATCTTGTATTATCTGACGGTGGGAAAGAAATTATATCTGGAAATGAATTGTAACCCCTACCTAGACCTGTCACTTTAAGACAGTGTTAAATATCAGAAAGGAAATAAAGGTTGACATGATTCTAGACTCGATGAGGAGACTGCTGAGATTTACTTGCCTAATTGTTGAACTAGACTTGCAATATCCACCCCAAACAACACACAGACTGACAATTTTAAAGGAAGTGTATTGAACCTGGTAAAGATCCCTCACATGGCAATATATATATATATAAAAAGTGATTAAATTAAAGCAAATACTGCATTAACATACTACAGTATATGTACTATTAACTCAGTTCTTTTAAGTACCTTTGTTGAACCACAATTGGCCAATTAAATATTTTTTGTATGTACTATTGTATCATATTTGTATTTGTATGTACAAGATTTGCTAGCGAAGCTAGAAAAACAACAAGGCTATTTTACCAAGCTACATGCAGCCCGGGATGCAGCGACCAGCTTTGTAGTATCCCACAAAATCGCTAAAAACAGTAAGCAATTCTTGGAGGGTGAGTTTGTCAAAGATTACTTGGTGGACTTTGTGCTAATACACCCCGAGAATAAAAAAGCATTTGAGAAAGTCCTGCTGTCCAGGCAAACCGTGACTAGAAGGGTAGAGGACATCGCGGGGAATCTCAAACTTCAGCTAAAAAAGTGGAACTGAAAGTTTTGACTTTTTCTCTTTGGTTTTGGATGAGACCGGTACGGTGGCTGGGAGGTGCAAAACAAGATTGCAAAATGTGAAATACTTTTACAAAACTTGAGACAAATTTACATTTTAGAAAACATTTTGACATATCATAAAAAAAAAAATTACATTTCCATAACACATTTACAAGTCCGGAAACAAATTTACAATTCAGAAAACAAATTACAAGTTTTCGTTGATAGAGTTCATGGACTCGTATTGGTTGTTCCCCATTATCACTTCCAGTTCAACCCCGGAGTTGGTACATTCCCTTTCTAACTGATAGGTGATGTTTGTACATTTGTTTCAGGAGTTGTAAAAGTGTTTCACTGCTTGTAAATTTGTTTTGCCGTTTGTAAAAGTGTTTTGTGTCTTGTTAATTTGTTTGCTGAAATGTAAATTTGTTTCGGGACTTGTAAATGGTCCAGCTTGGACTGAAATGGAACAAACTGGTAGCTGTTACTACTGATGGTTGCCCGAATCTGACAGGGAAAAAATGTCAGACCTTTGAAACAGATCGAAGATAAAGTGACTGAACTCAACACATAGCATCATTTGGTGTTTATACATTGTATAAAACTTAACAATGTTGTTGATGTTGTAACTAAAACAGTCAACTTCATCAGGGCAAGAGCATTGAATCACAGGCAGCTTGTTGCACTTTTAGAGGAGCATGAGAATGAACATGGTGACATCAGGTACCACACAGCTGTCAGATGGCTCAGTCTGGGCAAAGTGCTAAAAAGATTTTGTGACCTGAAAGCAGAGATTCAAGAGTTTTGTGAGATGAAAGGCAAAAACATCCCTGAGCTCTCAGAAATGGACTGGATGGCAGCTTTTGCATTTGCTGTTGATGTGACGCCACTTATAAATGAACTGAACACTAAACTGCAAGGCAAGGGCATTTTTGTTCACAAAATGTATAACCTGGTGAAGGCTTCCATGAGAAAGTTGCAGTTTGTTTCAAGTCAACTAGAGAACAACAGTCTCACATGCAAACCCTGAAAGAAGTAAAACCATCAGAAGTCAAACCACCTCTGCAGGTACTCATCCATGTTAGGAGACCTGCATGGTGAGTTTTCAAGGTGTTCTGATGAATGTAAAAACACTGAGGATGAAATCCACCTGGTTTCCTCTCCCTTTGCCTGCAGTGTGGATAATGCACCCAGTGATGTTCAGCTGGAGCTCATTGACCTGCAGTCTCACAGTCCTGGCAGAGCACTTTAAGTCAGCATCACTGCTGAAGCTCTACTCATCTCTCAAAGGAGGAGAACTTTCCAAACACGAGGAGACGTGCTCAGAAGATGTTGGTTCTTTTTGGATCTACCTACATATGTGAACAAACATTCTCAGTGATTACGTTTACCAAATCCACGTACAGACCCACTATTACTGATGATCATCTGTCAGCTGTGTCCATGTCTCCACCTCAGACATTCAACCTGACTTTGATGCGCTTGTTAAAACTTGTGAAGGATATATTTCTCTCATTAAACGAGAAAAAATACTAAAATGTTCACTTTTACTTTTAGTCTGCACAGTTTGGCAGTTTGCCAATCATAATGTGACATATCTTGTTGATGTCTTGTATCTTGTTGTTGATGATATTTGGCATAAAAAGACATTGTGGTGTCTTAATAGAAAGTTAAACTCAAAAAGGATTTTGGGGTTAATGTGATTGAAAAAGAGTTACAAATGTTTCACGTTTACCATTGTTTTGAATAACTGCACTGAATAAATCAATTTTCTGTAAAACAACCTCACTTTCTCATTACCTAATAATAACACAAACACTCACCAGCTTGTGTAAACAATGCCATTTACTGCTTTCAATGTAGAAATAAAATTAATATGCAGAATAGAGTTTAAACTTTTGGCCTGGCCCGCCACAATATTTTCTGCTTCTCATTTGGCCCCTTGGGAAAAATAATTGCCCACCCCTGCGTTACATGATGAAGTTAACTGACAAATCTTCAAATGTGACACCATTAAATATATTGATATATCAGGTGGGATTTACCAGCCTCTGGGCTTGCTGTCCTTACAGTTGCTGTCCTGACCGGTTGAAATAGCAGAGCATATTTATGGTATATTGTACTGTATGATTACACAGACCAAAGCCAATTAATCCCAACTTCTGAGTGAGAATTGATTTGCCTTCAGGCTTAAAAACACTCCCACCTCAGTAGTAACTTATAATGAACTGCAGGGATGCAAAAGCTTTGTGGCAAACCATTGACTGGGAAGGGAAATTTTAAGATGCTTTAGATCAATAACAAGTCCAGCTGTATGTGCCACAGTCCTGTAATCCAGCAGCTGAACAGGATGAAAGTATGAGGATGTACCATGAATGTATCTCTGTTAAATAAGCCCATCGTGGTTGAACAGACATGTAAACAAGTAACCCATGTAACCAGGGAAAGAGCCACATTAGATAGAATTAGGCCAGATGTGTCTGTTCCATTGATATGATTGTTTTCTCCTTATTTAATTTAGTTAATATACAGTTAGTTATATATGGTATAGTTATAATGTTTAGTTTTGTATGTGGATGTCTCCTCTATCTTCTTTCCACTCTGTGTTTGTCTAGGATTATCCAGCTCTCCTGTCCTGCTCCAGCCATGCTCAGCCTTTGTCCTTTGTCCTATCTCAGACTTACTGACTACCTCACACACCACCAGCTGTCTCACACTGATTCCCAGAGTATCGTCTGACCTGCCTCATTTTCATCAACTTCCTCTGCAGTTCGGTCTTTACTTTGCTTGGTTCCTTTGTTTAATAAACTGCCCCAGGCTCTTCTCTGGCCTCCTTGTGTCTGCATTGTGGTCAAGCATCTAAGACTGGGCCTTCAGGCTTAACAAGACAGGAACACTCCAGCCCCAAAAGACAGTTTGAACACTTTGTGATGCTTACACTGTTCATAGGTAATTCAACTCAATTCAGTTGCCAAAAGTGCCAAATCACAAAATCTCAAGGCACTTCACAGAGTAAGGTTGAGACCTTACAATGTTATAGAAAAAACCCAACAGTTCCTACAGAAGCAGCAGCTACTCTAGCCACCATCCTGATCAAGGAACTATTCTGTATTTTTTTTTTATTTATTTTTTTTTTATGATAAATAATGTATTTTGTTTTGTAAAAGAACTGTGTGATGTATTTTGTTTAGATAGATACACATGTTGTCCACATGTTGTTCTGACCTCATTTGTCAAATGCAGGTACAAATTCAACTGGAAGATGATGTTGTGACTCCACTGTCAGAATGTTGCGGATGTTGCAGATTCCTCCGACGCAGCGGCACATCAGCATTTTCACTGATAAAAACTCATCAGTCAGTCATCAGTTGTGTAGAATGGTGGGAGAATCACACACTGAGTCGACCAGTGGGTAATCTGTGATTCTTCATTTGTCAGATGACATGCGTATCCTACACACAGGTGGTCTCATCTAAATCATCTTCAACATACAGTATAATACAAATTAAGTAGCGTATAAGTAGCACAAATTGATATTCTCATGTGAGCCAGATTAGAGACCTAAAAACTCTGCTAATAATATATAAACTTAATAATGTATAATCTATAGACCTGTGATGCACTGGAAACAGCATTTTTGTTTGAAAAAGATAAAAATATTTTCTTCTGTTTCCTTTTGGCAGGAGTGTGGTTTCACAGTGATAGCTGCAGGGAGAAATGCTACTTGTCTATCTAATTGGCAGTAGTAGTTTGTTTATGCAGATGGAGACTCACTGTGACAACTCATGCATAACAGTTGCTACATGAAACATTATGAATCTAAAATATATTCTGTCTTCTGTTCAGTCACTCATTTGTGCAAATTTGTAAGAGGGGCAGTGTACATATCGGAGGGTCAGATAGTTTTTCGTTTAATGATTGGCAGCTGCTGTATATTTTGCTCAAGTTCAGCATTTTTACATGTGAAGAAACAAATTCATACCATAAATGGCAGTTACCAGCTCTATTGTATTTCTTTGTCAATACAAAGTCATATTATTGAAGTAGTTTACCCGTTTGACCTTTAGAGAAAATAAGCTTTGAAAAAAACCATTCATATCATTCATTCCTTCATTGATACTATGGCAGTGATCTTTAATGCGCCAATGAAGCAGATCATCTTCAGCCTTGGATGACTTTGCAGTTGCTTTATCTGTCAAGTGTAATACAGGGTTCTACTGATATGTGTAGAAACCACACAGTCTCAAAGTTGATAAATGAATGAATCTTAGCTAGACCTGTAAAGGTATACCAGGCGCCAAAGGCATATCAATTTGGCAAATACAAGGCTAACTTTAAACCAACTTTAAAAAGGACTAAAGGTATAAGGGCTGTGGGTTTCATGTATGTGCAAACACTGTAATAATTTTACTCCTCACTGACACTCACACAAGTGTGTAAGTGTTTCTTCATTTTGCAGTTGTTCTTTTGTCCTGTTCTGCAAAACCACAGATAGCAAGAAAGGTAAAAATAAAAAACAGATGGTATTTTCACCCTAGAGGCCACCAAAAGCTAAAAAGTGGTGTTTATAATTTATGGTAAATGCATTCAATTTTCACCACTATACACTATAAACATATAAATATGAATGGATTATAAAAACAAGCTCCGCTAGGCCTTATTTCCAGCTCAGCTTTCCATCACTTGCATTACCAGATGCTTCACCTGATGAGGGTGTAATTAGGAGCATGTTAATTGCATTTTGACATTGTCCTTAGCTCATGAAATTTCATGAGAGAAGCAGATCAATACCTCTAGTACTTTATTAAGCTGAAAGAGCCATCACTGCATTTCAAAATGGAAAGGCTCTTGACTAAACGTGTGAGACTAATATGAAGCCACACTATCTTCTTTAATGGTTGGTCCTACACCAAAACTAAAGATGAACTAATGTTTGTTGTTTATAAAGAAATTTACCATGTAATCACAAAAAACACAAAGTGTATAAAGAGGGAGAAAATGTCTCAGCACCAAATATCTTCCAATTTAAAATCCTTCCTTCACCCAATAAGCCCAGTGAGCCAAAACTCATGCAGTCTTTATAAAGTATAATTCCCTATGTTGATGGAAAACAGTGAAGTGGTTCATTTCAACACTTTTTCAGAGTCTGTCCTTATGTGGATGCAATTGACCTGATATAGTGACTCCATCAATAGATTATTATAGTCTATTTTGAACTGGCCCAATTTAGGGGATTTAAGATACTGATGCCGTCATTATGAAACTAAATCAGACTTGGATTTTGTTTTGATTAACTATTTTTCAGGGAAAAACACATCTAACTTGAACAATTCAGACAGACTGAAATTATGAGGTGGAATTGAAAATATAAGGGATTAAAAGATGTATATATATTTTATTAATCCTCTCAATAGCTGTTTGTACCCTGTTAATTTAATACATAAAAGAGTCCATATTAGCCTTATGTTTTAGTTTCATCAAAAGTCAGTCAAAATACCCTTATTTCCATGTTTCGTGTCAGCGATATTTTATTTGTGGTAAATTAATGACTCAAATGTTGCTTTGTTTGTGCACTTTGTCAGAATTCTAGCAAATATCAGTTGTTGTTGTTCCAGCCTGCAGTTGTTAGTGTGACAGTTTTTTCTGTGGAAGGTGATGGAGTATGTCTTACCTGAAACATGCCAAAGAAAGCAATTGTGGCCACTGATGGATGAAGTTTCTCAAAGCAGTGGTGTCTGGCTGTTTCACTGGTTTAAATCAATCTGTTCATTTAGTCTCTGTCAAATTGATCATCTGAAAATGCAAACAGCTTTCTGCTGAGCAGTATATAAATCACAAGTACATACAAGCAATGTCTAAGTGCTACCTCCTCTTTCTGAGGTATTCTGGGCAAATATGTTAGATAACCTCTCAAAAAGATAAGAATGGACAAAATGTCTAGTCAGGCTTTTTGTCATAGCTGTAAATCATACACACACACACACACACACACACACACAGTTATATATATATTTTTTTGAAAATATTTTTTTCCTTTAACCATTTATCCAAATTTTTCATTTATTTAATGTTAAATAATGTTAAAAACAGGGCTGGAATATTGTGTTGCAAAGTTGTAGTGTTAAAAAATGGGATAAAATATGTTAAAAAATCAAATGGCATGTCACTATTAAAATGTTCGAAGATCGCACAAAAGGATGTAAAAGCACTGGTACAGGTATCCAATCCACAAGGCAAAATATGGTCAAAAAGACAGATCACACCAGAGGAATTTGTGAGGGGAAAGGCCCAGGACACTGGAGAACGGTCAGGAAATCACACAGTTAGGTTATATATACATATACACATACCTACACATAGGTATGATTTTGGTCTCGAGGTAAACTCTGGTTAACCATCTTTTGATTGTAGCTACACACGTGATATGAAAGTGGTCTCAATATTCCCATCACAATTTCTTTCAGAAAGAAGGTAAAAAGTTACTTGTATAGCACCTAATTACAAAATATATTAATCTCAAGGCACTTTACTTGGTCAGGTCAAAACCTTCTAATATTATAGAGAAAACCCAACAGTATCACCAACTCTGCACTTGTTCAGTGGAGCGTTTTTTGTTAATTCCCACTGCTCTCATCAACCTTATTTCCAGCAGCAGTGGGCAGCTGTTTCAGTGAAAAAGCTCATTCGTGCATTCATTCATTCTCTGCTGGCCGTTTCCACAGTACTAACTATCCTGTCATGTCAGACCCTTCTTCGTTCGACTGCTCTCTGTTTTGAGCTGAGTCATTCTGTTAAGTCGTCCTAAAACAGATCTGATCTGTGATGGTACAGTCTGGTCAAACTTCCACTGCAATCATTCTAAACCAGTGGTTGAAAGCTTTTACTCAAGGACAGGGTTGTATCACAGTGTACTAATGCATACATTCAGTGTAACCCTGCCTTTTCCTTATAACTAATTCTCTTGTTTATTTGTTTATTATAAACCCTGCCTTGCAGTTATCTTAGCTTTTATACCATCCAATAAGTAGGTGGGCATGGAAGGTAGGTACCTTCCATGCCCACCTACTTCTTTTCCCAGTTCTCTGATCAGCACTTACTTGATCATATAGTGTCTTGTGCTTTTCACAACATGGCTTTCCAGCCTTTCTTGCCTGATTTTGCCTGCCTGTTTTTTCTACACACCCATTTTAGGCTTTTGCCTAATAGCTGCTTCTCAGAGGATAACTGCTGCTCTTTCCTGTTGAAAAGCCAACAGAGGTGGTTGAAGCTTCTAATCGGGATGTCTTCCTGGAGCCTCAGTTGCAAGTTTTCTGAGCAGTCCAATTGGCAGGAGACTTTAGCGAAGACCTAGAACTGGAGAGATTATAAATCAGTCAGCCACTCTGACAGGTGAAGTGGATAACATTGATCATTTCACTACAATGCATGCTCTGCCAGGAAACCTTGGATCCTGACATTATTCTGGAATTTACCACGACCCATAAAATCTACCTAAATATTGCTTCAGAATAAATACACACACATGCCTTTCATAATGGCACTTCCCCCGAGCAGTGTTCCCTCAGCAGGACACTTAGCTCTGCAGCACCAGAGAAAATGCTAAGAATTGGCTCAAAGACAGAGAGAAAGAGTCAAAGATGTTGACCGAGCCTCCAAACTCAGCAGAAGCCAGTCTAGAATGAGCATCTATGAGATGTTCCAGAACAAGTTGGATCCACGGAGGCCCCGTCCATAAATCATAGGCCCCAAAGAATCAGTTGCCAGTGTCCTACTGACAGACGCCACTGAAATCTAGTTTAATTCATCAATTTTCAAATAATTTTACTTGTACATTATTACATTATATATTGTATCATTTAGCTGTATTGACAAATACAAATTATATTTTTTTATTTTAGTATTTCCTGTTAATGTTGAGAGAAGACAGATTGTGGAAGTTCCATTTAGAAATAATGCTGTGGATTAAATCTAATTTCGTTGAAGTTTTTATTTGTTCAAAGAACAAAATTGAATTGTGGCATTGATCTGTGCCATTGACTTTTACTCTTCTGGTTCATTTTTTTTTTTTTTTATTCGTAGGCCTGTAAAAATGTATTTAGAGTTCTTAAACAGATGCATTCTAAGCCATGTTCTATGTAAGTGAAAATCAATCAATCAGTCATAATCAATACAAAAATGATGTAGAATATTCAGTCTCACATAGTGCTGACCAACGCTCACTATATTTGAGTTTATATGTGACCCGCAGTGAATTTCTCTGGACTTCACCTAGATTTGAAAAATATATATATTTCACGTCAATAAACATTCAGCAGTCTGTAGTTCAACAAATGGCTTCAGAAATGTTTCAATCCAAGATGTGATTTAACATAAAATATAAGACTTCCCTCATGCCACATGACCTTCTGTCTTTCCGTTTAGGAAAACTGAAGATATAATTACCATATGAAATTCTATCTTTTGAAATTGCTTAATTAAGAATGCCTTAATCATCCTGAGTGTCTTTGATGAGGCCTGTGCACTATATTGAATTATATTGTTGCCTTATTTTTTATTTTACTGTACTGAATGTCACTATTAAGCTCTATGTAAAATTGATTTTTCAGTATTTTAAAATATCCTCCAGTCAAATCAAGTGTGCCCAGAGAGACTTCAATTTGGAAACTAAAAGCCAGGAGTGGGGAAAAAAAATCCCTCTTCAGAGAGGAAAAGTGAATAATTCAGAGCTCATTCTTCTGAACAAGCTGCCAATAAATTACTGAGAGTCGCGAGTCAGAGAGATTTAACAGAGCCATCCTGCACTCACACACATGCGCACGCACACATGCACACCCATACACACACACTCACCCATATGCATGCATGTCACTTTAACTAAGCCATGAGCATGTGTATGAGAGGCCATGCATTCTATCTTATAATTTCCTCTCAGTATAATCTCCCTTCGTATACTGTCTATATCAGTATTCCCCAACCTTTATTGAGCCATAGCACACATTTAACATTAAAAAAGTCCCACGGCGCACCACCAAACAAAAATGTTACAAAAAGTATAGATAATGAAATAAATTTTTAGTAATTAGGTAAAACTGAACAATTCTCACTGCAAACCTGATGATCTCTCACGGCACATTGATGTGCCACGGCACAGTGGTTGGGAATCACTGGTCTATATATATATATATATATGTCAGTCTTACACACATCTCATTTTACTGTCAGACAAACTCATTTTAAGATTAGAATGAATACATCGCTGCTGTTTAGTAAGTGTAGTACTAGAATTACTTAGCTAACTGGATAAAAGGTAAAATAAAACAATAAAATAAATAAAATAATAACCAAAATAGCTTATTTTCAACAGCATATGTTTGGTTTTATCTTTAGTGAAGGTATTTTTTTCTCAGATGGCAAAATAATATGTGCTTGTCCTCACTCTTTTTTTCATTCCTACACAGCTGCAAAAGGGGCTTGTTTTGCATTTTGTATTTGTATTTGACATTTTAATAAATAGTGATCTTAAGGTGATGAAATTGAAAACGTTAATGTAAATGCATAGAATCCTGTAGAACTATTTACTGTAAGCCATTTATAAGTCTTAGCAGAGATAGAGGGCACCCCCATGGCTGAATAGTTGAGGTATGTACCACACCGGCACATAAGTCTTGAGCACCAGGTCTCCAGTCCTCCTCTGCTCCATTTCCCGCCACTCTTCACTTGAGCCATCCAATTAAGGCATAAAATGTCCTGTACAAAATCTCACCAGAGATTCTGTAGTTTTTTTTTATTTCTTTTATTTTATTGATTTGGATGATAGAGCCCAAGAGTTTCATGACAGAGATGCTCAGTTTTAATTCTTCAATTAAAAAAAAAATATATATATATATCTTGGATTTCTTGGATTATTTTTTATTTAGCACCTGAACAGTAATAACAACCAACATCTTATACTTGCTCAGTTGCTGCGTTGATCTTACCAGTAACACAGGGGAGACTTAAAATGGCAACATCATTTCAAATTGGTAAATATACTTGTAAGAAAAATTCAGAAACACATTGTCATCAGTAGGGATATGTTCATACTGTCCATTTGCAAGTCTATGCCCAAGGCTAACAGAAGTAGTTCATAATATAAGATTAGTGCTCACATTGTCAGACTACTATCATTAATGCTCAGTGTGACAAGACATAATGATGAGTTTTTAAATGAATATTTTCACAACATGGACCTAACGCTTAATTAGCACATCTAAATTACTGCTTACACACTCATTGTATGAAGGTGAGTGTATATATATGTGTGTGAGTGTGTATGTTTATGCACTCATGTGTGCAGTCATAGCCGTTTGAGCTGTGGCATCAAATTTGGTATCACTAATCATGACATTTCTTTGGTATTGGTACTGATTATCAGATGTCTGCTATCCTCAGCCCAAATACAAATACATTATTCACAAATGAAATGATTACATGATGTGTCATATTACTGCAGGGTGAAATGAGAGGAAATAAAACTTGAGCAAGTAATGTGATAAATCTCTACTTACCGTATGTAAAAGTGAATGTGAGCCCTGAATGTGCCAGACCCAGAATGTCTGGTCATTCATGAACGAACACACTGTGAAATACACACTAGTTCAAACAGTCATATCATTTTATCTTCATTTAATTGGAGAGTCTCATTGAGGTTGAGATATGAGAACAATAAAACTCATGAAACACACAGTCAGCAAACAGAATCAGAGCTAGAACATATCTAATAAAACACTTACAAGACTCATAAAAAGAATCAGGTTGTAAAATTTTTAAATCTCATAGTAAACTCTAGTTTCAGGGCATATTACAGTTCATTTAAAAAGTGCATAGTACTTAAAACCTCGTGGTACAGAGAACAATGAATGTAAAATTTATCATAAAGTGAAAAGTATGATCATGAAGATTTAACTGCTGAAGTAATGCTGACGCAACATGGCATTACAAAATATTACCATAATCAAGTATAATCTTCAGTGTTAACAGTACAATAGTTTTAAGATTTAAAAGGATCAAACCATCTTTATTCATATGTAGGAAAGTGATTTGTAATTCCTGACAAGTCTGTTGTCCAGACACTGTTGTGGGTATGACTGGAAGTTTTCATGTGGAACAATCTGAGTGGGGCGAACCATGTACCTGTTCTTCACACTTAGGTGAAGACCAGGTACAGAAGTGATAATTGGTTGACAAGTTAGATTAAAGGTGAGTCACATCCTGTGCTAGGAGGGGACTTTACTTGCAGCACAATAAATTCATTCTTTGGTATTTGGAGAACTCTTTATATTGTACACTACTAAGCAATATCATTATGATCACTAGTAGTTAACGCGTTTATATTATATACATTATGTACATTCATTATTGTTACAGTGGTATGTGTCAGTGGGTGGAACATGCTAGAAAGCAAGTGAACATTTTCATTTTGAAGTTTATGTGTTGAAAGAAAGAAAGAAGAAAGGTTAAGTGGCATCTACAAAAGTGTGATTCCTGTGGGATGCTGTGGGTCTGCAGAGGTCAGTACCAAAAGTGATCCAAAGAAAGAAAAACTATTGAACTGGTAACAGGGTAATGGGCTGCAAAGCCACAGGACGTCCACACTGACCCAAGTGCCTACAGTGGACATGTGAGCATAAGAACTGGACCATGGAGCAATGCACGAAGACAGACTTGTATGATGAATCTTTTTTTTTTTTTTTTTCACATTTGTTTCACATCATGTGGATGGTGTGGTGGAGTGTGTGCATCACTTACCTAGGGAAGACATGACACCAGGATGCACAATGGGATGAATGTAAACTGGTGTAGGAAGGGTGATGTTTTGGGAAATATTCTGCTAGGTCCTGACATTAATGGGGATGTTATTTTTACATCCCCATTTTACCACATTCATAGACATTGTTGTAGACAAAATACACCTCCTCGTGGAAATTGTTTTCCATAATGAAAGTGGCCTCCTCCAGCAGGACAATGTTCCTGACACACTGTGAATATGATTCATATGGTTGGAGGAACATTACCGCGAGTTCAAGCTCTTGAATTCAATCCCATCGAGTATCTGGACAAACAAGTCCAATGCAGGGAAGCACCACCTCACCGATGACAGGACTTAAAGGAGCAGATGTCAGACATCAGCACACACAGCTCCACAAAGGTCTAGTGATCTAGTGGTCCACGTCTCAATGGGACAGGACTGTTGTGGTAGACAAGTCATAATGCTATGGCTTTTAATATGCCTTATATAAAATAATAAATTAACAATTTTTATCCAGGAGTGATTTTTTTCATATACCAGTTGAAATATAATAAAACTGATCTACTGAGCAGCGGGAAAATGTTATGTTGGCCACAGTTTGTAGTTCCTTGAAGATGATTGCATAATACACAGAGGTTTTCATGTTGTTTTGTCCACCGGCATTGATATAAATGAAACAGGAAAAAATAATAGAAACAACTGTCAGAACACTAGCAGCACAAACTACATCATCCAAAACTATCATTTAATGAAATCAAACCCCCTCTAAAACAGTTACGACTGAATGTTGTAATCTTTGATGGTAGGATTTATTGCAGTGGAGACATGGCCAAACATAGGTCAGTTATGTCATGAAATGAAATAGAGATGCAAATAATGCTTTTATCTTATTGCGGCTGGACGACTGTGATTCTCATTTTACCTGCCTGAATAAATCTCCCTTACACCAATAACGAACAATTCAGTTTACTGTTGCCAGACGTGATCAAACAGATGGTCTCATTTGACCTTTTCACTGACTTCCTGTTAATTTTAGAATTCATTTTCAGTGACTGTCTTATAGAACCCCACATGGCTCCACAGTATATATGTATATTTGACCTTCTGCACCTCTTCACAACGGACCAAGCTCATAGGAATCTTTTCATATCTTTTTTAAAATCTCATCTATTCAGACATTTGGTAACATGATATTTTATGTTATAACTTACGTTTTATCTTCTCTTCTCTGTGTTTAATCTGTGTTTATTTTTGCAATTGCATCCAAAAGGTCAGTGGAGCACAAAAGTTTCATTTTTATCCAGTGATAAAACATACTGATGGAATACTGAAACTGAAACAATTCATAATTCAACAAACAATAATTCAACATACTGTCCTCAATGAGAAAAAAGAGACATTATACACCTGTTTTGGAGATGTGCTAAAATGTCTCTAAAGCTTCATTCACACTGCCTGATTTTCAATTAGTTTTAAAAAGGCAGAATCACATATTTAGCCAGGAACTGTGTTCTTGTACTGGGAATAATAATCCTTAAACTCCAAAATAACAGTTTTTTTTTTTTTACCTTTGGGAAAAACTTTGAGAGGAGAAGATGAATCAGTTTTTGGAACTAAGTGTTATTTTGTAATTCTGTGGTAGATTTTTTGTTTTCCTTGTTTCTGTTGCTATTTTTTTTCATCTTTCATACATTTTTGGTTTATGGGTTGGTTGGTTGTTTTTAATTGAGTGTATAAAGACACTTAGTGAACAGTTAAGCTGTGTATATTAACCAACTGGTACTGGTTACTGTATGAAATAAAAGATGCTGGAACGAAAAATAATAAAATGATTAATTGTCTACCGATGAGTTTGTCAGCACAATAAACATCATAAAAGATGAAATTATCACAAGAGATTATATTGATAACTTCATAAATGGACAATAGAGAAATATGACCAGGTTTGTGCTGGGAGATGATGTCTTTGCTTGTAGTTCTCCCAAACTTTGAGGTGTTGTAACAAAAAAGAAAAGTGTTTGTTAATAATTTGATTTGGCCTTCTTTATTGTAGCAGTGTCGAAGCTTTTTTGTTGTCTAAATGTCAACCACTTTACAGGGGTACAGCTGGATCTAGGTTTGGGATAGTTATAGTGAAAACCAAAGATTAAGTGCAATTTCTGTTCTGTGTTCTGTTTGTCAGCAGTACATTCACAGCTTGTTAAAACTTTTCAGTGTGGAGGCAGGTTTGGATATAGAGAAAATATTATTAGTGTAAGAGAAGCTCAAAAGATGTTACAACTCCTGAACATTAAGCTGTTTATAATTTCTGTCATGATAATTAGAGGCTGACGTTTTAGATTTTTCACATCCACGGAGAAACAGCTTTTATAGCGTTCATGTAAAGAGTTGTTGGGAGTCTGTGGCTGCAGCTTTCAGGGAGGTGAGTTATTAAGATGTATGTGACAGTGGTTGCACCATGGGAGATGGTCTTCACCATGGAGTTCACTTCAAAATGTGAATAATTAGGATGGATTTCCACCTTGAGGGAAAACCCAGTAGCAGCATCCTGGAAGCACATTAGCATGGTGTTGAGCAGTCTTCTGACAAAAACAAATGGCCCCTGTATGCCACAGGAGATAGCAACCATCTCTTTTATTGTTTCTGTTCAGAGCCTGAAATGCTTCTTTAGTTAGATTCAGTTGCACCAAGTCTTCTTTAATGTGCCCACAAATACTGCACACCCTGTGCAGGGCACTTTGTGTTTGTGGACATAAAAACATCATTGCAATACTGATATGTCATACTTCAAAATAGACACATTATATTAATAGCTTCCAAAAACATAATGACTTTAAATTCAACTTCAACTGTAATAACAACAGGAACGTAGGATGAATGGGACTGTACAGTACAGTATAGACATGATGTTTAGGATTAAGAGTCAGAGGATATTAAACTCAGTCATACAAAGTCAAAACAACAGTGGTGCTCAGTGGGTGCTCTAACAGGCAGACTGCTTTGATATTTTCTGAACAAATGAATAATTGATTTAATGACCCATTACTTTCTTTGGGCAACCTGCCTTGGGTCAATAGGTCAGTGAGCTGGTGGTGGTCTGCTGCTGTTTTCCTGGCACAGTTTAGATGTTCTCATTCCAAGCAGTGATTTGAACACCGCAGCATACCTGGGTGTTGTTTCTGGGTCTGTGCATCCCTGTATGGACACAGTTAACCAAATGAAAATGATAGTTTCAGCACGCACCTTGTCATCAACCAGTCTCTGTGTGTAGTTTACAAAAACCTGTTGACACCCCTTAAATTTAATGAACAGGTCAGCAACTAATTGCTCACCTTTTGGCTACTTGTTGGGTCTTTATTGTAATATACATTCACTCTATTTGCTGCATACATTATTTCCCATTGCAGTCTTTGCCCTTGGTAATGTCATCCATAGAGTAATCACTTGGACTGTGGATGCTGGGTACAACAGTATCAGTGATGACATGTAAAACATGAGGAATTTACATAAATAAAACTCAAACTGATGTATTGCATTGTACAAGTTGTACCCTTTCGTGTGGTGTGTGTGTGTGTGTGTGTGTGCTGATGCTTGTTATGTATGTCTGTGTGGATATACATGTATTTAAGGCAAACAGAGAGAGAGAGAGAATCATCAGAGCTCTTTTGAGGCATACCCGAAGTACAATGGACACCATTCATGCATACAGTTCATGAAGTGGTGTGTATATGTGATTGTGGGCTTGTTTTACATCCCAGTTGGGATTTGACCCTGAATGCACACTAACCCAAGGGGACTAGTGTTGGGAGGAGAGGTTTGCCAAGAGGACAAAGCACACAAAGGAATAAAACAAATGGAGTGGAAGAACTGAAGAGACACCTTCTTCATTGCAATGAGAGATAGGACTCTTTTTTTATGTTTTGGTGGCACAACAACCATCATCATCAAGAAGCACTGTGACAACGTTTGAACACTGACAATGACTTTTCCTGTCTTTGTGGCATTTTGAAGCAATTTAGACTATGAATGTCAGATTGAGCAGTGCAAAACGAGTTGTTAACAAGAACATACGATATACTCACTATACATTTACTGTATGTGCTGCAACAATAAAGTGATGTTCAATCATGGTTAAACTGATTTAAACAAACGCTCCCAAGCTGGTGGTTGTGTTTACATTGGAATAAAGAATCATGAGGAAAACATTTATTCAACAATGCATTTGTCTATATATCAACAATAGCATATATGTTGTTCAAAGCTGCTTGTAAGTGTACGAAAAGTTTCGTCTTCAGTTAATCAAATCCAAGGCAGCAGGACAGTGCTGCATCTGAGCACAGTGCCATTCCACATGGCCAGTCACATGCACATACACAAAGACACACATACTAATCACCAGCGCTGTGATGGATGACCCGCTCTACCTACTGAGCCATGGCTGCCCCATTAGACTGATGGGCTGTTACTTGGCATCATGCGTCACAGCCTCTTTTCCAACAAAATGAAAATCTGCGACACAAAACTATGCTGCCTCATATTTTAAGGTATGATGTAACCATTTATAATGTGAAATACACTACGAGAGTGACACGCCATCAGATTGATGCAATTGTGTATACAGCATAACCAAAAAAAAAAAAAAAAAAAAATTTTGTAAATGATTTATCTCCTGCTGTGTGTTCACACTGTCTTTTTTATCATTCAAACACTAAATGATAAGCAATTGTAATGCTGTGATTGGCGCAGCTGTTTCTCAGAAATGAGACCAGAGGCTTGCCTGGCTGAAAGTGAACATGTTAATCACCACCAACTCTGATTTATGTTTCACTTTACAAAGCCTTTGGCGCTTTGCACAGCTGCACCTACATGAACTAGAGTAGCAGGTGCACGTGGAAACACCAACACAGTCTGTGTGCCTGAGGCCCTCCACTCTGTACTAGATGTTGCACTTGTGCGATTGCTTTTACCACGTTCTTTAGACGTGGTAAAAGCATCACTTAGACTCAAAGATGAACTAAGATTAGAGTTTGGCCTCATAAAACATAATTTTGGATAAAAAAATATTAAGAATTAAATATGACAAATGCTCATACACGTCTAAGCGATGAAATCTTATGTCCAAAGATCAAATGTGAACTTCACTGTGACACACACTTCCACAACATGTTCAACAGCATAACTCAGGAAGAAGGAGAGATTCTGGCCATATTTCCTAGAGTCTGCTGGCTGGTCGGCACACTAGAGCAAGGTTTGTTTATTTATTTACTGACATTTCTGATTAAATAGTCACAATGAATAGAGACAGGGAAAGCAGGGGAGAGAGTGAGACGACTACATGAAGGAAAGGCCCCAAGTTGCATTTGCCTGGATACAAGGTGTATATGTAACTTCAGAATATCAGAATAGTTATCATTAATATATACAATGAAATTTAAATTAAGTCGTCGGTGCAAAACAATAAAAAAGTACATTCAAAAACTATATAATACAAAATAAATACATAAATAAATTAATTAAAAAGCTTAACATTTACATTTGTATATTTTGTGACATAGGTGGAACAGAGAACACGCAGCAGAGGAATGACGAGGTCTTAACTGGAGGACACAACGTGGCAGGAGATGAGGCTCTGGCACAGGGAAACAGAGGTTAGTTAAACACACAAGAGACATGAAAAGTCACTAATTCTACCGTTATTTATCCGACACTGATCCCTTGGAATACTATCATCTCTGTGTTTATGTGATTATTACTCAGTCATTATTTAGTATAATGCCATAATTGTGTGTTGCCAGTCAAAGGGGTTTGAGGAGTGTACTGTACTGTCACTAATCATTGTGAGAGGTTTATTAGTCTTTGTTCTCTGTATAGCTCATTCCCTTGCAGTCCTTCTCACCTACTCTTGAATGGTATTTTTTATTATTTTATTTATATAAAATCAGCAACTTGACATGAAGAGGCTTCTGTGATGTTTGGGTTGTCTGTTTGACACCTGAAAAATGAAACTTTCTGTGTCTGTCTTTAACATAATTAGTTGCTTATTTGACCAAAGTATATTTGTTAGTATGCTCAGACAGAAATATGTTGCTGTAAATAATTTTCAGACTTTTGTATTAATGTGAACAGAACTAGTGTCAGTGTCCATGGTTGAGAACTAGTGCCTATATGGAGGAGGATGGGTAAATAAAATCAACTTTGAGGGTGATATTAAGAACAACTGATTTGAGGTTTATAGAATAAAAAAGTACGACACGTCACCAGTGTCAGTGAGACGTTCAGCCAATCAGAGTTGTGTCTTACAGGGATGTTTCCGGTTCTCAGCCGGAGAGAGAACTTCACCCAAAGCGAAAACAAATGTGAGACGAAAAGGTGACGTTTCGCAGCGCCAGCGTCACTTGGTATGTGTGGGTAATGTAGTCCTTTCAGCCGTACTCTGTCGCTAGTTTCTGTCATAGAAACTACATTACCCACATTTCCTGAGGAAACGCAACTTCTGTTGACATCTGCCGGTAAAGACACTCACGCTCGTCTGTCAGTTCACTCCACAAGGCTCTCTGGAAGGTAATAGATATTGAAACAAACGTTTAACGACGTCTATTAGACAACACAATATATTTTATTTGTCGCAAATCGTTGCACATTGATAGTCCTTCACAGTGCTAAAGCTAATACGTCTGGGAAAGTGGAAGGTCTACAAGCTAACATTAGCTAGCGCCCCAGACTCATTCACTGCGTTAGTGTGCAACTTTTATTGTTGTGGTTAAAGTTTTAAAGTAAAAGAGGTTTAACGTTTACACAGTATATGTTACACACAACACCGTGGCTCTGGCACACAGACCTTAAAACAAATGGAGAGCATAACTTTAGGGCTTTGAACGTGTCATTTGATGTATCGCTAACATTTGTTGTATTAACTACGTCTTATTTGACAGTTTCTGGTTTTGTCTGAATTCATAGCATCCAGTCTTTAATTCAGTGTAGACCCTATCCACTCAGCTCTCTGGGAGAATAGGGTGAACACTGTGGTGTATATTATGTGTTTGTTATTTATTCTCCAACCAACAGCGCCAACGTTTGGAGACAGTTTTAAATCGATTGATTCAGATTTATTACTATGCCGAATAAGCCAGATATCCACGACAGTGAGCTGTGTTTGCTAACGCTGTCCTATCTCATGTTTGTCATTCTCATTTAGAAGGGCTGCTTTAATTTGACATCTTATTATTTGCTTGGAGTTTGGTGGGTAGTTAGGTACCATGTCTGCTAATAGACACTAGACAGTGCAATGACTGTTCCTCTCTTTCTGTGTTGTAGTCACAGGAATAAGCTGCTTTTTCAGCGTGTGGATGAGTGCATCAGAAAACAATGTCTCCTCCACGGCTCACAGGTGCACTGCGCTCCTTCTCCCATGTCAGCAAAAAGGAGGACTTCATTGAAAACCCCTTTGATCTGAAGGTGAGGCCAACAAGTGAATAACTGTAAACTAGTAATGTTACAATACAACACTGAACTTCACTAGTGGGAAAAGGAAATCAACATATGATGCAGTTTTCACAGCGCTACTGTGACTCTGAATTCTGCTTTTATGTTCCACAACTGAGCAGCTACTGGATGCGGTGCTGAACCTAGAAATATGAATTGATAAGATAGTCACATCTGACACACCAGTGCTCCCTTGTTTAAATACATTTACTCCACCTGTTTGTCTTATAACCAAAATAACCAAACCTAATGAAGAACAGAGTGAGGTATAGATAAATGGCAGTTATTGAACAGAATATTTTAAAATCAGTGTAAAATGAACATTAATATAAACAAGACATTACAGAAATATAAATATAACAGAATGATTATTAAAGCCCTACAATATTGTAATATTAGCTCTGGCTGTACAATAAGCACAAACCTATAGGCTGTTGCTACACTTTTATTTTAGTTCTATTAATTGTATCAGCTGTATGAGGATTCCTGTATTATGTGGTAATCTTTTCCAATTTGCAGTTTATGAACACTGTTGCATTTATAAAATGTAATGAATAGTTGTTTTTCACTCTGACCTTTGTCATACATAGTCGCATAATACAGCCCAAAGTAGGAAAGGACAGGGTGCATGTTTACCTGGTTGCCATTATTGCATGTTTTTTTCTTTCCTTTTTCATATCCAGAAAGATCATTCATGCTTCTTCCTTTCATTGAATTTGTAAATATTTACACCCACTTTGATTTGTGGAGTTTAGAGCAACTTAGTAAGCAATGACTATAGTGAACATGTAGGGCTCCCTGACTCTGACAAACAAGCTGGCAATGACAAAACATATTTATAAACATGGGGACATATAGGTCTGATGGTTTGGACAATTTTGAACTGGTCTATTTTGACTACAGTCTAAAGCTGAACCTGAAATTTAGTCAAAAGACCACAGGTACATAAGACTGACAATACATGTATCATTAAGTGCTTTTAATAGTCTAGAATGGACGTTTTGAGAATATCATCTCAGTCTTTTAGAAATATATAACAGGAATTGTTTGTTAGCTGAATGGACAAGCAGTTATGATGGTGCTTCTAGGGACCACCCAGTACAGTCAAGGAGGTCTAAGGTACAGAGGTGTAGGACATAAAATGTCAGAATTTGGATACATAAACCACACTTGTCATCAGACTGCATTTATCCTTGGTTTTGGGCTTTTGTGGTGTTTGATGACAAGAAGAAAAACCTAGAATATTAACATCATTATCATCAAACAGTCAGTGTTTAATAATTGTTCAAAATCTCCAAACAATAAGTGACAAGTGATTTATTTGTAAGGTGCCTCTTGGTCTTCTGATAATTGTTTTTACATTCTCTGTGTTTTATTGTTTTGTTTTATCTTTGTAAAATATCCTGGGGTGTTTAAAAATTTACCATTATTCATCATCATTATTATTATTTAAAGACATTTGTTTTGAAAGAAATGCAGGAGAGCATGTTTGTAAGCAGAATGTAACTATGACTCTGTTTATGTGTTGGTACATACTAATATATACATCGACATCGCAAAGGTTTGCCATGGAAGCGTACCTCAGTGTTGAAGAAACTGTCACCCCTTTTACGCAGAGGTCATGTTGTGTTGCCATTAATAAGACTCATTATGCTGCTTTTGGTTGTTTATACTGAACCAAACACAGCCAGTGTCACACAGCCACATTGTGCGAAGTTAGAATTTAGCTTGGTGCTGTCTTGAAAGAAGATGCATGACACATTGTTGTCAGTCGGTGTCTGTCCTGTCATGCTGCCTGTCTCTTATACAAATGATGAAACAATGCCCCCCACCCATTTCACATTCATGCCTTTTATACACAACAACAAGGTGGAATGAAGGTCCACCATGCTGCCTTGAACAGGCTGCTCAAAGAAGCTGATGTAAATGTACGGAGCCGTTGACAGTTTTGCAATAACCAGTTAGTAGATAGTAAATGAGTTAGACACAGTCCGTAGAGTAGTAGTTGATGAAATTTCTTTCCAAGCTGAGATATTTGTGATGATATCATCATGACATGATCAGTGTTATTTTCCCAGACTAGACACTAGACTGACAGAAGATGTTATACAACAGTCTTCAGAGGCTGACTATTATCTCTAGTAAACTGACCTTAAAGTGCAATTTGGTGGAATGCCCCTTAATGTGTGATCAAATTCACAAATGCTAAATCATTAATTTCCATTATGGCAGATGAATCCGATTAACATGTTTTCCCACACTAAATATTCTATTAGAGTAAATGTTTCCAGCTTTGACATTCACAGGAGAGCTTCCTCTCTGGCATCAGCTTCAGCTGGTTGTTTTTCTACCAACTCTGAACAATTGAGCAATGTGATTTTGCATGTTTGTTGTATAATGGAAATATTTTATCTTTGATGACACAGCTTGTAGTACTGTATGGCTCTTATCTGGCTCCCCCTCCCTTTGCTTGTTTCCATTTTGGATAGATGGAATATTCAAAACACAAATGTCGACAGTTGATAGCATGATAAACACAGGCTACAGAATCAGAGCATGTGATTAGAGTCCACACTGTGAGAGTGATACTTTGTGTGCAGCTCTGGGGAAGAAGAGACAATGCTATATTATTATGGAAATGTTGTACCTATGTAACCATTGTCTTTATATGTCCAAAGCTTTTAACACCGCATCAGCTAGATAATGCATTTGTCAGCTCTGTAGCGAACTACATGATGGACAGAATTCGAGTGTTTTCACTTAGTTTCAGGACACAAAACTATTTGTTCTTGGTGAACATCAGAACTAAGTGAATATCCTTGACCACCAATAGACAGGTGAAATTAAGAGCTTTTCTTTTGCTACACATTAAATATAAATGTTTCCCTGAGGTTTGAGTTGTGGCAGATGTGAGGATCAAGACAGGGTTAATCACTCATGAATTTCCCTTCATAGTACTTTACCTGAGTGTTTTTGCTGTAAGGTTATAATACTTATGTAAAACAGCTGATGCTGTATAATATAAGAGTCTATCCAAGTTTAAGTGGCCTCTTTTATGTTTTCATTGGCTTGGCAACCGACACATGAGAATAATTTGTTTATTTCATAATTATTGGGACCTATATTTCAGCACTTGATGTAAAATGACATCTCATCATCATCTGTGTATAGTACAGTGCATCTCAGAGATACTCTTGGTGCTGTTGTTCTTGGTGAGGATGAGAACAATGAATCAAATGCACCCTTGCAGGTGCTTTGTGTGTTTAAGAAGTAGCCAACAACAACATTGCCTAATACCAGTAACGGCACTATCACTGTTGTTAGAATTAAACTTCAAATTACAGACTGTTATCATTTGTTTTGTTTTTACTTGTTCTATGTATGAGACCCAACTGCCTGTAAAACCCCAGCACTGAACTTGTACCAAAAGGTATAAAAAAAGTAATTCTACTGCAGTAAAATGTGAAATTATTAATATAGATCACAATGTCAGCAGCATGTTACCAGTGTAAAAGGAATAGGTAGTTTTGGGTTAATGTGTTTGTGCTCTGCTTTTAGAATAGAATAGAATAGAATTGAATAGACCACCAGACGAGAGAGCTACAAGCTGTTGCACAACTGCACTGCAAATACAAAGTCTCTTGCTGACTGTCCACCACTGTGTTCACAAAGAAGATGCACTAAGGCAATTCTGTCATTATTTCACTTATACATCCAACACTCAGGCCAAGCTCACGTGCAACACAGATGAAGGAAGCACATCTCCATGAAAAAAAGAGAAAAAAAATTCTATTCTCCCATGCCTTTGATTAGTTTCTTTACACCACTGTTATTTCCTTGGTTTCACTGGGATGAAACTGCACTGGATTACTAGTCTCTTATTATTTTTTTAATGTTATTGTCCATCCAGTTGAATTTTAAGATGGCAAACTTGAATATTTCAGTCCTGGTTGCTCAGGCAACACCTGAAGTTATTGGTGGTGAAAGCAAATATGGTTTAATAAAAAAGGTCACCGAATTGTCAGTGTCATTTTAGAAACCACAGTCATTTGAAGAAAGAGGTATACTGGCCTTTTTCTACCATTCTGTGAGCAACAGTGATCTGAGTTTTTATGCTGCACACAGCATGAGTCCGCAAACAGCAGGACACAATGAAAGGAGTTGGTTACCTTGCTTAGAAGTTGAAGGTGTGTAGCTTGTCGCCTGCAGCTCTTCATCTAACAGCTCACTGTGGGTGCCCCCTCTTCTTCCATTACTTTCTGCAATAATTCAAATGGATTCAGTGTCAAAAATGCTGTGACCAGTGGTTGTTGTTTTCGGAGTGCATATTTGATGAAGCAAAACAGTAAGCGCTAAACTTACTGAGAAATGTATTAAATTTCCAGTGAGTATCTCAAATTAATAGTCAGCTTTTGTTTTGCAAATCAAATGCTTTTAATTTGAAGCTGCAGCAACATTAGGAGCAGGAACATAATATTTCCAGGAATGCCCATCTTCATCTTATATTCTTTTATTACTGTTGTTGACTTGACTCTTGACTATATTTTCGGCTCTGGTGCACCAGTGATGAGGCATTATCTTTCCAGGTTGCTTGTCCATCAATCTGTTACACTGTTGGGATGGTGATACGGCACTGATCAGACTTTGCTGATGATAGGACAAAAGTCTTTAATGAAGTAAACTGAACATGAACTGATAGAGGGATACAATGCATCTTAACTTGCTCTATTTTAGTTTCCACTGATTCCTGATAAACTCCATCTATTTTCACCAGTTTCGTCTCATATCTTTCCACTTTTCTCTGTCCTTCTTTGATATTGGCCATTTTACAATCAGCACTCATTATCCCACAATGTTGCTAATTTGCTGCTAATTCAAATAAGTTCTCCTCCTGAGACTTAGCATTAAATTTGAAGTGGTATTCACCCACACAGCCACTTTTACTGGCGCACCTCTAGTCAAATCCTCAAAGCAGAAAAAAGCCTCTTCAGGGAAAAGATTGCAGGTGTCACTCTGAGATTATCTTCTAGCTTGTGTGCAAAAAACTTTTAGTAGACACAGAGATGCTGATTATGGAGTCATCGTGTTAATGCTTTCCCTCACCTTGGAGACTTAACTCTCAAACTTGGTCAAATGTAATACTTAGCTGCTTTAATAGGAAAAGTTAATTTAAAAAGTTATACTTTTTAGCATCTGATTTTCTAAAAATTATCCATGTAACTAAGAAGCCCTTGTGAGGCACCCCGTTGCCCCCAAAAAGGTCTAATGACTACATACAGATACAGTTGAGATGTATTATGGGAAATGTAGGATCCAATGTGTCCAGCCAATCTGTATTAAATTGGATAAATACTAAAAAAATAATAGAAGTATTCCAAAAAAAAAAAAAAAAACTCTGGTGTTGTTCCTTTATTTGAACAAAATAAGAAGCATTAACATGGTAGAGTAAATATGTAAGATTAACTACATTGTATTACTGTCGCTGTCAGTAACTAACCACAATAACTAATCCAGATCACTTCATTTGTTCCAGAGAAGCAATTTTAAAAAAAGGCAGAGTGGCTACATGTTCAAAAAACACTTGACACACTAAAAAAGAAGAATTAGTAAAGTTTCTAAAACATTAGTATAATCTTCTTTTTACATATCTGCCCAATATTGGTAAGTATTACATAGGGTGCTCAATATTGTTCGATGGTCTTATCCAAGGGTATGAAGGAAATCTGAGATAATTAGAGCAGTGAGTGCTACTTTTATCTCTCTTGAAATATAATTGTATTTCTCCCTGTGATTCATGTTAGACCAAACGTCTGAAGAGGCAGGAGCTGTTTGCCAGAGAGGGCCTGACTTGGCAGAAGATTGTCCATTTCTGCACCGAGCATCAGGACAAAGCCAAGCACCAAGCTGCCAGTCAGGAGCTGAAGAGTATTCTTCTGGCAGCCAAACAGATTGGTAATTAACTGCTCAGTCTCAAATCCATTCTTACTTAATGCAATATATTTTCATGTGTTTGTTTTACACCGATGAAAACATAGCTGGAAACAACTGAATGGCTTCTATTTTACAGTGTGAGCCTTTGTTAGTGTGACAGCAGCAGCTGACTATGATCTGATGACAGATTCAGATCCTGCTACTACAGAATATGAGATACCTGTGAAATGAGCAGAGAGAGAAAAAAAAAAAAACACACATTACAGGAGAGTGTAGACACAATGTTAAGGACATGGAGTAATGTGATATGGCATTCCTGTACAGTAGGGGCGTAAGTAAGTGATGGTTCAGGGCTACATACAGAGTTACATTTTACATCTTACCTTAAAATGTTGGAAAGGGTGTGTGCATTCCAAACCTGAACCTGGAGCTGATTCTGCAAGAGAAGTCTTACATTTTACTCTTGGAGACTTATGCAATCACAAGTCGAGTTAGAGCAAAGTGATCTGTGACCAAATAAAAAGATCATGATGCGATACTGACATTTTGTTTTTGTATATATTGACATGACAAAGTCTTAAGATCAATTCAACCTTTACACATTATATCATTACATTACATATCATACATTAATTATAAAGGGATGAAATTGTTATTTTTACCTGACAGTCACACTCAGTACAGTCAGTTTGCCTCATGCTTCACCAGACTGGATGGGAGGTGTCAGTAAATCACTATCCTAGGGATGTACCCCAGAGCTACTCTAGGCTCTGGCTTGGCCACTTACCAGGCCAGGTTTGTATTCTGTAATCTTTTTTTCCAAGGATCTCTCTGTATTTGGCTTTATTCACCCTTCCTTCACCTCTGGAGTCTGTCTCTTCTGCTAAAAGTAGCTGGTACGACAATGCTTCACCTTAGGGATGATATTAACCAGGTAATGAATAGTGCCTGATGTTCACCAAACATGGTGCTTGGTGACCTGCCCAAAGGAGTATTTGTCTCATCATAACAGATAATCTTCTTCTCATGCTCTGAATCCTTTGATGCAGTATTTACCAAACCCTAAGCAGGCTGTGATGTGATTTCTTCTTGTTTCTTAGCAACTGATTTAACAAATAAAAGGCTTTTTACCAATTATTTACCAGTAGTCAAACTACTTTAAAGGCACTATTGATGGAGTGTGTTGAGAGACTAAAGCCACGTTTAAATCTCTTCATGTTGGAGTCTCTGGACTCTGAGAACATAAAGGTAAAGATTCTCTGGTCTAATGAGACACAGACTAATCCTACCCCATGTCTGGACACCAGGCACTGCTTATCACATAGCTAATACTGTTCCAAAGGTGATGCATGGTGGTGGCAGGCAGCATTGTGCTCTGAGTGTTCTTCTCAGCAGCAGGAACGAGGACAGAGACTGGCCCTTACAGTGAGGTCCTTGAACAAAACTTGCACACAATCTAAGACTGGGACGTAGCTTCACCTTTCAGTATGACAATGACTTGCCAAAGAGAAAAAGATAAACATGGTAATTCAGAGATGTTTACCGTCATCTCTGACGGAAGGAAGAGTGCAAAGCTTGAAGAGACTCACCCCAGGAGACTCAAAGATGAATGACATTGAATTTAAGAATTCAAAGTTTAGTCTTTGAATTTTCATTAAATGTCATTTTGAAAAATGTCTGTTTTTCCATTTTATTATGATAATGTTAATGACAATGCTATTCATTGAAAATTGAAACTAAAATAATAAACTGCAAAAAGTGAAGCAGCCCAAATATTTTCTCAAGTCACTGCAGATTAAAAACTAGTAAATAAAAGGCTGAGGCAGGGGAATGCATAGATTTTAGTTGTGTTGTAGTTATGAAGGACTACTTTACAGAGTTTACTTGGACTCTACCCACCATGTGTTCATCTAATTAGCCCATATATGTGTGTTTAAGGTCCAGAATCAATACAGAGATAATTCTGCATTTGAAAATGCTCCTTTGCAAATGAAAACTTACTAGATTGACTCAACAGATAGAAACGTGTTTGATGGCATGCTGTACATTCTGTAATCCTGAAAGAAGTGAACTTAATGAGAGTTCACGCAAAAGACTTTCATTTACAAGAATTTCATTTTTCAGATTTTTATTTTTTATTTTTTTTGTTCACAGCAGTCTTTTTTCTCAGATTAGCAGTATTTATTGTTGTGGTGCTCTCTTCCGCTTTATATGTTAGACGTGCCCTCTGTCATTGTGACAGAATCCAAATAAAAAAGCTGCTCTTAAGCACACTCCGGAGAAGATAAAAGCAGCTATTCTGTTCTGCTGTGTGCAGCATCGAGTCTAATGGCAGTAGACGTTTTTAATTGGTTTGAATCCTTTTCATCTGTTTCTGCTTTCCTTCACCTCTCCAACCTTCTTTACCCTCCTCTCCCTCTGTCTCTCTGACATTTCTTTCTTTAATTGGACAATTACTCTATATTCCTCTTAGTTAGATACAACTCTAGCTAAGCATGAATTGTCTGAATATTATTCAAATGAGATGCGGAGACCTGAAATGGTGATCTCACGCTGAAGTCCTTATTGCTTAGAGGAGCGGTTGCTATTTCTTTTCTGGAGCTATGAATAGTACACAGCTCAGATTTAATGGCCATACAAAACTGCTGTCTAGCTGCGACTAATGTACAGCTTAAGGACAGTATTGAGTAAAGGTACTTGGTTACATTTCACTGCTCAGTAAAAAAGGATTCTTTTTCAAAATAACGTGATTATTAACATTTTCATCCATGTGTTGAATAGTTCACAGTTTCTTGCCATTTCTGTCATGACCGACATGTAAATATGTTGTTTTTGTTCACAGTGGGGACAGAACACGGTCAGGAAGCCATTGAAAGTGCTGCTGTCTTTCTGTTTGAGACCTTCCACAACAAAGTTAATGTGGGCACTGAGGAGACCCGGGCCATTAAACAGATGTTTGGCCCCTTTCCTTCAACTGCAGCTGAAGCCTCCTGTCACAGTGTGGTTCGGCTTGTGGCTCCACTCGGAAACTCCAGAGTTGAAGACTTTATTCAGACCCAGCGCTCCCGGCGCACTGCAGAGCGTAGCTCCATTTTTGGTCATAACATTGTCTTCTCACATGACTGCTACACATTGGACCCGCTGGAAGACCTGCCCCGCACTGATAACCAAGACAAGAATATGGACCTGGATTTTACAAACTTCCTCAACAACCAGCAGAGTGGGAGGAAGGCGACCATTGATGGAGATGTGTCCAACTCAGGAAGATCTTCTAGCACTGGGGATGCAACTATCCTCAGAACAGAGGTGGAGAAATATCTGAATGGAGGCAATATGATCTCATCTAGACCAGAGGAGCTGTGCACATCCCTGTTTGAGATGCTGGCCTCCCCTAAGAGTGATGATGAGCTGCAGAATGAGGTTTGTGTCTTACACTCTAATATATTTATTCTGTATCCAATTAATACTGATCTTGGGAATTGTTTGGGTATGTTATAGAACTGACTGATATATTGGCTCAAATGAAAAATGATCAGAATTTGCAGGACTTTAACAAGAATTTTGGAAATGAAATCTCTCATTTACAGAAATGTTCATACACAAAGTACTAGTACTGGTACTAGTTCAGTAGAGGCTGCATTGACAGGTCGGTTGGCTTAGTCGGTAGGGACATTTAGCTCATATTTCCTGACAGGTCCTCTGAAGCTTGTTAGTTTCTGTACCTGCCAGCTTCAGGCCTCTCCACAGTTGTTGTATATTGTTGTGCTCTGGTTGGGCTCTCAAGGACAGTTGGAAATTTGTCCTGATGGTTATGTTATGGCTGAAAGATGAACCATCACCCCAGTCCACCTTTGGCTGCTTTCATCCCTGTTTCAGTTTTAACCAGTCTCTCCTCTCTCTTGTTCTCCCTGCTGAGAACCACCCTCACAGCGTCACGCTGCAACCATCTTGTTTCCTCATGAAGATGATATAAAGTGTAGTGCTACGTGAACTGCCTCTCCTCAAGTGTAACCCTAACCCTTTGGACTGTTGAAGAGGAGGTCGTGTGAAAATCTTGATTAAAAACTGGTCTAGCTGACTAATCAAACCAGAGCAGACATTTACATTACAGTTGTACAAACAGCAGTTTTGCAATTAGATAAATTTGACTGAGGTTGTTAAAGTTTATGTATCTTATTGGCTATTATCACGTGTTACTGTGGACAAGGACGATAAACAAAATCAACAAAAAATATTCAAGTGTCAAAATGAAAAATGACTTGGGGGGGGTCTTCTCTCTTGATGCTTTAAATTTCTGTGTTGCAGTGGTATGCTTAATAGTTTGGGGCTTCTATTGATTTTTATAAGCGTGACCTTCAACTACAGGCCCTTTGAGTTTGATCCAGATGCTGAATCTATCAGGTCCTGACTGTTAGACCAACTCATTCGTGGCCTTTACCTCTAGTCCTTTTTAGACATTTCCACTTCTCTCCATGCATTTGACCTTCATTGATATTGAAGACCCATTGGAAACATTAACAAGTCAACATGTACACATACGGTAAAAGCACCTTGAAAATAGCAGTTTTAAGATTTTTACTTTTTACCTTATGGAAAATAGACAAGATTGTTAAAGTTTGTGGTGTTGGTTCCGCGAATCTTCTAAGAAAAACCTTCACTTACACTTTGGTCACTTGTGGCCTTGTTTCTCCAGTTGATGGTCAGAAGCACAAGATTTGTTTGAATCATAGAGCAGGTGTGAGATGTGAGCAGTGAGGTCTTCAGATGTCTGCATCCAGACCTCTTGAGTTTTGTCTGCATACGATTTGGACAAAGTTAATGCAGTTGAATATGTTATGATTGTATGTGTTTAGTCAAATCATTGTATAATCTGGTACCCTATTCACAACTCAATCACACCAGATAGATGTATATATTGGTTTGTTAGAAGTTCTGTGGAATCTCACAGTTGGATTCAGATTATTTAATAAAACCACTTAGAGAATGAACCTGACTGTGGAGCTTTGAAGTGTGTTTGTTTTATATTAAAAAAGTTAAAAACACTATAGTGATCATTTAAAAGCATTTATTGTCTTCTGTGAGAATAATTAAATCAAAATGTAATTTACTGTCCAGCATCAAAAAATATTTTAAGAGCTTTAAAAAAGGATGGGCACTAATTGCATAGAATCGTTACACTGGAGTTCAACAGAATGAACCAAGCGTTGTAAAGCAATGACGGCAGAAAGAAAATATGAAATAGATCCTGAAGTTCTAGATTAGGTGTTCACTGTCAGTCTGTGTTGTATATCTTCATGTTGAATTGTGTAGCATCCATTTGTTAATCTTTACATTGACTTGTATTTACTCAAGAAGTGTCTCCATTATTCTGTTTCTTTTAATTTTTACTTTATTCATTGCAAGTCTCCTTTATACTCCAGTGCTTTTAAGTAGCTCATATACTGCAGCTCCTCAGCTCGCTCCTTCTTTCTTCCACAGTTTTCATCAATTGCTTCGCTTACTTAGGCAGATTTGTACAACTTCAGCTGGTTGCTGTTGGTTCCAATGTTCCTCACGTAGTTGACATTTGGAAGCGAACTCTCCCACTGACACCTTTGTAGAATGCCCATTGTGTGTGTGTGTGTGCACTCGTGGAGTCCTCATGCATCTACCTCTGTGTGACTCCAAAGTCATCAGTTAAGTTTAAAGGCCCTGCACTCAGTGCCATTAACGCTGGCAGTGAAGAGAACCAGCTTCTTATTATTTCTCATTCGTGACCCTGAGTTGCTGACATTTTGTGGCAGTTGTTGAGCGGTGGTACTGTATAGCCATTTGGTTATATAATGTATGCTGATTGGGAGGGGAGTCTGACACTGCTGGCTCCAGTAGTCTCACCTTATTAATACAATGTCTTGTTAAATCAGGGGGAGATTGGGAGTATATTGGAAGAAGATTCCTTTGTCTAAGAGAGATATTACAATCACATCTCTGTCTAGTTTGTGCGCCAGAGACACCTGTGAAAAGCTGAAGTCCTGTCTAGACAGCCAGCAAATGAAAAAAAAAAAAAAATCTTGTGTCACAATCAACACTGAACAATTACTGTTTCCAGATGTATGAGTTTTACATCAATTTCAATTATTCCAAACCATATTGATCACACTGACCCTTTCCTTTTGACTAAGCTCAATACTTTTCAGATAGCATCTTACCACAGGACCAGACAAGTACTGAATACTGGCAGTTTTGGTCAAGACTTTATCATTGTGTGTATGATGACGCCTATGATAACTCATCAAAGATGTTGTGGTTAAAATCCTAATAGCATTATGTTCATTGTTTAGTCAAAACTCTAGTAAGAGTTTTCTTCAAACTTTTAGACATCTACATTCAATTGTAATGAATATCTTATCCTGGGGATCTGTGAATGGGGAGTGAGGTAGCCTATGACTAATAACTAATGCTCTGCTTGAAAAGGTTATTCATATATATTCTTATACTGTCAGCCTGAGGCTCCATAAAAGATGTATTTATAATTTTTTACTTTAATGTGCACAAAATATATTCCTGCTTTAATATTTCTTTTTCACAAATAATGGCTAAACTATGTTGGAAGTAAAGCTGAACTTTTGCTGGTTATCTAATCCGTATGCTTTGGTTGTTAATATTTACCAGCTTAAAAACTGAGGAGAAAGTGCTGAATATTCGATCACAGATAAAGCAGCAGAAAGCAGACATTTACCCTCCTTACCTGTAGCTCTGCAGATGTGGAGTTATTAGTCAACTAATGGTTTAGAACACCCTGCAGGATGATGGACTGTACAGAATCCATCAGAAGGTGAAACTCTGCCTCTCTCACCTGGTGCAACCCACAGCTAATAGTCAATGCCAAGGACAGAATTCATGAGAGTTCATAAAAAATCCCTTTGAGCAACAGCAGGTGAAACTCTCCACTACCTCCCGATCGCTCCTAATATACAGTACACTCAACTCTAATAAAAGGCAGACATTGACAGGAACCAGTAGAAGTTTAGAACATATATAAAGGGCACAACAGAGAAAAACAAAGATTACCCGTACAAAGACAAGTGCTGCCCCAACATCAAACCACGTCTGTGGTTTTAACTCACTGCCATCCTGACTATTGCCTTCCCAATGGGGACAGACTGAAAAAGCAAGCCATTCCTCTACCCTGAAGCCAACCCTCAAAGGGGAATGAAAAACACTGCATTGTTTTACAGGCCCTCAGGTCTACTATTTTCCAATTAGAAAGCACAAACTTTATCATCACTTCTCTTCTGTCTCACAGTAATATTGATTGGCTGTCTGTGCAGCCCTGTCTCTGCTATGCGTTTAATTGTGCGCTGCTGCTGTGCACAGGATTTCTTGTTGTTGTTTTTCTGTTACTTGCTAAGTGCCAGGTGGCTATATTTGGGAGGCTAAGCGGCAGAGCATATTCTATACCAGGCGGATGGTAATTACCAGGTGCTCAGCCTTGGCAGTAGCTGCGTGTTTGGGAGTGTTGGGTAGCCATAGTATGTGCATACATGTTTTGATGTGAGCGTAGTGGTATGTAGATTCTATAGATACCTGTAAAATCTGTAATGTTAATGTTTCTCTCTCTCTCTCTTTCCAGCTGTTCGAGCTGCTCGGTCCAGAGGGGCTGAGATGATTTCCACACTGCTCCAGCAAAGGGGGGCTATAGTCGACTCCCTCCTCACTGTTCCACCTGACAGTGACAGAATTGGCTTCCCACCAGGTGAGACAGACCCATGGCAGCCATGTCATGAATACCAAATGTCATAAATAACACATGAATTTACTGTGCAGAAAGTCCAGGTTTTGGACAGTTACACATGTTTGTTCTTCATCTTCTGAGCTTCGGTTGATATTAAATGAAAGTGCTAATAGCACAACGCAGCGATCAACATCTGTAGGTAGCACAGCACCAGGAGAGCGTCAATAAAATGTTTGCTAATGTCTGTGGGTCAAAGGCATCAGGCAGTAAAATTGTTGTTAAGTAATACTGTTTGACTTCACATGTAATGGACCAATTCCCTTTGAAGTGAAGTCTTAAACAGGCTACATCTCACACATAGTTCATTCTGTCTTTATGTAGACCTGCTCACATCAAGTGTCCAAATACCTACTGTCCGGACAGTAAGTAGATAAATGGACTTCACACAAGTGAATTTCTGTATGTTCCCACAACAAACTCACCTCTTTGAATTACCAAGTAAACTGGACATGTAGGCAGTGATTCACAGCGAGTGATAGTATTTAGAATCACCAGAATGCTTTACACTAGTTACTGCATTAAAATGCTCATGTATGTATTTGAAAATATTTTCTTCAGCTACGTGGTGCTGCATTGAAAATAAAAATAAAAAAAAAAATAGCCGCAGGCAAGAAATACTGAGAAGTGTTCAGGCAGTTTAGAATTGAACACTGAGGTTCTCCGGTTCTTTCCTTTACATAAATTATATACGAGGAAGTTATTTAAACCTGTTTAATTTAATTGGTTATTAAGTAACACTGTATATAATGTGCACCACTGCAAATATATGTATTGCCAAGTACTTTGTGACAAATGAACTAAACAATATGTTGATGTATTGAATATATATTGAACATGTTGATATTGTGGCTGGCAACAGTGACCACATACACACACACACACACACACACACACACACACACAGAGCATGTTCCTATGCAACCTGTGAATGACAGGCACACAGAGAGGGTGGGAGAAACTCTACTGATCCTAATCCAGTGAGGTAGTGGGGTGTGTCCTAGTGCTCTCATAATAAAATCAGATTTTATATAAATGTCAAAGTGTGTGGTAGAATCAACATGTGACAAATGTGGTACAGCTTGGGTCATTCGTTGGAAATGTTGATCTTTTTTGTAAAAACGTTCGATTAATGCTACACCTCCACTCAGTACGTTATTGAGCCATGTAGCCGCTCTGTGTTCTACTTGCTAGTGAAATGGCTCGATTCACTGAGAGCCTATTACCTAAAGATTGGCCTTGCACTTCAACTCAGTTCTTCATTATTTCTTTCATGTCCTTCTTGCCGTTTACTAGGAACGAGGAAGACTGCACTAAAGCCTCCCTCGCGGGCAGCCTCTCTATTCCTGTCCCTGTTTAATATTTCTCATGAAAAAGAACTAATGGAACACCATGCCATACTAAGAGAAAATGCTGACGTTTGCATAGTGTTGTTAAAGCCCAAGTAAGCTCAGCCTCTTGTATGAAATAGGGTTACTCTAGTTTTTCACTCTGGCTTAATGTTGAGTTCTATGATTTTGTATGAGATTGTATTTCAGATGATTTGATAGTAAGCTGTCTCAAAGCAGCACTCCTAGTAGAAGACTTCCACCGCTGCTTGTTGTTTTGATATCAGAAGTTATTTCCCAACCTGAATTCACAATAAGTCTCAGCCCCTTGTTTTATTTGTCCTAAATATTGATGTTAATACTGGGTTTTTAACAGAACACGAGGTGATGAATGTACTAATTCCAGGTCTAACTCAGATGTAACACAGTGACGTTAGAGTGGTTAACTGAGCACATTTTCACCCTCAACAGGAGAACATGATGCAGCAGCTTTAATCAAGTCAAATAAAATTAATTGATAATAGTCAATCACTCATATTAAATATTAATTAGTAGTTTTGTATATAGACTGCCTGGCCAAAAAAACCACCAAAAAAAAAAAAAAGGAAAAGTTACACGCTAATATTTGATTGGACCACCTTTAGCTTTGATTACAGCACATTCACTGTCACATTGTTTCCATAAGCTTCTTAATTTCCGTCCAGTGTTGTATTAATTTTTCATCAAGATCTTGTATTGATGATGGGAGAGTCGGACCACTGCTCAAAATGATCTCATGCTCCCTGAACCACTTTCACAATTTGAGCCCAATGAGTCCTGGTATTGTCATCTTGGAATATGTCTGTGCCATCAGGGAAGGAAAAATAACCTGGTCATTCAGTATATTCAGGTAGTCAGCTGACCTCATTCTTTGGACACATAATGTTGATGAACCCAGACCTGACCAACTGTAGCAACCCCAGATCATAGCACTGCCCCCACAGGCTTGTACAGTATCACTAGGCATGATGGGTGCATCAGGTGGCAACTTTTTTTTTTTTGGCCAGGCAGTGTATTATGTAAGTATTGAGTAATATTGTAATGTCATTTCAATGAAATATGTTTGTCACACACATCATTCAACAAACAAGGATGCACACACATCATCACAACTGCTGACAGAAAGAAGGACCAGACCAATAAATCAGAGAGACCAATATATTAGCAGATATTAGCTGACAACAGATCAGTCAGTGTATAGTTTTGGCACTAAGTACTGAAAAATGACAGACCAGAGATGCCAAAATATGTTCAACATGAAAAACACAACCTCTGCTACAGAGTTCATCTATGTTCTGCTTATTCCATATCCTGGTTACAGTTCTTTGATTTCTCTGATTTAAGCAATCATAATAAAATACTTATGTTATGTGCTTCTATTTAACAAAACAAACAAAGAAAAAATAAAACAAACCTAAATGTCTCATGGTTAAAAAAAAAAAACACTTAACAGTTCTTCCTTTCTATAGCAATCTAAGTAATATTCTCCTCCGGCACACTGGTCTTTTATATGGCTGCTCACTGTTGACATGTTTATATGACTCAAGTAATAGGCCTCCTGAAGGTAAGGTTCCTATGTTTTTGTCTTGTCATAGATCTTGGTGGTAAAACCAGTGCTCTAAAGGTCAGAAGTAGCACAGTCCTGTTGAAATGAAGCAGACTGCTTCTTTTTTTTTTTTTTTTTTTGGTGACTGGTTTCTAAAGACGCTCTGTGTTTTAACATCTTTCTGTTTTATAAATTCACAAAATTACAAATGAAGTGATTGGCACACTATTGACCAGTGTTACAGAAAATATAAGTGTGATGAAATTTGATGCGTATCGACTGGATAGCTAGCACAAGTTTGGATAGATTTCCTTAAACTGGAATATGCTCTGTATCTGATAAAGATTGTGTGACTTTGTGGCAGTAATTTATATACAGACGACTTAACATACAGATGAAGTACCCTCTTATTTCCTGACAAAAAAACAGAATCTTGGTAATCTTTCGTGAAAATGCGAGTGAGAAATGAAGCTAACATAATGAGGTAAACCCTCAAACAGGTTTGACAGATTGGGCTGGTGGTTGTGACTACTGTAGATGACTAAAATGAACAGAATTGGTGTAAATCTTTCTGGACTGATAGTCAACTTCAGCTGTTGCTCATGCTTTGTGGATTTTAGAGATGAATTTACAGCAGAGTCATGTGTTGTTAAACACACGGGGATAAGATAAGACCTGAGTCCTTCATTGACACAATTCTTTAACCTTGCAGGATGATACTTTAATTTGACTTTTCATAGCTATGCATAGTTAAAGCTTACATTTATTTAGCCAAAATAAAAAAAAAAAAGCGTTGTTAATGAAAAGAAAATAAGCTTTAGTTTTGCTGCAAACTCACCCTCAGCAGTTCCCATTCTCCCATTCTGAAGAACTTTTGATCAGTGTTAAAATTTCACTTGCCAGACAGCTTTTGAGATTAGTGTTGCCTTGACGACTGAGGGTGAAGTCAGAGAGGGGTTAAAAAAAAGGCTGATTAAATTTTCCACCATTTGAATACCATCAGGAAGGGCAGGATTTAGTGGGAATGCCTGTCTCTTGCTGATCTCCAGCTTTTAAATTAGCAGTCTGCAGCTTGTCACTTGCATGTTTATCAAAGTGGCTCCGCTCAACGTTTCAGTGGCTGAGAGAGCCGACAGTTGGATGGACAATTAAAAAGACATGTCCGACATTTGACGCGTGCCAAATGTTTTTTTTTTTTTTCAGTTGTTGTACATAACATATTATGATATTCTGTGTGTGGCTGCTCCTGAATCAGACTTCAGTTTTTAACCGCCAGTTGGCTGCCATAATTGACATTACATCTAGCAAATATTTCACAAATTCCAATTTCCTTCAGTATTATTTGTGAAAGTCACAGATCAGGGAAGCATTCTTAGATAAATTCTGATACTGTATATAAGATCTATTTCCATTTGCTTTCAATCCCTAGGGATAGGAAACACCAAAGGCCCTGTGATGTGTAATGTATATTGCAGTATTTAAACATATTTAACTTTAATTTAATGTATTAAATTGGTGTTAATTGCAAATTATGTAAAGAATAACCTAGCAATAATAGCTGGTATAAATGTTATTATATAAATGATCATAAACAGGAATGAAGGTGCAGATGAATGTTTGTCTTTATGTACAAACAAAAAAGAAATGCAGAAATGTCATTCTTTAACAGCAGAAGGATGCAGCGTGTTCATACTATGCACAGAGAGGAGGAGCTGTTCAGTGACTGACCTGTTGTCAGTGTGTTTGTGAGTGAGAGATACACAAGGAGGAGCCGAACAGATCACAGCTCTGTACTAAAGCCCCTATTCGCACGGGATTAATTTTACCTGGTGACGTCTGGTAATTTGTAATAATTGCGGAGGATGTCTGTGATCTTAATCTTGTGCGAATGTGCCATGTCTGTAATTCCACCACAAATCACCTACCATATTTTGCCAAACACAGGCGTCCTGTGATGATACTAGTCCCATGTGAATCTGCATCTCTGTGATTGGGGGGTAGTCTCGTCATGTCCACACACAGTACGGACATAAAATAGCAGCTCAGATCCACCAGAAGAGTGAAATTTCAGAGAATATTGAGGTGGATGACGTGTAGCAGCATGCAGTACGGAACTTTTTTCTATCTTTCAACAAGTTTAATACAAACGTCCTGACAGCCCACTGTTCCAAAGTCACGTTGCTGCTTTGACGTTTTATTTGCTGTTGCCATGACAACTATATACCACGTTAAACGTGATCATTTTAACCCAAACAGTGATGTTTAAAGGTTTTGGAAAGAATGTTGTCCCGGCGATACTGTCGGTCCAGCGAGTCGGACAGAGCTGGTGTCACACGTTACGACGAGCACAGCTTTGACGTCATATCCGGGCGTAATGTCAGTAAATTGGAGTAAAATACAGATCGCTTATCCCGTGTGAACGCACCTCAAGAAACACAGATGTGGGAGGGCAATTTTAGAAATTACCAGACGTCCACAGGTAAAACAAATTCTGTGCGAATAGGGCTTAAAATACAATTATACCATTTGAAATAATAGAATCTGGGCGGTCAGCATTGTAAAGTTGGATAATGTTCAGGAAAAAAAAAAAACAAAAAACAACGAGATACGAGACACAAGAACTAACACTGATAAATAAACCACTTTAGAACAGAATGTAAGATGTAATATTAGATGTTAATGCGACTCACTGTCCTCTGGATGTGTAAATGGGGAATATTTTCTAATATTTTTGGTCACAGTGCTTTATGTTTGTCTCATGACTGGTTGACAGAGGCATACAACTGTGAGGAGGCAATTTACTTACTTAGCTACTTCTGTTGCAATCTAATATAAAGAAAAGAAACATTGTCAAAGTCTTTCTCTTCCCTAATGCAGCAAGGACTCAAAGCAAGAGGTGGAGCTCGGCGGGATGCTGACAGCTCCAGCCTGGTTGAAATGGCCTCTCATTGAGTGTTTGTGTGTGCAAATGCCTTTGAATGGATCATTAAGCACGTTTTTCTTTTTCTGCTCGAGTGTAGTACAGTAGGTGTCGAGGAATATGTGTAGAAAACTGCACAGAAATCAGTTTCCTGGACTCGGTGTACCTTAGCAAATGGCTCATGAATTTAAGAGCGAGATGATGCCAGTGTTTCTTCAACAATTTCCTCAGGCCATGATCAGAAGGGAGGTTTGTCTCTGCTCAGTGTGTGATAACTAACGCAGGATCTGTTCATACATCAGCGCATCAGTCCAGTGGCCATGTGTGATTGGATCTGTCTTTTTCACTCTATTTCAACACGTACATCATTTCAGTTTGCAAAAAAAACAAATTTAGTTAAGTTTCCAAACATTCCAACTATGACAGACTGGTCATTGTTAATGTGTTTGTAGAAGGGGAGTTGTACTCTGTATAATGAAAAAGTGTCGACCTATTTGAAAGCGTTGACAAAAACAGTATGTGGCAATCAGTGTTGAGATGTGAAAATATTTGGGTTTGTTCAACTGTGGCAGTCCTTTTAGTGTATGAACTAACGGCTGCTCCGGAGGTAGTTGTTTGTGTACATGGTCCTATGATGCGACCCAAGACACAGTAATGTAAAGCTGCTAAAAGAATGTGACCGTATGCAGCTCAGACCACTGCAAACTGTTTTCAACAGAGCTACACACTGTTGCATCATCCTCATCGCTAAGCGCGTCTGACAACAAGGCAGTCAATTTTGATACCTGAGGTACTTGGCTAAATAATAAGCTTCAATACTCATTTGAATTAAATGTGGTATAAACTATTTTAGGGTCTTCACAGATGCAGGACATTGATATAAATGGGAGCTATACAATGAAATGATTAAACTAAATAGAAATATTTAATTAAGCATTATAGTATTTGGAATTTAGTTGAATATATGTTTATGTTTGTGTGTATATATATATATATATATATATATATATATATATATATATAGTGTTAATAAAAATCCAGGGATTAGATTACCTGTCAACATATGACATACAAATCCATTTTTCTATTTTTACTCTGACCCTGCAGTGTAGCTGTATGCTGATGATAAATAGCTACATAGGGCTGGACCTATTTTGTGGATATTGACAGCAGCTGACAACACGGGCACATCCCAAACACGCTGACATGAGTGGTCACTATTAGGAGTTTATTGCTACTAATATTAATATAGAATTGATGGTTAATCCCAATACTCATTAATATTGTTTTTGATGTTAACACCCATCCATTCATGCATCTCCTCATCTTGAACTAACACTTGTTGCTATGCACATTATTCATGAAATGAAAATTCACCTTGTGTTAAACATTGCACATCAACATTGCAATCATCAAGTTTGTTTATATTTGTGGCTACAATGATGTCTATAACTGTTTCCTGTTCTGGTAAAAGAACAATCCTAAGTCCCTTGGTTAAAATGATCTTTTTCTGGTGAGTAATCTCCCTCTCAGGCACCTTCACCAACATTCCTTCAATTCTTTTGACCTCAAATATCTGTGTAGTCTTTGCTTGTAGGGTATGGATGGAGGAATGCACTTGTTTCACCCTCTCATCTGGTTCTGATCCTTCTGAAGGATTATTTCTGCTACAGGGCCTTGGATGTTGGACAACAGGAATAAGATTTTAAAAAATAAACCTTAATTGTCTGCATCTCGGACTGAAACATAGGTGGTGCCTGTAATCGGTTTCCTGTCATACTCCTGCACCAGCCACACATCTGAAACTGCCCTCAAGACTTTCAAGGAAGTCCAGTTGTCTTCTTCAGACACACAACAGATGTCAGCTGGTGCAATTTCCAAACACTGACTGCAACTTTTCTAACATGAAGATGTTGATGCCATGTTGGTGATTGAAACTGAACAACTGAAACTCACCCTGGAGTCTGTGTGCAGATCAGATCTTTGTGGTCTGTTCTTGAGCCGCTAAGTTTGAGGTTTTTCCTCCTTTCATTTGAAAAGTTCTGTGCTACAGCTCACAAACAAATTTTGGGTGTTATGTCTACAACTTGTCATAGCAGACACACTAGGGTCAAATTTGGACTATCCATTGATTTATACTATGCTAGTTATTACTCACCATACTGGATTCTGCAGAAGTAAATTACTTTATAACTTTGGTTACTGGTGTTACCCATTTAACACACAACTACCTTTATATACAAATTACATTTAGCACTTCCACTGCATATAGTAATGTTGGTGCACGTTTTTGGACATTTTTTCCAATTGTCAACCAATGTGACCTCACAAAACATGGTTTTGGCTTTTGCAGCTGCAATACCTTAAAAATACCTTTGGTAATTTGACTCAAACATGAACTCATCAAACTTCAAGCACTATGTGGTCAACAGTCAACGCCACACTGACTGCGAAAGAATGTTTATGCGCCACAACTCAAACATTCTCATCCGAATTAAACGTAACTGGGCTCTTTAGTTGAGGTTTACGACCATGGGCAGTTTGTTATGGGCCGATGATGTTTTTTTTCCACATGAATAATAAAAACACTGTTAAATATATATGACATGTCGGTTTGTCAGCATGAAAAAGATGAGAATTTAATCTTTTTTGTTGTTCATAGTAATCTTAGTATTGAGATGATATAGTTTAAAACTCTTGGCAGAATCTACCATGCATCGATTTAAAAAATACTGCTCTTGAAAATATGAAAATGGTTTCAGCAGCTACTATCTCAAAAGTGTAAAAACATCTCAGAATCTTCCCTTAAGATACGAAATCTATCTTGTCGATGCACTTTATAGTGATTATGGCACCATGATTGCTTGTGGAAATGAGAATCCTGGAGATTTGGAGGCAATCACTATTTGAGACACATAACAAGGCACGATAGCTCCTAGAGAGAGGGTAAGGTAAAGGATGGGGAATGGTTTAGACAGGGGAATTGGTGTATGGAGGGAGACCGAGTTAAAGGGGCTAGGAGTTGGAGAGGTAATGGGAGGGGAGGGTAAGAGTGACAGGAAGAGGAGAGCGGCAAGAATGAGAAGGAGGCTGTGCAGCAGGTAGAGCTGCTAGACAAGATAAAGAAGAAATCATTCAGTCAATCAGTCCAAGCCGTGGTACAATCATCAGATCTCATCTGTTTTCAAGAGCAATTCTGCCTTTTATTGAGCTGTTGTGCCTCAAACAGGGAGGCTGCAATAGGGAACATTAACCCCTGCATCACCACACGCACCTGCATCTGACATCTGTGGACTATAAAGATTACTACAGATATATGAATCATTTTTACTGACACTGGCTGACCTCTTAATGTTGTCTCAATGCCACCAAACACTTTTGTTGCTCATCCATGAATACTTTTCAGACTGCCTCCATCAGGGCCTAGGGAGTGAGAAATATTTTGAATAATAAAATAGCCTTTTATTGTCATTGTACAGTGGGGGTACAACAAAATTGAGTGTGCTCCCACAGAGCCACCATGCACCACAACAAGAAACGACAATGGCAGATTGACAATCACAGTGACAGGCAGGAAAAAAAAAAAAAAACAAACACAAGGGGTGTCAGAAACCAACACATAAGGGACAACATAGGGTGAGGAGCAATACAACATATTAAAAAAAAAAAGGTAGTCTCTTAAAAAAGAGACATAAAATTTGAAAAAAGAAGACATCTTGTAAGATTATAATATATATAAAACTGAAAGAGTACCATGAAAATGTAAACTGTAAAAAAAAAACTGTAAAAACTCTGGAGGTAGTGCAGGAAAAGTAGTGTAACAGAATATATACATTATAAATATAGGAAACTCAGATTTGAATATAAAAAGTAAAAAGTGAGTATATAAATAAATTTAAATTGAAAAACTGGCTGTAAAAATTTTTGGTAGGAGGTAGATGAGGTGATTGAGTGAGTGAGTGTGTGTGTGTGTGTGTGTGTGTCTGTGGGTGTTAATAATGTTACTGCTCTAGTTTCATAAAGGAAAGTTAATGGCAGATGTCAGGGGAGAAACAAATGTTCTCACTAGTTAGTAATCAGTGGTATTGTTATAATGACATTAATTATTTTAACTCTATTCACCAATAACTTAATGTTTTCTTGAATGTTTTGTGTGTATTGACATGTTTAAATGATGTTTAGCATTATATTACCACATACGTTTTATCCAAAATCACCACACAACTGCACTTTTGTGCTGCATCTATGTGATGGAAACCAAAGTTTTACCGCACTGAAACAACATCTAGTGTAGCAAACAGAGCTGAACAGACGATTATTGATTACCTTGTTGCAGATGTATCAGTATTGGTCTTGGGCTTTATTTATGTCACTCAATAAGTAACAAGGATACAATGTACAACACCACCTACATCCTCATTTACCTTTCATTCCATCTCATACAACCCAACAGACTCTGTTGACGCCTGCAATTTGTATGATCAAAACATAACTGTATACATTTAAATACAGTGACAACAGTTGACCAAAAAAAAAAAAAAAAACTCAGTACACATCAAATAAATTGCTCTCAAAGATAGTTTCTGTTATTTGAGGTGATTCTTATCACAAGTAAGGTAAGGTAGGAGGTAAGCTGAGTGACCATTTGTTCAATTTGTTCCAAGACTCATCAGATGCACATGTTGTCAAAAGGCTGTGGCTGTATTGAGTGTGGTCTGAGTGATTGAACCCCAGTGCATCCGAGATGTGTTCACAGACTCAGAGCTGTCTATTTGTAATCAGGTTACCCAAGATGGATGTGCTAATGCCAAGTTTGAACAGGTCCTCAAATTGTTTTAACTAGTTTTGTCCGTCATGATTGTGTGAAGTGACGTATTACAAATCTATCAGACATCTTGGACAGTTTGTTTTAACCTGAAACACACTGAGGAATCAACCCAGTGTGGATGATGCTGATTTTCTGTTCTTTTAACGTCTGGCAGATAAAGCGCATCATATCCACAGATTCAGCCCTTTTTGGGATGCCTCATGTTGTTGCTGTCTAATAAAACTTTGATGTGTGTGTAAATGTTTGATCATGGAAAGAGTTGATCAGATGGTCGGGGAGGTTTCAAAGTTATCTGAAGCTCCTCAGAATGAGTTCAGTTTAAAACATTTCCAAGATTTAAGAGCTCCAAGTCCATTTCCATTTTAGAAGTTTTTTAGCAGTTAAATAGAGATACAGAAAGGATAAACAGATAAACCACATTAAGTCTCATTTTCCCTCAAAATGTTGCTTTTTTCTTTTCCTGCTTTTGTCCTCATTATGGTGTCAATTACAGTAGCACCGTGTATATTTAGGAAATGATTGTGCTTTATTTCCTCCAGATCTAAGCCAAAAAGTGGAAATGACAAAGCCTATCTACGGATGTCAGGTGACAATCCAGTCAGAGCAGGAAAAACAGATGATGAAGCTGTACCGCAGGGAGGAGAAGAGAGAGAGGAAGAGAGGCAAAGGAACAGATGATGGCGACTCCTCAGATGCTGTGATGAGCTTTGACCCCAGAGAGATGAGAGCCCACCGGTATGTCATCTCTCTCTCTCTAGACTTTCTCTTTTGTTCTTTGTCTGTCCATCTCTGGTATCAACAGCGTAACCAACAAGCTTCTGCATTTTTCATGACAACTGGATGAAAAATCCACAAGGATGCTGCAGGTTACCCCACCTTTTCTTACAGAGGATTTTTCCTGAAAGTTTAATTTCAGAGGATGAAAAAAAGAGCAGTGATCTGTTTAATTAAAAAACGTCGCATGACCAAATCCAGCAAAGTGTGCAGGAAAAGATTAGGTGAGGTAACCCACTTTAGGAGGGAACATAATGCCTCATGTCTTCACCTCTTCATCTGAATCATCCATCAACAACACTATGAATTTTTTTTTCAGCAAAAATAGAGATAGAAATGTGGCTTGACTCAAACATCCAAGTGTTTTTGCTAATTTTGATCCATTGAAAACATGTTGAAACAACACTGGTGTTTACTTTAATTTTAAACATTTTATACATCATTATTATAATTATTATTATTATTATTATTAACTTCTTTCTCCTTGTCTGGAATGTTGTGTCTTAATGTACTTAATGCTTTAAGCACTATGTATTGTAACAGTAATTATCCTATTGATGTTTCATGTAAAACTTGTCTTGTGGCTACTTGTACAGGGAACAGGCCCTTCTGACGGCACGACGAGACCCTGTACTGAGCAGAGACCGAGTGTATGAACGCGTTCAATATCCCAACGTCTACGACATCTACGCTGAGGCTGCCAGGACGCCTGCGTTTGTTGGCGGAGCCAGGGTGAGACTGCCCACCTCCCTCACACCCCAAAACAACGCTCCACCACAAAACTATTGATGTAGCGCATCCCTTCTTAACACTACTAATCGTGAAAACATATCGACCAGCCAGTCGACTTAGAGACCACAGCCCCACAGTAATGGGCAGTTATTGCATCGGGTGCAATTTGATTGGGCTATTAACACCCAGTGCCGCATATTTATATAAATATTCAAAAGTATTAGCTCTGACATCTTCAAAGTGTGATTGGTCTGCTGGTATTGTCAATGGTGAATGAATCATATGAACAAATACAATATATATAGATGAAATCAGATCGTATGCTCTCCAAGGTAATAGAGTGTTTTAAAATCAAGGTTATTTGAGGTTTTCTTTGTTTTTGTGTGTGATTTTCAGATGCTGCTCCCTGAGGGAATCCGCAGAGAAAACACCAAGATGTATGAAGAAGTGGAGATCCCACCCAACGAACCAATGGCCGTCGGCTTTGAAGAGAAGCCTGTCTACATCTCTGAATTAGATGAGGTAGGAGCCTCTGTGTTTGTTTTCACGTGTTTGTGCGCTAAGGTTAAAGTATTAGCTTTAAGCGTTGACATCAGGTGTCGTTAGTCAGACTAATGCATCATATTGATTAAAACAATAGCAACCACGTAAGGCGAATGTTCTACTGCTGCAACTGTGATCATATACAATGTGTGCATTGTCAGCTTATATAGCACACCCCTTGATTTCTTTTGCTTTGAAGCTTCCCTTCATTATTTCTAATTATGCAGTTCACACTTCCATGAACAACAATCATGGCAGCTCTGGCTGAAGGTAGAGGAAGGAGAGAAGCAGTGGGAAGAGTCGACATGTTAGGAGCTTAGCTTTACCACGAGGTTGCCTGGCAACCAGAAATGACTCTAGTTCTATGTCTAAAATCATTCACTAGTCACGACTCTTCACTCAGTATCTGGGGTTATATGTATTTTATACATATATATATATATATATTGTATAAAGCAATTATCTGTCAGAGTAAAGACCTGATTCTCTCTGCACCACTGAGACTAAACTGATCCGTTTGTTAAGGATTTACATTTTAGGTTATTATATGTATAGGGACAGACTAAAACACACCTCATTTAAGGCTCCGTACCCGGGTATTTACAGAATATTTCCCTTTCTCCGTTTTCAATAATATCCTCGTTCACACCAGATCGTTTTCAAAAAGCGTTCATTTACCCAAATCCGCATAAACACTCCATCAAGAACTATTATGAGCCAAACCTGCAGGTGGCAGTGTAATGAGACAGATCAGAATTCATGTACAAATGTTGTGCTCCTGATACTGATATGTTTTGAAAACCTCTGTTTTCTACCATCTACCCACAGATGCGAAAACTGAGTTTTCCCCAAATCTTCACTTTGGCCGAAAGTTTCAGAAATAATCGTTTTCAGTGATTTATTCTCGTGTAATGGGAGGTAAAACGCTTTTGTTTTTCCAGATACCCAGCTATGTGTAAAAGGGTCATTAATTTGTTACTATGTTTAGTAGCAAAATTATTTTTAGTTTAGTATTTCTTTTATTCAGATCCTGTCATCTCATAATTTTGTGCTATTTGTTCCCTGCATTGTGCTGATCTCTGCCTGCATGTCTTCACCTTTTCCTTTTCGAATTATTCTTTTAAGCTAAAAGAAAACTGAATTCATAAAGGTGAAAAATATCTAATAAAATCACTGCTATGATAGTCTTCAAAATGATACTGACAGTGACCCACTGCAGTGACAATACACAGTCCTGAGTTTCCCTGTATGTTGTTACACTCTTCTGGTTCATTGTTCAGACTGTGTTGAAGCACAGGGGAGAGTTGTGTTCTGCTCCAGGGCTGAAGTCGACAAGGCACAGAAGCTTGGCTCGGGTCTTGAGAAGTTGCAGGATTTATTTACTGACAAATACCTGAAAGTGCAAAAACATTGCACTGCTACATTCGCAGTTATGTTGCTAACTTCTGCCTCTGCTCAGGTTCACACTGACACTCACCCGCTACTTCAATTAACTACTTCTACCTCCTGATGAAGAATGTCATTTTGTAATGAACAAGTGCAGTTCACACATACATTTGTCAAGGTCCAGTCAAGAGATGAGGAAAAAGTGGTCAACATTTGTCAACTTAAGACAACTTTTAAGACACAATTGTCTGTTTTACGTCATTTACACATTGACTACAAACAGAACACTGGAACAGAACACTGATCATATGATGGATTAATAAAAGAACAATAATAGTGTTATGTAATGGACCATTCTTCCTTCAGTATAGAGTATATAAATTCTAAATACTATTTTACTAGCAGAAAAATTGGAATCAATATGCAATATCACATTTTTAGTAAGATGATGGTGGCAGGATTCATGGCTCAGTGTTTGACAACCAGTATCAATTTCTGGATATTTTTTTTTTTTCAGTACCCTGGTTCAGATCATGATGACAGGGTTCTAGATATCCCAGTATGTCACAATCACACCCAGCATACTACACAGGGAGCCAGTGAGAAGTGCAGCTGCCCTGCACACAGGCATGTTGTGTGATAGAAAGGCCCTTTAGTTTTATCAAGACAAAGTGCAAATCCATATTTTTCAAGGCATTGGAAGTGCAGTCTGCCACTGCAGTGAAGGTCATTGCTTGTTGTGACATTTTGCAAAATGTCTGGCTCAAAGATAGAGACACACCTCTGAGTGAGTAATAACCAGTGAGTGCTATTAAAGAGACACAAGACAAAACTAATTAACACGTGTCAAACAGCAGTGTTTTATTACTGATGTGAATAGCTTCAGTTGCTGTCACTATTAGTGTATAGACTTCTAAATGAACTCTTTTGTTTTTCACATTATGCACAACAATTCTCTGTAACAATGTTAAACCTAATGAGTGATCATCAGTTTTGACAGTTCTGATAAAACTTCCATTTTATTGTTTTATCTTATGTTTTTAATTAGTCTTTTCAGCCCTTTCCTTTTTCCTCTCCTGGGCCCCGTGCAGCTGCTCCAACGTGACGTTGCTCTGTTGTCTTTTCACTAGAGCTTTGGTCTTACTCCCCTCTGGCTCCAGTGGTATTGAATCAGGTGATACTGAGGCAGATATTGAAGGGTTTTGTCTCCAGGCTGAAGCAGTGAGGCATGTGGGCTGAGTAAACGGCCCCTCACCTATTGACTTATCCATGAGGGAGAAAGTATACATCATAAAAAGTTATGTGGAAAATGACTCTCATGAATGATAAGTTTGTAGTATTTCACTGCTCTCTCTCATCTGGTCCTTCAGCTATTTTTGTCGGTGCGGTACGTGTCAGTATACAGTGCTATGTGCTACTTTTAATGTTTCGTTGTGGGAGACTTTGTTTCCTCTATATAGGACAATCAAGTGTAGACTGTACCACACTATACTATCACTAAACTATTCTTTTGCATACTTGTATACTCGTGCGCATATGTCATATTGTAAAATGTAGAGACATTGGTTTTTAATATTTTGACACACCCTCAATCTTCTCAACCTTCATTTTGTAGCTGAATGTACAGAGAATCACAGAATAAAGGAGAGTGGTAGAATAAACTGAAGCAATTACATTTTATACCCAAAAGGTGAAAGGTCAACATGACTGTTAGTTCAAGTGCATAATGTTTAACACCTTAACTGAGGAATGGAAGGAGCGATTGTGTGATTGTGATTTCACCTGGTTGTCAGAGGAATAAATCCACGCAACAGTCGTTTATTTTTTGATTAATCTTATTTTGATTTTTTTTTCTGGACAGTTCCAAGGCTGTGGTTTTATTAAAGATTCACAGTGGAATCTCTCATCTCTTTTATCATTGACTGAATATCTTACCAACATTATTGCTCAGTACGTCTGTCTACACGATATAGCTGATGTGTATTTTTTCAATTTCCAATTAGATTTCCAATATTAAAACATTCCTTGAGCTGTCCTCACTGTCGCGTCAATGATTTTTTTCTATTTCATTGCCTGTGCTGATTGTCTTTGGCCACTTATACAGGCTCTTAATGAATGTGATGTTTTGGTGATGATCATGTATCTGAGGAGGAAGTTGATGTAGAAAGATTTTCTGTCCGTCTTTTTTGTCTTGGTAGTGTCCCTGCTTTCAGACTAGGGTTGAGTGGAGTACTGTCCTCACTCTGCATATCACGTCTCTGCATTTTGAAGTACATCAGTATGAACAGCAGCACATATTTGCATGTCTGCTGTGCTGCCAGTAGAGTTGGCCACTGCCCTGGTGTGTGTATATACATATCTTTTATATATAAATAAAAGATATTATGAATATATAGTCCCTGTTATCCTCCATCACAGTGAGCAAGAGAGGACTGGCTTTAAAGGCCAGTGAGTGATGTTTCTTCTTAATGGAAGTGCTGTAGCTCTCAGTCGGCTGACAGCCGACACAATGGCCCATCAGTCTGTCTGACACTTTGACTGACAAACTCACACTCATACTGGTGCATATGTTTCTACTAGCCTCCAGCAGGCTTCACCCGACCACCACTTGGCCATGTTGGTGGGCAGCAGGCTGGGGAAGAGGTATGGCTAGAAGATGAGTCCACACACAGCGCTGTGTTTGAAAGAGCATGCACCCCATCCTGTCTGCCCTAGGACGCTTTGTAATCCATCATTACTGCATCACTAGTGGAGATGAAGCCGTGCAAAAGGTCACCACTTCTTCAATGAATTTGGCCTTTTGTTTATGAAGGCCCTAAAATAATATCCATAAACCTCAGGAACATTTTGTCACACTTCAGGGGACTAGTGTTAACTGCTCATCTCTCTTAACCTTCCTGTCACTCATGCTAATGGTCGTAATGATAAACAAGATTCAGCTGTGTGTGTGTGTGTGTAACTGAATGTGTGTGCACGCGTCTTGTGCCATAACAAATTGATAAAAGGATGCTTTAATCACATCTACACTGGTGCTCTTGTTGTTTTCTCAGTTTATGATGCTGCTTCTGATGTGTGTGTGTCTGTGTGCACATGTTTTTGTACTGTGAGTGCTGAGCTCTCTTCAATGCCTGTCAATTTCAATCTTTATCAGGTTGGTCACACAGGTAATGGGTCCTCAGAGACACAAGGGTACAAATGAATTGTTTCATACATTCCTTGTTTGCTGGACATTTTGTTTCTGGTAAAAATGTTACTTTTTCCTCTCATGTGTGTGTAAACACAGACTTATTTGCCTGAAGGTTGAGTAATGTAGGACATCAAATATATTGTTAGATAAAAATCAAAAGAACCAGGAACCTCATTTACCAAAGTCTGTATAGAACAAATCCACAGGAACTGTCCTCAGACAAACAATGATAAATCTGACATTTTCTACATCCATCTGCTTTTGCATGTTCTTGTTTATTTACAAAGAAAAATGCTCTTAGAACACCAGACGTGAACTTCTAAATCTCTCTGACTGACTGTAAACTAGTTGTGGTTGTGGAAGTTTCTGAAGCTTCCTGAAAGAAGACTTGCAATTAGATGTTAAAAGCAAAGACAATCAGTCCACCAGTCTTTATAGTCTACACTGTATGTAATCAGCAGTTCATAGATTAGTGTTATTCAATGTTCTTCTTCTAAACTGAACATGTTAAATAGACATCTTGTCTATTTTAGTGTCGAACATTAATAAAATGAAGATCAGTTAACAATAGTGTAATTGCTGCTGCAGTAATGACAGTCGAACTATTACATTTATCATATAGAGCCACTGGTGATCATTGATATAGAACAAAAGCAACCAGAAGAAACAGAGACATTAATGACAATTATTTACTCTGATCAACATGGCCACTTTATACATTGGTGATATTATTATGAGGCCACCTGTTCATCTACACATGGAACTGGTTTATTATAAGTCAGAGAACAAATAGATATTTGGTGTCGGAAGGATCCTGCAATGGAATTTAGAGTCAGTGCCTCTCATATTTAATGCACATTGAACTTTAAATTTCTTCTGACTTTCACACACTCCAGATGCATAATGGCAGCTTTTCATCAAAGTAATAATATTTTGCACATCCATATGTACATTGACAGAGTTTTTCTTTAGAATAATTGTTCCTGCTTTCCATACTGGCTTTAAATGGGCCACTCAAGCAATTTCAGTCTAGAATTAGAGACAGAATCCACAGTGTGTGTGTGTGTGTGTGTGTGTGTGTGTGTGTGTGTGTGTGTGTGTGTGTGTGTGTGTGTGTGTGTGTGAGAGAGAGAGAGAATATATAAGTCTGAGTTAAATAAGTCAAATAGGTATGATGTAAAAGTCGAATCTTTTAGTACCAAATAATAGCGACCAATAGTCCTATAATTGTACATGTGGTCATATGAATATTGTTTTATAAAGACGAGTATAACGTTTCCTTTGTGTTTTATTCCTGGACTTTGTACAGTCATGTTGTGGCATAACTTCTACCATACCGCTAGACTCAGGAGCAAATGTATCTGGTTGTTGAAACGTTGAACATATTCGAGGGTTTCTTGTCCTTCTCTACTGACCCAATTTGGCCTGAGTGAAAAACATTTTATACATAAAGTAGAGCTTGTTAGTTCAAGCAGAGGCCATGCTTGTTCTGTAATCCTGTTATCTTGTTACAGCTGTACAGCCTCAAAGTCTTATATATTTATTTATGCAAATATATCCATTAGCAAAATTACAGAACAAAAAATCCAGTGCAAAGCAGAAAATGATTTTAAGAACGTGATCCATTTTCCTAAAATAATTACATGTCTAACTTATATCCATCACATTGGACTGTAAGAAAGCAAAGGATATGATTTAGGATCACAGGAGAGAGACTATCAAAAATGTATATATGTAAAAATGACTTGATATGATATGAATATTATATAATATTAAATATTTATATAATATTTTCTAGATCAGTTTCAGGACTAATTCTACTGTTTGAATGTTGCTTTGTTCTCCATTCAGATGGATGATTTAGGGACAGGTAGAGGAGATTCACATATTTATTATTTGAAAAAAAGAAAATAAAAGAAACAACCCCCCCCCAAAAAAAAAAAAAAAAAAAAACAGTAATATTTCTACAGTTATCAGTGGAGTGTTTTTCGCTGTGTAACATACATTCAGCTATTACTTAATTTCTCTCATTTCTTCTCCTACAAAGGCTTAAACTTCCACACACATCCTCTGAGGCGTCTTTTTTTTTTTTTTTATCTTTTCCCACTTTCTAAAAGGCATATCTTTTTTTTTTTTTTTTTTTTTTCATCCTGAGTTTTTGCTCAGCTCACTAGCACTTTTCCCTTGATCTTTGAAAGTCCTTGTGTAACTGATATAGATTGATATGCAGCCTCCTCTGCTGAGCTATGTGAATTAGCCTCAGTCTAGCAGTGGCTCTATTCATTAGCTTAAGCCTGGGCAACTGTGGAACAAAGTGCCTCACTTCTCTGCCGGCACACAATGCCTAATACGTCTTTATGTGCTATTAGGAAGGCTTTGAAAGGCAGGCTGAGAAGTCTGAGGCTCCCTCCTTGCCGTTTACACTGAGTGCTGATTGTCATTTATTGAAAGCTGTAATGGGAAACAGGGCTGTGCAAGCCTCTGTTTGCCTTTAATAGCTCTGTGAAACATTAAAAATGGGGAATTTATTAGAATGCTTTTTAACTAATGAATCAGGGTCTAGGCGCCCCACACTTGCCACAGTGGTAAAAGCCTTCCTAATTTATCTGAATAAATATGTTGGTGAGTGTGTTGTGAGTGCGAGAAAATGCCACTCTTCAGTAGTATTGATAGACCGAACCTGTACAGAAATGTACATTAGTACTACTACATTACTGATTTACCTTACAATACTGACACTAAAATGGACGCTGTAATTCAAATATAGACAGAAGCTTTACCAGCACAGACAACTGCACTTCCTATGAGCTCATAATTGATAGGAATCCAGTCAGGCTGCTAACAAATTCTGAGAAATGACAGTTCCCACAGGGAAACAGTCTGTAGAGGAAAATGATTAAAGAACACAGAAAGCTTTGCTCTTTAGCTGCTACATGAGAGCCATAGTGGGCATGGGTGGGTGGTTTGAAAGGCATAAGTAATGGATGACTCTTCCCTCCCAATTTGTGCTGTATATCTTTCTGCTGTTTGACACTTAACACTTTCTTATTACATCATTTTCCTACTCTGTTTATCCCTCACACACATAATTATGGTGTCAAATACTGCAATTGTACATAGTGCAAATTCTACCGTTCAATGGTGGTCTCTACTATTAGCCAGCGAGAATAAACAAAACACAGTTAAAAGACTGAGTTAGTGTGTGTGCATCTGTCTGTCTGTCTGTCTGTCTGTCTGTCTATCTATCTATCTATCTATCTATCTATCTGTCTGTCTGTCTGTCTGTCGTTCTATCAATCAATCTAATCTATTGATCTACACACACACACACACACACACACATATATATATATATGTCTTACGTATGTTTGTATTTTTTTTTTTTTTTTTTTAACAGTTGAAAACATAACAATGAAGAAATAGCTGCAATTAAACTGAAGCAAACTGCAACTCTACTGTTAAGTAGAGGAACTCCTAGAAGCCGAGCGGTGTTTTGCCTTTATTCATTAATTCCCACATGGATTCATGTAGTTTACAGCAAATCCTCAGGAATCAAGCAGCAGCTTCCACATGTGTGCCCAGTGCAATCTCAGTTTCCTGATCCTGACTTAGGAGCATGCTGTGGTCTTCTGCTGTTGTAGCCCGTCCACTGCAATGATTGACGTGTTGTGTTCTCAGAGAGGCTCTCCTGCACAGCTGGTGTTGTGTGTTGTCGGGTTACTGTGGCCATTTTCCTCCGACCTCGCTCAATAACAAGGCTCCTAGAACTGCCACTCACTGGATGCGTTTTGTGCCTTGCACCATTCTGAATAGGCTCTGAACACTGTTGTGTATGAAAATCCCAGGAGATCAGTGGTTTGTCAGGTCACGTTTTCTTCCACAGTCTCTGATTCTGTTGTTTAGTTTGAAAGTCATCTGAAGTTCATGACCATGTTTTGATGCTCTTACGTATTAACTTGTTGCTTGATGATTGGCTGATTAGATACTCACATTTATGGATTACATTTGTGATCCCTCAATTCACTTACCGTACACTATATTTTCATCTCTACTTTGGTGCGCTGTCGATCAGTGTAACTACTGAGTCTTACACTCAACTCTTGGTGCAGATGTTTGACATTGACAGTTTACCAGACACTAAAAGGATTATGTCCTTGGAGGTGCTGTAAAGTTGTCGGTGTCAAACATGATCCAGTGTTGAGTTCAATCAATATATGAGCTTGTATCAAATAAATGTCTGGTTCTGTAGTCATAAACAGATGCTACTGTTTTAGGATATACGGTCTGAACTTGGATGCATTGCTGTAATTATGATGGCAAAATGAAAATCATTGTGCTTCACACTTCTGGCCTCATTTTTGTCTCTCATCTACAACTCAATTTGAAATTCCGATACATAAAAATATATGTAGTCAGATGTGGTGATAGAGAATCTGTTGTGAAATACTTTAAGTCTGACTCACTGTTACCAGGTGAGGAGACCTGGTGCTGTTGTTGTTTGAGTATGTTCTGTTATCACCATCCTCACTCATCATTCTTTGATTTTCCTGGCTGTTGACAGCTTACACACTCCTTTCCTGTGCAAGAAGCAGCCAAGCACAGGCAAAGATGAGGCAGTACTGAGCAGCCCTCCATCCATAATTAATCCACCTTGATTGCATTTCCAAATCCAGTTTTGATGTGGTTCACCCCACAGCACACACATGTGGCTCTGTGTTTGCTTAGACTTGCTAAGTAGCAGTCACAAGTCTTCAAGGCTTCTTTGAAGAATCAAAAGTTTGAGACTTTTACAGTCTTGTGTGATAATGGGGCAGCATTGTGAAATGGCACAACAATATGTAGTCTGTTATCTGACAGCCATTAAAAATGTGTAGTTGAGTGTAATTTAGTTCTATAATTAAAATACACTCATTATGATGTACTACAGTTGTAAAATATAGTGCCCTATCTGAATTTAATTTCATTATTTTGACAGAAGCTTGTTTAATCCCATTTTAGTCGATTCATTATTGTTAGTTTTAGTCAGATACTAAACCTCAAATTATTCTTAATGATGCACAACCGCTGTGTGTTTGTGTGTAAATGACTAAGTGTTACCTGTAGTGTAAAGAGCTTGGTCATTAAAACTAGAAAAGCTCTTGAAATGCAGGACTTTTACCTTAAATGCCCTTTACATTAGGATACCTTTTCCTTATCTACTTTTTCGGGTATATTAGGGTATATATTATATTTCATGGTCTTGAGCATTTGAGCCTATATGATGACTTGATACATAAAGATAAGTGAAGATAAAAAAAAAAAAAACAATATCAATCTTTTTTTATCAATCCATTTTCCTATCCAAGCAGAGAGAGAGGTGGTTTGTTTCTGAAATGCTCATTTTAAAAATTAAAGAAAATATTTAAAGGTGACAGAGAATCAAAAAAGCGTTTGTACCTGGTCTTTATTTAAGAACGGTCGTCCACCCACATTCAGGAACATGTGAAAAGTTCTAAAAATTCTGAACATCATAGAAATTTCATAGAAATTCCTCTTTTAGAAATGTCGCTAGAAAATGGCCCAATTTCAAAAACGGTTGTTTGTGACGTAAAATGTATCTCACTGCCCCCCCCACTCTGACTCCATTCCCTCCCCTTCAAAGGTGATTAGCTATAAAAAGATGGTCAGTCTGTGTTCTGGAGACGGTGAAGTTACATTAATTTAAGTGACAGTGAAGGAGCCAATCAGTGTCAAGTGCTTGCATTTCATAATGAGGTTGACAGTTAAACCTGAAAAGATGTCAAATGGGTGCAAAACTGCACATTTAAAACCCCCACCCTAAAATATCTTTCTGAGAGAATTTTTATAATTTTGTGTATATAATGTTTATTCTATATGTCTGTATATGTGTTTAAATTGTGCACTGGAGCAAAGGAAAAGAACTGTCGCCATATTCCTTGTATATGCTCACATACTTGGCCAATAAAGCTGATTCTGATTCTGATCCTGAATTAAATAAAGAGTTAATAAAGAGAGGTTTTTATGAAGCTTCTGAGACATTACACATCCAACCAACATTTTATTGTGTATATGTCACATCACAGAACAAGGATCAAAACTCCGTTCAACCATTCTCTGTCACCTTTAATGATTTATGGGTATTTTTTTCTTAAGAAAGGTGTCAGAAAGTTGAGTTTTTATTTTAAGTGATCATCACATCCTCAGGTTATTCTGAGCTACAGTGAAAGTTAAATCATTGACAATGTTATGGCTCCTGTCAGGAATCATAAAGAATCATTGTGTAATTAAAATGGAGGCTAAATAAACTCACCCTCCTCACATCTTTATTATAAGCTTTGTGTTAAAACCAGAGTAGATGCATGGAAAGACCTAAAAAGCAAAATAATTTCACTGATTTATAAAAACAGAATAGAATACTAATCCTTTATTTGTCCCCAGGGAGAAGTATGTGTGTTTGACAGCAGCATCAAGTATAAATAAATAATTAAATAGCTTGTATGACAGAAAAAACAAAATGAAGAAAAAAGAAAAAATGCAGTGTTTATGTTGGTGTGTTAGCCTTTTTGAGTCTGACAGCTGTTGGAATGAATGACCTGCGGTAGCATTGCTTCTTGCTCCGTAGGTGCACCAGTCTGCTGCTGAAGGAGCTGCTCAGGGCAGCTACAGTCTTGTGTACGGGGTGAGAGGTGTTATCCATGTTGGACATCAGCTTAGCTAATGTCCTCCTCTCATCCAGCTCCTCAATGGTGTTAAGAGGGCTGTCCAGGACAGAGCTGGTCTTTCTCACCAGCTTCTTCAGTCTTTTTCTGTCCCTCTCAGAACAGCCACAGCCCCGGCAGACCATGGTGAAGAACACAGCTGATGCTGCCACAGTGTCATAAAAAGCTGTCAGAAGAGTCCTGCACACACCGAAGGACCTCGGTCACCTCAGCAGGTGGAGGCGGCTTTGGCCCTTTTAATATAGAGCGTTAGTGTTTGTTGTCCAGTCCAGTCTGTTGTTCAGAGCACCCAGGTATTTGAAGTCCTCCTGAAGTCCTAACCCTAACCCAATGTCCAATAAACTCTTATTCTGTAGAATAATGACTGATCCTCTGAACTGATCATGTACTAAGGCAAGTTAGAGGTTTAGCATCAGTTACCATGATTATTTACGACCGGAAGTGAAACAGTTTTCATAAGGTTGAAAACCAACAATTAAACCTGAAGTTACCTTGATAACCACATACATTGCATCATAGTACAGACCTCTGGACTTTGGTTGTTGTTGAGGGGAGAGGTGGTGGTCTTTAATTCAGTTCTTTAATTCAGGGTTTTGGGGCTCATGAGTTTTTCAATGCTTCCTCAGCAGGTGCTTATAGAGAGAGTGACAAATTCTCTCTCTTTGCCATCTCTGTTTTGTGCCTATTTCTTGCTGTTGCTGTTGAAATGAACAGGCCTCCTGTTTGCTGCATCTGCAGCTTAGTTTGTCAAACTCTTCCCTGCATCGTAGGGAGGGTGGGGGGTGTCCTGTGTGTTCTCAATGTGCACATGGATCCATAGGATTGGCTCTGGGATTTACAGTGTGTGTTTGTATGTGTGTGGGAGTGTGTTTGTTAGTCTGTTTGTGGGGGTGTGTTTGGCCAGGTCATCTAGTACTCTACATGCAGGCTTGGAGCTGGCTGATAAGCTGTTTGCAAAAACTGGCAATTAAAAGTTGATCAGGCTGTCAATTCAAATGGAATGAAATGGAACCAGAAAGTAATTAAAAGGATGGCATGAAAATGACAACAATTATATCTCTTAGCTTCCCATTACCGATGCACAGAGGAATTTAATTAGTTTAGAAGCTCGTATAGTGACTCATACAGTAAACACACAATAACACAAAATAGCAGCCATCACAAAAAAAAACTGATTGCTTCCTGTGTGTACACATAGACTAGCTATCTCAGTTTCACCATTACACCTACAAACATTGAGGCTGATGGAAACACACACTAAACACCAGAACACACTGGTGTTTAGTTATTGCTGTTGAATCATTAGTGCAATCTATGTTGGTCCAATTAGTGTGTTTTAAGTGGCTGGTGGATTGGCGGGCTATTCCCAGTCCTCCCAGTTCGCCCATATGGCCGTAGGCTGTGTATCTGCTGTGTTAATGAGCTTGTCAGGTTCCATCCCACTCAGTGTTGGCCCGAAATGGCTGATGGGCTCTGTCTTATGCATACAGTATGTACTGCTGAGAATGACTTATATTTTATAGATAACTAACACAGGTATCACACTGGGTCTCTGTATGTCTTAATACAGACACTATCACTCAGTCTTTCTTTCCTCACATACAGTCAGAGATTGCTCAGTGTCCAAGTTTCTTCCAAGTCCAGAAAATGCTGTGTAGCATGGCAGGGTCCTGCTGTAACCACCCGGGCTTTAGAGATTGATTCCACCTTAGACTCAAGCAGCTGCTCTCATTAGGAACTTTATTTTACCACAGATGTGGAAGGCCCTGTATTAGCAAGCTGTGGTCTGCAGAGCTTTAACTCTTGTCCTCTAACTCGTGTCTTAACTGCTGTAAATTGGGGGCGTGTATTTTGCTGAATGCAGCCCAGAATAGTTTAAGTCTTGTCTTGTCCTGTGGTTGTTTTAGATCATCCTGATTAGAAAGTAAAATATTCATGTTATTTTGGCTTTTGTGTACATACTGCGAGTGTCGGGGTGTGCAGAATAATAGGAACACTACAATAAAGAGTTAAGATAAGGGGTGTGCTAATAAAAAAACTACAAACTCTTTTTTAAGATGACAAGACTTCCCGTCATCCTAAAAAAAAAAAAAAAAAAAAAACACACACAAGATAAAAACTTAGTTTCAGTGCTATCTTAATATATAAATGTTTTTGACTTTATTAAGCCACAGCCAATCTTGGCAGATGATGGCATTTAAGGGCCAGTCCAAATACCATCTCGTAGGCTTGATATATTTAAGCATTTAAAAAATGATATTCAGTTACAAACCAGCAGTCAAATATTTGCTCTTACAAAGTCACATTCTTTACATTTTCTATGTCATAAAAATACAAGGCACTTTTTAAGATAAATGATCATTCTGCTGAATTCTGCTATTACCTCTATGATAATAATCACTGGGGTTGATTCAGGAGAGTCCTGGTTTGCATGTGACCAGACACCGTTTTTCCATATCTTGTTCTTCCTCCAACACAAAAAGACATGAAATACTATTCCAAACATTCTTCTTTTACAATTATTATACATTTTGTATGTGCAAGGCTGAATGATCAAATTGTAATTTACAAGATTATCAAACAAGAGAAACTGTAGGTTAGTTACACACTACATCTGACCCATTTGAAATAGTCATGTTTTGCAAATTCCGTTGTCATGACAGCCTTGCTCACCAATTACAAGTGCAATACACCTCCATTTATAGTCCTGTTTTGTTTACCAGAGGGGCCAGTCTGTGTGTTCATCCTTCAAGCCTTATGGTTTGTTCAACTTGAAGCTAGTCTGTAAACTGTGCTAGATGTTTAAAGAAAAAAAAAATGGTGATAGCTTAACTGTTTGTCTTTGTTTTCCCTTTTAAATAACTTTGTTTTTAATGGACATTTGCATGCACGTGCGTGGTTTAGTGTGAAAAGGTTGGTAATGACAACTACACATAATGGAGAGACATATGGTGAGAAATAGTGCTGGGTTTGCTCATTGTGCCGCAAAGTCACCAAATTCACCGACAGTCAAGTTTTGACTACAATAGATAATGCAAATGCTTTGATATTCACTCAGATTTTGTTTATACTATTTATGTCAAGTTTAATATTCAGAATAAATCTTGAAGAATTTGTTTGGATTTTTATTTTTTATAGAGACTGAAAATAATGAGCCCCACTTACTTCCATCAAACAGGAAGAGTACCTCGGGGCCACTGAAAAGCTGGACAGAATTATCACAGTGTTACCCTGAGGTTCTTCTGGCTGATGAAAATCTTGATGAGCAAGGCTTGTCCTGTATGTTAACAGCTGCATAATGCCCATTGTAGTACAGTAACTACCTTCCCACAACACTGACATCATACCCTTGAGAAAAGTTTTGGCAGCCACAGCTGGATCTCCAATTGGAAGATGTCTGTGCATACATTAACATAACGATAAAGCCAGAGAGATTTTAAGGGGAGAATAAAAAAGCACTGAAGATTTCCAAAGATCATTAAATGATGGCAACTTTCTGTTTACAACATGTGTGCTTTACCGCAAGGTGAATACTGGGGCAGGAATACATTTGCATGAATTAGCATGTTTAAGTAGTGTGGGGACACTGGCTTTTCCTTACAAACAGACAAAGTCGATAAATCAAAATGAGGGCCAGCCGCTCAAGTGATTGTTGTGGCTCTCTGGTCACCACAGAGACACAGGAATGAGTGTGCAGAAGCCTCACAAAAAAGGGTGTAGCTCAGTGGTACATAATTCAAAAATGAATATGTATAAGCAGGAGCGCTGTGGACTTGGCCGAGGGGGAAATAATTTGGTCGACAAGAGGAGACTGGAATCACCGTCGCTTTCTGTTCAGTGAGCATAGAAGAAGTCCTGTATTTGTTACCAAGATAATTTGCGTCAGTAACATTCATTTTTTTTTTTTTACCTATACCTGTTTAGTCATGAAAGTTTAGTCATGTGTGGAGTTTGAGACATCGAGGCATATTTGCCAATATTCAGAACTGAGGCCATAACTGTTCATGCACTGTACGTAAGTGATCTGATTTTTGGCCATCTTGTACCTGGTAAGTAATGCATCAGTTAAGAGCCACTGATAACCAATGCGTTGGCATCAATAACAAATAAACAGAAGAAAAGAATAGCAAAACTTAAGGCAAACTTTTTCCACAAGGAAAAAGGGTCTGTCAAAGTTTGGGATCACCACTACCACAAAAAAAAAAAAAAAAAAAACATTAAAGTAAATCTTAGTCTTATACAACTTGTCATCTGGATTTCTGTTAGTTGTAATTATTGCAGATAAGCCATATCATTACTGCACATATGTTATTTTGCATACCATATTGCATCTTCAAGTTCTTTAGGTTCATATTTACTTTAACAGGTCCATCACATCAGGGGGAATACCTATACTGCCATTAAGGTTCGGATGTATTTTTTAATAGTAATGAATTCAGTCATTTTTGTATTAGCCAAGAGGCAAGACTTCTAACTAACTGTTGTGTATCTGAGACTGAGGCATAGAGATTCCTGGGCTTGAGGCAGCAAAGTATCATCTGCATATATGATTTCCTGTTCCAAATTTGATACACTCAGCATGGATTTTTAATGGCTCGTGCAAGCATCTCAATAGTTGGAACGTCTTGTTCTAACTACCATATGTCTAACTATCTTGATGTGTTGATAAGTTTTGTCCAAGGAGAAATTCCCCAAACCTTGTCTGGAGCTACCATTTTGTCCTTTCATGTCTGCAAAGTGGACAATTATACTGTTAAAGGCCTCTTTTCTCATTTGTTTGCTCTGTGAAGGTGTTGTCTCTGCATACATAAAAGATGCCAATCATCATCTCCGTTGCAAATTGTGTGGACTCTACACATATCACTGTGGATATTACAGCATAATAATTCAACATTGTCCTGCTGTTTACTGGCACAGAGTATTCAGACACCTTGATGTTTTGCATCTTGCACTTGCCCATTAAATTCATCCAAAATTCCACATTTGAATATTTAGACCCTTAATTCCATCCTTAGCCTCTTTAGCAATTACATACAAATCTTTGATTTAGTTTGTTTTATTCCAGTCTTCTTTAGTTTTATCAGAGTGGATTGAAAGCATCTGTGATCTGCCATGTTCAGGTCTCTGTCTCAGGTCTGGGCTTTGGTTGGGCCTGTGAAGGACTCTCCGAAACTTGTCCAGAACCACTTGAGCTATATCTTGGCTTTTGGTCTGTCATTAAGCAGAAAGTTGAGCCATTTCCCAGGCTCAGGTTACACTGTTGGAGCCAGTTTTATTCAAAGACCCCTGCAATTGGCTGCATTCATCCATCTATCAATTCTGGGAAGTCCTTCTGTCCTTACCACTGAGCAGCACCTTCACTAGAGGGTGCTGCCACCACCATGCTTCACCATACAGTTGGTATTAGTCAAGTAATGAGCAGTGCTAGTTCAGTTTGTCTCATGACCAGGAAATCTGTTTCTTCATAATATCAGGTCACTTAGAATAATATTTTGCAAACTACAAGCAGGCTGTTATATACCTTTTACTCAAGATGGATTCTATTTGGCCTCTCTACCATAAATATGTGATTAATGGAGAGCTGCTGAAAACATCATCCAAACTTCTTCCATTTGACAAATTGTTAAGACCACTGTGCTCCTTGCAAAGACTCAAAGTATTGGAACTGTTTTTTTGTATCCCGATCAATACCTCACCATAATTTCATTGCATATGTCTTCTTAGAGTTTCTTGGAGCCTTTCTGGTTCGGGTTTCTAAACTAAGTTCACTCGGTTTGTCACACATGAACTTCAAGATCTATGCATCTCAAAGATAATTAAAGCAAACATGATACAGCTGACTACAACAGTGACCCACGACAGGGTATGAATACATTTGTGAATGAGTTCGGTTTTTGACAATCAGTTTGCGAGAATTTTCACAAAGTCACGGATAATTGAGTGTAGATGCAAAAATGTCAGTTTCTTTCATTTGAGATTAAAGTTACCAAACCAAAAGCGAAGGGGTCAAAATACTTTCTGAAACGACGGTATACATCAATGGCCCCGCCAAGCATCAGAGGCTTCCTGGCTCCATATAGCACCTAGCTGAAACCACAGCCCCCAGCCCCACATCTCTTCACCCCATCCAGCTTAAGTGGACTCTAATAAAGTTGCTCTTTGATGCATTAATAACCTCTTCCTCCCTACTGGGCTGCAGGGCCAGCTTCCGAACAGCACCCCACATACCCTTGCCTGACATGCACTGTTTAATTATTTCTTTCTATGAGTGTTGGAGCGAAACGAGGGGGAAGAGGAAAGTGATGACATACTTTTAATGAATCCTTGAATAAATAATACTGCTGTCTAAGCTTAAGGCATCCTGAACCGACCTTAGTGGGAGAACAGTGGAACGAAGAGGAAGCAGAAAGAGAATAAAATGAAGATAGATAGAGAACACACCTGGGACTACAGTGACCATGGTTGTGTGAGATTTCACCACTGCCTGTTGACGTCAGAAGCCTCTGAATTACACTGGTGTTTATTCTCAATGACAGAGTTGATAATTTCCCAGAGTTTAATTAATTACAGCAAGTCATTATTAAACGCTACAAACTTTCACATCGGAAAATTACACGACATCAGGTATGAGTTTTAAATAAATGAAAATCACCACGCAGAGTTAACAGTTCCAGGTAATGAAAGCTACATTCTCAGATACATTTTAAATGGGACTGACAGTTCTTTTCTCTCTTTCTACAAAAAACACTTTAAAAAAAAGAGCAAAGAGTAGAGGTGTTGATACGTACGTCCAAGTTCTCAGATTGAATTTATTCTGCTCTTGAGATCAGTCATGAAAGCTCAAATCACTCATGAAAGTTTTGAAAAAAATCAATAACGCGATTGTTATTCAAGTTTTATTTTTCCAAAATCTCAGAAATATAATTAAACTTTTTTTTTCTTCTTCTTTTTTTTTTTTTAAATTCATTCATTCATGCAGTTGATTCTCCCTGTTGTGTCAAAACTAAATGATTGCTTACTTTCACTTCACTGGTGAAGAAAAACAACAGATTTTTTGATTAAATAAAAATGACAGTAAAAGTACAAAAATACAACCTGTACCGTGAAGACTGAATGATAAAATTACCAGACTGACAGCAAACATTTCAAACAGCACTAGTTGTGTTTCTGAATGTAGTCATTATCAATCAGTACCTCATTCGAAATTACACCAGCATGTTTGCATTTATGTAAACTCCAGTGACCCTTTTAATAATTAACAGTAAAATACTTAATGTCCTTTCTACTTATTACTAGTTTTATTGCAAATATATGCGTGATGCAATGCTGTTTTTACAAAATATGAATATTCTTTTCTCTGTATTTAGGTTGCAGTTCATCATGCTAAAAAAAAAAAAAAAAAAAAATCATTTCTGCATTCTCCAACCGTGATATTAAATGAACAAAATCACATTTTTATTTGGTCTGTGAATGTGTTTTTGGACGGTATACTTTCTGTTCCAGAAGGAAATGATTCACCTGTGCAGCAGCTGGATGTTTTCACTCTGCAGTGCACTTTCATTGTGTTTGCGCTAGTCATCATGTGTTTGTGTGTGTGTGTGTGTGTGTGCGCGCGTGCGTGTTTGGAGGGGGGTGGCCATTTCTCTACTCATCAGAGGCAGAGTGAGATGGAGGGCCATCACCCACACTCTGTTGCCATAGTGAAGGCAGACGGAGGGCAGCTTGAATGACAGCTGATTCCACCACACACATTTTCTCTTCCTTCATGCTTTTTGGTGCTCTACTCTCTGTGTAGACATGACAGAAGCTCAGTCAATAACACACACTGTAACTGATCACCTGTCTATATTTTATGTCAGTGCACTGGCTAGAAGATTCTACAGTTTGTTTCTGACAGAGAGAGAACGCAGTTGTCAGCAGGAGCGGCTCCACCACACTGTTGAAATTGGCCCAAATCTAGTTGCCAAGGGTAACAGGGCAACCAATACTGTTTGAGCAATGTCACTGACTGCCAATTAAACAACAACACTAATCATGCCTCATTTTTGTTGTTGCGTCCCCAAATCTTGACATCGTGATACAGTTCACATGTGAGGTGATGGAACACAACATTGACTGTCAGATTATTATAATAATCACATGAAATTATAATTAGAGCTGGAGCAATAAGCTTCAGTGAAAAATAGAATTAAATGAGTGAATGTGAGTGTTTTTAGAAATTGTTTAATTGGGGATTTTACATGTTGTTGTTATTATGAATTAAAATGGTTTTAATCAATTACAAAAACATAAGTTGAGTAAGTGGAGGAATAAAAAAAAAAAAAAAAAAAAAACTTTGTTTAAAAGTGGGTCTTTACCTGCAGAACTATCCAATGCAGATAAATCACAAACAAAACTGGAGGAAAAAAAACTAAGAAAAATGCAGCACTCATTGTTACACGTTGTGTTTATATGTTGTACATATTATTGTACAATACATTGGAATAATTATGTGATTGACAGTAAATGTCAATCACAACAGCTATTTCACTGATATAATTGAACAGATATAAATGTGATTATTAATAGGGGGCAACATAGACCTCTACCAAAGAAAACATTTCCATTAGTTTAAAAAAGTGGAGTGAATTCTTTTTTCCACTTAGTCAGATTCTTCTTTTTATTCCATGTGTTCATTTAATTCTTACAGCTTACGGCTTATATATACAGCATTTTATTCCTGTTGTATTCAGACAGTGATTTGTTCATAAAACAGGCAACATATATTTTCAAGATGAGTCTCATCCCTTATTCGTTGTTTTGTTTTGTTTTGTTGTTTTCAGATTGGACAGCTGGTGTTCAAAGGAATGAAGCGTCTAAACAGGATCCAGTCCATGGTGTTTGAGACGGCCTATAACACCAATGAAAACCTTCTGATCTGTGCTCCAACTGGTGCCGGCAAGACCAATATTGCTATGCTGACTGTTCTTCATGAGATCCGTCAGCACGTGCAGCCAGGAGGCGTCATCAAGAAGGATGAATTCAAGGTCTAATCACACATGAGCAAACATACTACACTGTCTCGCTGCTGCCATGGTGGATGTGATGCACCTCCATGATGTCTAACATTGTTGTTTTCAGGAAGCGTCTTACCTGGAGTAACTGAAATATGTCTTAACTGGAGTGTTTTCATTGGGAATCTGTGTGGTTTGATGATTTTGTAGCAAGAAAACTGATTTAATTATTTGTTAAATTGTTCTGGATAGACTGCCTACGACCATACGTCCACACAAACCCTGACATGACCCTGACTTTTACGTCTCATTTTCATTGTCTCTGTTATCATTGTCTTATATGTATGCGTGTATATATAATGTAAATTTAAGTACAGCACCAACTGGAAAATAGAGTCTTTAGTAAATGCTCAGTTAGTCATCTATTGAGTCTTGAAGGTGATATGTTCTTACACATACTCAAAAATAATTCAGTCAGTCAAAAATCTTTGTTCTGTCACACACACACACTCACACAGTATTGCCCAGTGCCAGCCAGTGATGATTTCCACTTTTCATACATCACCATCAACTTTATGCAAGTGTCTGGCATCATATTTCTCAATAAATTATTATTTGTGCTGGTTGCCAGAGAACAAATGATCCACCTACTGTTTGCTCATTTATCACTGAGGTGTCCTTCCAGTCTCCTCCTCCCATAGCCATCAACTCCCTAACTCCTAACTTCTACCTTCCTCCCTCTCTCTGTAGATAGTGTACGTGGCTCCGATGAAGGCCTTGGCAGCAGAGATGACTAATTATTTCAGTAAGCGACTGGAGCCACTGGGCATCACTGTTAAAGAGCTCACTGGAGACATGCAGCTAACCAAAGGAGAGATCTTACGCACCCAGGTACACACCCACACACACACACATCAGGTTTCCTCTTCAACACATGTGTGTTCTCTAGCACCCCCAAGTGGAATGGATTGTGACATTTATTGGAGGGTATTTCATCATATATTCAGCAAAGTGCATCAGTTGCATTTATTATTAGTCACAAGTGGAATTGCATTAGAGATATACTATTTAATACAGATACACTTGTGGCCACAGTGAAAGCTTGTTGTTTCAAAGACCACTATAATTGGAATCCTAGTGCCTATTTTTGCACGCAGCCTCGTTTTATGTCGCTGTATATTTCTTTTTTGCTGTTATGGGACTTCAGCGTTGCCAAAAAAAATACTATAATTGCTACCAACATTGAACTAATTCAGCTGACACCCAAAGGACTGAAAAGCATCAGTGAATCACATTGTGCCCCTTAACTAAAGGTGCATACTGTAAATATTGTCCATCATTGTAGCAGTTTAGTTAAAAGTTCAGTTAACTTGATCTTGCTATAAGTCCACTAACTGCTTTAATGAGAGCGGACAGTTCAGCAACCAACTGCACCACTAATATTATGTAATGTTAGTATATATGATGTTATATATCACATATTAACAGTGTATCACACAGGCTCATTATGCTTAGGTAAATTAATAGTGAATACATGTTGCACTACATGAATTCATCAATTAATAAATTGTTTAGAATGAATCCATTGCACAGTGACTGTCTGTGTTCGTCTTCTTACTTGTATATTTCATACTCTCTCATATCATGGAGAGTGGTTCTAGGTTTCACTTCACTGCTTTTATTAAGGTATTATTGTGTTTCTCAGGTCTGTTTCTTCCAGCTGACCACAGCAGTTCTGGCTATGGTGTGCTGTTGTAGTTTGTTCTGACAGGACCTACAGAGTGATCGTGCTAACTCTGCACCACAGTCCAGATGCTAACGATAAACCAGGGGTTGTCTTTCTGTAATGATAATTATTCAGCGTCACACGCCTATCACACAGTGTGAGAGGTCGGCTGGCAGATATTTTGTCAGTGTCTTGGAGAAGTTCTTTATTAGGGATTTTATGTCTGTTGTTGATAATTAATTACAAGACCTCACCGGTGGTGCACTACTAGATTACTGAGCAAGATGGTGCAATACAGTGAGTCATCTGTTTTCTCTAGAAACCCTGTTTTTCTTCCCTATTTTTCTCTCCACATATTTGTCATATTCCTCATTATTGTGCCCATTTTTTTTCAGTCCAAACATGATATATCCCTTGTGACCCAGTTAATAAGGGCTAACATAATATTATGGGCCAAGTTAAATGATTACACATTCATTACCAGTGTTGGGAAAGTCACTTTAAAAAAGTAATTACTTACAGTTACTTGTTACTTCTTCCAAAAAGCAACTGAGTTAGTAACTCTGTTACAGCTTTATAAAAGTAACTAATTAGCAGGGAAAGTAACTATTACGTCACCCCAACCTCCACCCCCTCTTGATTAAATGTCAAAAATAGTTCTTGTAATGTTAAAGGAAGCAATAAAACTACCTTACTGACCACATCTGCACCAAAATTGATCCCAGACCTCCACCAGACCTGGCGGACTAAGAACAGACATGGTTAAAAACACAACTTTAATTTGAAAATGTAGTTTTCATTGGGAGGCATTTAATTCAATGTATTCCTCTTCTTTATAGAAAAAAAGGGCAATATCAAAGAGTAGACTCACAGGTCCCGGACAACAATGGAGCTTTATGGTACTAAAGATATGACCACAACACTAGTCAGAATGTTTGAGTTAATCCTCCAGCCTCCAGCCTTCCTAGGGAGATCACAAAGTACTGAGGGATTGTGGGATTTCTTGTAACAAAAATATATAAGTCGTCATTTAAGCTCAAGGCTCTTATAACATGGTGGTGCAGCCAGATTCTTTAGGGAAAGTCCAGGATACATCACTGCTTTAAATGAGCTATAAAAACTTAAAACACATACAGACTGAAATTAAATATTGAGATGTATATTAAACACATAAAAGTACCTCAATTAATGAGGAACATTCATTTAGGCTGCAGTTTGTTTTTTCGTGTTTCCACAAATCTGATTCACAAGACCTCTTAAACAAAGTTGGCTTTTTACTGATGCACTGAGGCACTGATGAGAATAATTTTGTCAATGACAAAATTAGCCAATTATGTTCAGTTGTTGAGTTCAATTTGCCAGTCAATGAGATGTTTTATTTCTGGTGAGTAATGAGTGGGTTGTTCAAGTAGTTCAGTACTGAGCAGAAGATGAAGTAGATTTGTTGTGTTTTACTGATGAAACGTGAGAATTTAACCTCAGATATCTTAGAGAAAGCACCCCCGTGCAGGATTTTTGTTCTCTCATTTTTAGAAAGAGGTTGGATTTATTACAATGAGGACAGAGAAACGGAGAAGGAAGCTGCAGGTTGACAGTAAATTTAGAGAAGATGACTCCTCCAGCTCAGGGAGAAAGAGGTTGGTGAATCCAGAACGAAAAAACTGAACAATCAAACAGAAGGTTGGGGAAACATTCACAGCTGTTACATCCTAAAGATGTGGATACCAGAGATCACACAGCTTTGAGTCAACATTTATAAAATCTATAGGGTGTTTAGATGTAGAGAAGTAAAGGTTAGGTTTGTTGCGTGTGTGTTATGAAATAAGACCAGTTCTAGCTGATCTGAATGTGTATTACCAGGAAAGGATTTCATACAGATGATGATTAGTCAGATTTTACTGCAGCTCTGCAACAATCTCTTTTTCTCTTTTTTCACTGAGCTTTGTTCAGATTTTCTCTCTCATCCTTCTATTTGACTGTGTTAGTGTCAGTACATTCACACAGAGTGGCTGAGTGATAAAGCTTAACAGGCCAGAGTGATGCCATGCACTGTAATCTTGGTTGTCCTCTTTTATCATGGCCTTTTGATGCTCACAGTGGAGTGTGGCTTCTGGCACGACTTCAGCTACTTGTATGGTAGATGAAGAAACGATAACAGTTTTGAAGAATCAAACTCTGACAGTACTTCACATCTTACCTTATCTTTTTGCTTCCCACAATGTCATGTAGTTCCAACAGGCTCCATCAGAAAGAGGCAGGTTTAGGTGCTGAGCATGTTTCAGCTTTAGTAAGATTAAAAACTAATGAAGGTCTTTTTGAGATTGAGTCGTTGATGAAATGACAAATATCACACCTTTGAAATATATATTTAGGAGGTGTAACCATTGAAACCCAGGACAAACAGGAAGCTAGTCTGTTTAACAATAGACTCAAGATTCATTCTTCCCATTTTTCTTTATACCAAGCATCAGCCAGTGAGCAGAAGAAAGGAGCAGCTCTCATTGTTGTTTTCTCATATTAAGCTAATTGTAAGTGGTATTCTCATGGACACACACACACGTCTGTTGAGATGTAGTTGACAATGCAGCTTTGTGAAGGTTTTCATTACCACCCGCCTGTTGTCATGCCAGTGAATTGATTTCATTAGGCAGGACTCATCTCATAGATATGAGCTAGTTACACTTTGCCTTCATAAGCTGATAGTAGTTCCCTTATCCCAATCCACTAAATGTCTTCCTTTCCCCTCCCCACTCCAACCTCCCTCCTCATACCCCATCCTTCCACATCCTTCTCTCTCCGTGGCTGCAAGCGTTACCATGGAAACAGGAAGGGTTTGGAGGGATGCTGCCATGTGGATGCCAGTGTGCGGGTGGGTGGCATCCTGGGACTTCCAGGCCCTTTTCCTCCTCTGTCCAAAGAGGAATGTTAATGACATCCAAGCAAGAGCTGCCTCACAGCCAGACTGTTGTCTTGTAAAAGGGGGGCAGGAACAGTGTGTCAAAATGTTCTTGGTAACATCAAGTTACATGACAAACAGTGAAAGAAAAAGAAATAGCTCTTTATGTTTTTGCCCATTTTTGCCCTCATAATTAAAAAAAACTGAGAACTGAAAACAAAATAATGTGTGAACAAAATCAATAAAAGCCAACTCATTGAAAGTCACCATAGACACATCAGACTGTACTGAGTTGTGGAACTGGATCCAGAATGTTTTTATAGTTGATCACTTGTCAGACAGACGCATAGCAACGTGATTAATTAGGAGTTAAGTGCTGAAAGTAAGTGACATCTGCTCTGGCCCGTACTGTAGATTACTGCACACACCCACCACTATATTCAGTGTTCAGCATGAAGGGAAATGTTCTAATTTATGACAATGTTTTAGAATTTTTTTTTCAGTTTTGAAAGCAGGTGTAATAAATGTGAAAGAAAAATCTCAAATGACTAGTTTATGCTCTGTCTTCTTATACTAATGACTGAACATAAACTTGTGGGAGAAGTGTTGTGGAGAATTAACAATAGACATTCATATTACATAAACTACATTCATATACTACATATTTGGCTGCAGCAGTAAAGTAAAAGTATTTGATCATTCACATACGATATTATTTAGTCTCCAGGATGGATGTATGGGTGGTTGGTCTGCCTTTGTTCTGGTCTTCAGCACCTGGGATTGAGATTCAGGTGATGCAGTTGATAAATCTTGTCTGTGACTTTCCACCTTTTCACTGTGAAAAACTCTCAATGGTTTGTCTGTATTTTACTATCACGGTCCTGCCAGTCTATTGTTGATTGTTGGTGAAAATGTTTTGATGCATCCGTCTGAATCTGAGCGCAGAACGTGACGCCTGAGTCATAAAAGAACCACTACCATGTTTGACAGATGAAGTGGTGGCTTTGAGTCCATATTTTTGATAGAGGTTGATTTTGGCTTCAGCGGTCCATGGAACTCTGCTCCAGAACTCTACCAGTTTCTTTTTCTGATTTAAATGCCCAAACTGTACACTTGCAGACTGGCAGACTGGTAAATTACAGGAGAATATAATGAGAAATCCAGTGTGCTGTGACTTTTAGAGTCCATTCTGAGCCAAAGTCTTTCTTCACTATGACAATATAATATGTCAAACTATGAAGTGGCACAATTAAGACATAGAGATTTATTTTTTGATGTAAATTGATTTTAGTAGTTAGGTTTACAGTTTGCTGGAAGCTGATAGAAAAATGCCTGGTCATGATCTTGGAATTGATCAATTTCATATGAGGGTGGACATTTGGACAGTGTTACCTCTGTCTTCACATACAAATCCAACATGGCAGGCTCTCTCTTGCCTCTGGTGAGCCTGAAGCTTGTGGGCATGCATAAATTTACATACTCTGCTCTGACTGGCCAGTAATTCTCTTCCATTGCCACCATACTGGTGCAAGATGATGTAATTCATTTCTAGAGTAATGTGTTTCCAAACATAAGTTGCAATCTTTTAACATCGTGGTAGCTCCTTAAATTTGTGTGAAAACAACACAGATGAAAACAAGAATTTTCCTTCTTTTTTGTGAAGTACATAAATGCACTGAAAACATCTTTGAAGTGAATTTGTTAAAAGCAGTGTTCACATCTACATTTCTGACTTCTACCTCCAGCCACCAGATAAAGCACTTCCTGCAGTCTCCTCCTCTTATTTTAATCACAACCAGGTTTGTTTCCATTTGTTCTCTATGTCACTTCGTGGCGCAATTGTCAGATAAACTTGTCACCTTTGAGAAACATTAACATCCTATGAACGCCTAAGAATCTGTGGATATAGAGGATTGATTTCAGTGGCACTGCAATCGATTGATGAATAGGCTAAATAACACCATTCAGCCAAACAATGGCTTCTTTCTCTACACTTCCTTGTGTGTATTTGTGAGGCAATTAAGAAAGCACTTTGGCCTGTGCTCCATTTGCCAGGGCCTCCATTTAGATTAACCAGTCGCTCCAATCTGGACCAGGCACTTTCTGTTCTGTGAGCACGCCAGTCTCTAATGGCTGGATAGATTGATTTAAATGTAAACTAGAGAGGATGTAATGAACTGTTTTTACAGAAAGAGTTTAAATGGAACCCCCCACCTCTTCAGACAGGTTGCCAAACACTTCGCATAACAATAATTGTGCATTGTGGTATTTTTCTTGGAAAGAGAAAATAAATGTGTTGATGTTTAAGTAGATGTGTTGATACTGAGGAAAATAATTAGTCTGATAGAGGTGACAAGATAAGCGCAGATATATGTTGACTGTTTATTTATTACATTAAACAGCAGAATCACATAGAAGAAGTTGTGTAGACTTAGTGGATCACATTAACATCTGGTAAACACTGTTGACTCAGACACAGGATATGAGTCATTTTATTATGGTGTTATGGTGCTTCTATCTGTGTTGTAATGAGCAGAACTGTGGGTAATTGGGTATTGATGAACAATGATTCTGACATAGTATTCTGGAGGGGTTTTGTTTTCCAGTGTGTGTCATTCAGTTAAGTGAGCATCAAATTGTTGTGGGAAATTTCTCTGCAATGATCTGCAGAATAGTCTCAGTATCCTTGGTGGAATCACAGAGACATTTAGGACTGTTGTGCATATATAAAGTTCTAGCAACAGACATAAAGAGCAGTGTGAGTGGTCCAGATCTATTTTTGGGCAACCTCTAGACAGATATGTAGGGAATTTAATATTGAACTTCATAACGTTAGGGATTGCACAAGAGACTCTAAAAGATAATAAAGAAAATGGGTCAAATCTGAGCGGCTGAGGCCAAGATATCCTCTGCCCTGCTATAACTTTTAATACCTAGTTTGGTTTAAAGGATAGGGTCACTTTTTTCAAGGCCATATTAAAAGTGTACTCACATTCTCAGGTCTTTTCAGAGCCTTATTTGCTGTGGTAATTGTTTTGCTTGTCTATAGTGATGCAATGAAATCCCTTCTTAAAGCAATATCAGTTTACATTACAAGAGACAATACACACACTCCCCATACTACAGCAGTGTGTTTTTCAGTTCATCTGAAGTTTAATCTAATATTAAATTAGACAAATCAAGTGTAAGTTTTACCTTTATGTCAGGAACCTCTTGTTTTTTAACGTAATAACTCTGTACAGTGAATTTGAGACCTTTGATGATGACATAATTCTGTCACATTTGTCAAAGCTCCTCTGGAGCCACAGAAACATTATACAACAGTTCCACAGAACAAGTAGTTCTTATGACAAGTAAACAAAACTAGTCCACAGAAGTACGTCAAATTAGTGGAGATTTGCAGAGTGGCCTATTACTCACTGGTTGTGTTTTAGGATCTTCATTTTGATCCAGACACATTGTTATGAAAGGTTGGTTGTATTGCTACATGAGGTACGTTTGGAAAATAAACCAGATGAGTTGAGACAAGTTCATAAAATATTAATCGATTGAGGAAAGAATAAATATTTAACTTGTGTGATGAGCATAGCAGGCACAGTAGCATGTGTTGGGGATTGGTGGGTTGTGTATAGACACAAACTTAACAAGCAGCACTGAGATGCAGCTCTGATCCAGTCCAAGCTGCAGACACACTGCTCTGTCAGCAGCTTCATTATGGGTTTGAGTCTGAGGTTTACTCCACTCTACTGTCACATCAGCCCTTGTTTTCTGAGCTGGTGGAGTATTGTTTATCAGTAGTGGAGCCTTTAAGTTATTTTGAAATTAATTGAATAAATTAACAAATGACTGTGAGTTTAAATTACTTGTTGTAGTTAATAGGTAAGTTGTAGTCAATAACAAAGTGAATGGGATGCGATGCAGTACCTTTTCTATCCAACAATATCTATGTTTAGTCTCTTCTGCTATTTTGAAAAAAAAAAAAAAACTTCCTGTAATATTTTGTTGTTCTTGTATCTTCTCTGTTTTTATATTTAATTGCTGCCTTTATAAAGTTTATTATGTTGAATTCCCCAAATCATTTGCTCACTGATTTTCATTTGTTTCCAGATGTTGGTGACGACTCCAGAGAAGTGGGATGTTGTGACGAGGAAGAGCGTTGGAGATGTGGCTCTCTCACAGATCGTACGTCTCCTGATCTTAGACGAAGTTCATCTTCTCCATGAGGATCGAGGACCAGTTCTGGAGAGTCTGGTGGCCAGGACCATCAGACAGGTTAGTCCGTTTTCCTGTCTGCTTTCCTGCTACACTGACTTTTTATTCTATATATTATTTGCAAATATCTTTCCAAGTCTTAAGATTTTTGTTGCTATATTGTCTTTGATAGTTGTACTTATTCACGTCTACATTAATTAGAACATTAAAGTCATTTTCACACTGTTATTATGTCTTAACATATTAAAATGGACCACAAAGTCAGTGAAGGTACTTAAAAATCCTCAGCGAGCAACTCCTGCAGTTTCAGTTAAAAGTCATAATCAAGTAGCCGTTTCCCACATTTACTCACATTTATCCACAATTTCCACCAACAGCTCTGTGTTTAACAGTCTAGTGATGGAGAGACACAGCTCAGATGTGTGGGAGAGTGAGACTGACAATGGCAGCGTTACAGTTTGTTCTACTAGTCAGTTATAGTGTATTTACATCATTAGTGCATTAAACCAGTCAGTCAATTCAAATGTTTGGCTGTATTTGTTCCCAGTTGTGGTGAGTGATATAAGGAAAGATATTCTGCTTCTATGGTGTTCTCTTTACTCCATTGGTCATACAGCTGTAGTTATATTTTCCAGATTTCAAATGTAAGTTATAACATTTTCAAGGACAGTGTATTGATTAAACCAGTGTTTCACAGTTTGTTTTCGTGATCTCACACAAAAGAACATTATCTGATTAGTGCTGCTTGCCACATTTTAGATGTCCGTGGTCGATGAGTGGCTTCATTTCTGGAAGTCTAATATGATTTCTTTTAATTCCAATATTTCACAAGAAACAAAGCTGATTTGTGTATTTTGCTTTTTCCCTTTAGGTAGGTACATGACATTATTAATCCCCGTGGAAGAAAATCATTTGTCATAGCAGCTGAATACAGAATGCAAATCTACAGAATTGACTATTACTGAAGACAAAAAACACCATTAACAACCCTGAAAATAAATAAAGTGCTGTATAAAGTCTGATAAATAATGTAAAATGTTGTAATACAAAACAAGCAGTGCAGTAAACCAATGTGTAAAGGGAACAGTGCAAAGTATGAACGTTCATATGAAATGAACCCTTATTGAATTCAGTCCAGTTCAGAGCAAGTCTGATGGTTTGATCATGAATGACAGACAGGCTGACGCTGTTCTTTAGTCTGTTCACTGTTTTATGAAGCAATGAGAACCTTAGTCCATGATAGTCTGGACTTCCTCCACCGTCCTGTTGTCAGTCGCTTCCTCCAGAGTGGTGAGCTTGAACTCACCACTTTTAATCAATGTGCTGAGTTTGTTTGCATCTTTCATAAAAAGATGGTTCTTACATTGATACACTGATAAAACATCTGGAGCAGCTCATACGCCCCTTGACGGACGTTCTTAGGGAAGTAGAGCCACAGGTCATTCAAGATTGTAGACAGGCTCTGTGTTGGCTGATCGCTGCAGATAATCATAAGACAGGCAGTCTCCACATTAATTCCACTCATGCAGACAGGGGAAGGTGGTGGTGTTCTGGTCTGGAAATTCATCACCATCTCCTTTGTCCTGGTCACCCCAACCCCTGACCTAGTGTTAACAACTAGCTCCACTTCACTGCTACAGCAGATTCTGTAAAGCATTTCATTCACAGGGGTTATTTTCTACATAACTTTTGTCGTATTAGAGAGGTTCATTCAGTACCTTGTTCAGACTGGTTTTCTGTAACATGGATGCAGTGAATGAACTGGATAAAAATGATCAGACATGTTTGACTTGAAGTTTGACTTCTGGTCTGTGCACAAACCGTACAGGGTGGATGTCTATTGAACCATTGAGTAAAGTTGTCCTGCTTCCTGTATTCATACAGTGAACAGTGAACTCTTCAACAGTGGCATACATAGACGGGACTTTAATTATGTAAATAGTGCTAATTGCAGATTTAAGACAATCAATAGGATTTTTCATCCATACAGTGGGGTCAGAAAACCAGTAATTGATTGGTGTCTAAGATAATTACAAAACTACTAGTGTGTAAAACCTAAAGCGTTGTGGCCTTTGATAGATGAAAGTAAGTGTTCATTAAGAAAAATATGAACAAAAGAAACTTAAAAAAACATTTGTTCTGTAAAGGATTGAGTGCAGAGAGAGGAAGGCAGAGTGAGACAGAGGCAGAGCAGGGATGAGCTGCTGCCTGTGCAGCGACGGAGACCTCTTGGCGAGGTTAACCACAAGGTAATTGAAAACTGGTCTGTACATGTGACCGCTGTTTACTCAGTTCACAGCCCATTTATCTGCAGGTTTAGCTGATATTACTGAAGAAGAGCTGACTGGGTGTTTTGTACACCTTAACACCTCTAGAGGTTGCACTGCAGTACACAAGTTTGAAGCCTCTTGACTGCCTGTCTGTCTGCCAGCAGACTGCAGCACTGCTCAAAACACAGCTACGCAACTAAACACTCAGACCTCAGCTTATTCACTGGTGCAGTTAGTGGATAACATCTATGGTTGGACAATGGATAATTATTGAATGCACTTATGAGTCTGTATAAGGACTGATTTAATAGACTGACTCATGTACAGTTGTGGAACATGATGGTTTGGCTCAAGCTCTGGAACAGACTCATTTGAATGATGCCATTCTAATAGTGTAGCTGAAATTTTGACTGTTTCCAGGACATGATGTTGTCTGAATGTTGCCAGTTTTCAGACCTCTTCCGCTCCAGTGTCACTGTGACTTATTGGGAGATGAAAACACTTCCAGTAGATCACATCCCAGCTTTAATTTCTCACAATCATTCTGCACATGTCATACACAGATTGCACATACCTGATTCTAATGGTGTGGGTAATGGAGAGAAACTGTTCCAGACCTTTTGCTGTTGTGTCTACTTCCAGCAATAAAATGTGACGGCAGAAATGGAAAACTGCAGCTCCTCTTTAATGGGTCATTGACTCTATCAAACAAAACAAAAACAAATTTAATCTCCATAGATTTTGGATAAGAGGAGAATAGAGAACACTCACATTTAATTTAGCTCTGCTGAACCTGAAATGTTTTGTCCCATTGCATCAAACATGCACCACCTGCCGATGTATCGAGATCATCACCTGCGCCTCATGCCATTTAAGGATACGTCCAACATGTCTGTTTGTGTTGGATGTCTCCTGAAAAAAGTAGTGGAAGAAATAGTAGAAGTAAACATTCCTCCTCATCTTGGCAGAGAAAAGCAGGTAGATTTGTGCTTTTCATTTTACTGTAGCCTTGATCTTTGGCACTGACGGGTGATCACAGCAAACACACTGCAGAGGGATGAGGAGGAGGAGGAGGAAGTGTTGTGAAGGGTTTAGCTCAGTAAATAATGATAGCGTGTGGACCATGTGAAAATGCTACATAACGATACATTATGTATAAATTGTGGTTTTGTGGGGAAACGTGGCTGCAAACGCAAAGTTGTTGTGTTCAGTTGTAAAGGAGAAATAAACTGTGGCAAGAGAAGAAGGAGTGTTTCAGCGAAGGAAATGACAACAAGATGGAGGCAGGGCCAGGGATGAAAGTAGAAGAATCAGCGTTAGGAGAATGAAAAAAAAAAAAAAAAATGTGTGAGAAGAGAGGAAGTGGGATGGGAGCTGGTGTATAAGGATGTGGACGGAAAAACAAAAAAAGTGTTGTAAAAATGAAAAGGAGGAAAAAAAAACAGTGTTTAGTAAGTAAATTTAAAAATGTTCAACATAAAATTATTCAAAATTGTAATAGTGAATTAAATCAGGGTTGTAATTAGGTGCTAACTAATAATACTAAACTACAGCTGTTAGAAGTCAAGTAGTAGATCTGTGTGTCTAGAACTTACCTGGTAGTCATACTACATTTAACTTTCCTCCAAACCATGATGAGATCCTCCACTTGTGATCCTTCACTTCATGTGTAATTATGTCACATGGAAAAATTCACTGTGTCTGTGTGTTTGGCCAGAGAAACCAGTGCTTCAATACTCTGTGATTTCTGTCGAATGTGGAGCTCTCGGGCTTCAAGTGCAGTAGTTGCTACCAAAGACGTAAACCTTTAGATTCAGCTGAGAGTTACATGAGCAGAAGTTACTTGTGACAGTTGAGTTCATATTTGTCAGTGTAATAATGAAGGAGCGTGTGAGCCAGAAAGGCTGAACAGTGTCTCACTGACGTGTTGTGAATAGTTTTGGGACAACAGTGGATCTCTATGGCACAGAGGAATCAGACACACTGGCTGTTGGATTCACACACGATACTTGTCACCATCAGATCATTGTTAGTTTGACAAGAGTATAGATATAGAACGCTCCTACAAAATCATGTCTTATAACCTTATCCTTCTATATGTGCACTGTCAGCATTTTAAACATGTTAGCCAAAACTATAAAGGCAGATATGGACTGTGACTGCAGAGGCTAGTGAGGATTATAGCGTTGTAGAACACGTCTGAATGCTCTTTCTGCCACTAATCAAGTCTATATCTAACTGGCAAAGATGCAGCATGTTTCTGTTTGTCTTTGTGTAAGAATTAGTAAACAGCTTGTAGCACAGCCTCCAGCAGAGGATGCAGGGTGCCAGCAGCACGCCTGGCAGACCCTCCCCCACCTCCTTCATCTCTCTGTCCAATTATTGCCACACCTGACGGACTGCTATAATTGATTGTGCTGAAGGAATTACAGCGGCTGCTTCTGATGTGCTAGTCAAATCTTCAGACGCATTAATATGGAAATCCCTGTAAACTAAATGATATTTGCCCCTTATTATGTAAATATTTCACAGCTGAGACAGTTATCACGTTGATGTTTAGCCAGGAAGAGCTTTGTTTTACACTACCTTTATTTTATCGGCTGTACTTTGTTTTATACCAGTTATGCACCGTATTCATCATACAACACCATCTACTCCATGGTTAGGTATGCAAAGGGCGCGTGTACTTTACTTAAACTTATACAAAATCATGTCTTTCATAATTAGGTGCAGTAGGTGCTTGTGTGTGATTTTTAATGCCCACTATATAATGAATTCAAGTATACAGTGTTTATAGGGTTGTGAGATAACAATCCCGGGCTTTAAGGCACTGCCAAGCCCCCAGGCATACTCAGTTTAAAGCTGCACTAATCATATTTTTATATAAAACAATAACTGAAATGACTCTGTGTTAAGATCAAAGTGATGACTGCACAAAAAAGCCACCGGTTCCTCTCTGATGAAGACAAATTTTGAGCTTTTAGCTTGTTGTATTCGTTTTCCAGTGTGGAAACTTTACTCGTATTAAGCTCATCTCAGCAACAGCTCCAGGCAGCTGCTCTCAGTGATAAAGCTTCCACAAAGCCACTGTGCATACCTGCCCAGCTACAGCAGCATACAGACTGAGATAACGACCAAAAACAAAATACAGTTCACAGCAGTGGTGAAAGCACTTCATTATTTCAATAGCAACAGCATGATGCAAAAAACACTCCACACTCAACACAAAACTCTTCAAACCTTTAGATAAGTAAATTGTAAACAATATCAGAAGAAGTATTTGTATCAACCTTGTCACACTAAGTTAAATCAAATGTTCTGTTACTTTTTATGTAACAGGCCAAAATGTTAAATTGAATTTTTGTCTCAGAACTGATAATTGACATGAACGTAGCATTTTATTTTTCTGACCGGTTGAGTTGGAGCTCTTTTGAACAAACTGACTTATTTCGAGGTTGTAAAAATTACAAAAGGGACGATCAAGAAATAGATCAGCATTTCTCTTCCTTTTCCACACTAATGTTTAAATGAATGACTTTTACAATTTAGATTAGTCCCACTAAGAGAAATAAGCAGTAAAAGTCAGTTTTGAAGGAGAAGGGAAACAAAATTCCTCCTGTGAAGAAAAGCCATTTATCATAGTTTGAGGTAACGTCTGCAGGGCGACTCATGTCCTCTAAACAATGACTGCTTCCACAGTGAATATACAACCTTAAATAATCACATCAGACACTTAAAGATATGGTTCTATTCATCATTAATTAGACTAAAGACAAGGTGGCCTAAAGGTTCACTCAGTTAATATAAACTCACATATTATCTCATTATATGTCTTGTCATATTTTTCAAGCTTCATTTCTGGAAAACCTCAATGCTGTTGATTTTTTTTTTTTTTTTTTTTTTTTAATCACACGTAGTTTTTTATTGTTGTGTGCACCACAAACTAAATCTCATCATTTCCTTCTCGGGACTTTAGGTAGCCTCACAGTACGTTGTAGTGAGCTTTTCAGCCAGCGTCCTTCTGGTTCCCGTGTTCTCTCACCATTCTCATGCTACTGTTTTTGACCACAGCTGAAAGCGGGCAGATGCAGTTAGTGGCTAGCAGGTGCACACACTGGCATATTTAGCTGCTAAGGAGCCAAATATTTCCCTCAGAATGCCATAATGATGCTGCTGACTGCCTGCTCCTGCCCCCATTAGGGGAAATGTATGCTTCACCTGTGACATCTGGTTTCCATCTCTACACAATGAATCTGTATACAAAAGTTACTTTTAAATAATAGAATGGCACCGTATAAGTATGTGGCGGAGACAGCAGCCATTCTGATATGTCAGATTTTAAGAGGGAATTTCAAACACTAATATAGTGATTTTTGTTATTATGATGATTATGATGATTGTTTACGGCAAAGACATTTTACAACAACAAAAAAAAAGTGCTATTTCTTTGTTTAGCAGTTTTTGGTAGAGGCAGGAATCAGCTTGTGTTGTTATCCACCCTGCTTTAAGGGCTTGAAGGTAAATCCACTAACTCCTGCTTTTTCTTTCAGTTTTAGTTTGAATTTCTCTGCAGTTTTATGAACTACCAGTGTGTGCATCTCAGTGCAAAGCTCCAAAGACTTTAATTATAACATTCTAGATGATAAATGATATTATCATATATATTAATGTCATTGTGTCAACATTAATATAACTTTATTCATACCATTACCCACTCACAGTTCTAAATTCAGCTTTCATTCAGTTATTGACAATCACCTCATGTTGTCTTGGTAGTTTTTGATTCCAGAGACCTACATGAAACATACAGTCTTCATCACTTGTAAAGAGCAACAGTCAAACATGTTTGCATGAAGTGAAAGGGGATTTAAAAAATGCAAATGGTTTGTGTCTGTGTGGGTGCACATGATGCACATGCACAGTGAGGAGTTCTGGAGCGATTGTATAGAGGAGGCCAGGTCTGGAATTGGTGAGGTCTTATCTTGATGGGATTGTTTGACAGGTACTGCATCACATTAAAGGCCTTACCAATCTTCCCTGTCACCCCCCCTCCCCCCTCTCTCTCTCACACACACACACAAACACACACACACACCAACACAAGCACATAGTTTTCTCTGCTACCACCTTGATACACATCTCATTTTCTCTAAATGTTTCAAAGACAAAAAAGTCTCAACAGCACATGAGAAAGATGTCCCAGAGTCATAGACCAAAAACCACACACTCACTTATTAAGTTACATTTATCTTTTCTGAATCTCTTCTCTCCTCTAAAAACACATTTTCAAAAGACACAATTCCTCCCTCTCCTGCAATATTGTTGTCTTTACCATGTTGTTAGCAGCAGAACTGAAAACAGTGTCATTTCCATGTTGTGGAAATGTTCTAAATGTTATTTTAAATATGCCATTTCATTTTTGAGTAGTTAATTTGATTGTCAGCCCTGATACACATACATAATTCAGGATAATTGCAAATCCAGTGATTTGGTGTCTTAATTGTCAGGCGTAATGAACACTTTAAATTTCACTAAGTGTCTCTTAAATCCTCTCAGACAGTCGATGCCTTGTACTTTTCTTTTTCTTTCTTGCCCTGCAAGTCATAGTTACTTCCAGGAACCAGTCGCCTCATATTGTAGCTTTCAGTGAATGTTTAGTGTAACTCTGACACTGTGTTCTTGTTGATGGTCAGGTGGAGTCCACCCAGAGTATGATCAGGATCCTGGGTCTTTCAGCCACTCTGCCCAATTACCTGGATGTAGCCACCTTCCTGCACGTCAACCCCTACATTGGCCTCTTCTTCTTTGACAGTCGTTTTAGACCAGTGCCTCTTGGACAGACATTTGTTGGCATCAAAACCACCAGCAAGGTAAACAATGTAAACAGATACTGTATGTGAACTGTGATATATAAGACTTATGATAGAACACTTTGCTTTGACTTCTGTTGGGAAACACTGACTATTGCTTTGACAAGGTGATTGTCAACACTAGGTGACAATATATTACACAGTATATATCAGTTGAATATACAGTAGAATAAAGCTGAAGGTATTTTTCTTTTTTAACCTGTACAGTGCTTCACTCTCAATGTGGTACATACACAATCTGTTCACAGTAACTAAATAATTATGGAGCACATAGTGTGAATCTTATCAAACAGATGGAAGAAAAATATTCAGGCCCTGATGTCACAAACCACTGGGAACTTAATATCAAACAGCATTTTGATGCTGTATTTTAATGTTTACTTGTAGCTGCTACCATTGGCGTCATAAATGGAAACTCTCTTTTAAGTGAAGTACCATTTCTCAGCTGAAAAGAGGTGTTTTGATTATTGAATAGTGAATAGGCTGAGTTTCAGTAGGAGAATATTAAAAGTTTGAAGTTTAACATTTAAAGTTTGTTTGAAAACAGGCCTGAGTGAGACGTTACAACTGTACAGCAGTGTGTGTACCTGGAGGTTATTATTTACTGCAGAGATTGTATTAATCAGTGAAGTTAAAGTGCTCATTGTGGTTTTGTTCCGTCCTCAGATTCAGCAGCTTCATGACATGGACGAGGTTTGTTACGACAAAGTACTGGAGCAGGTTAAAGCTGGACATCAGGTAAACTCTTCTACATCTTTGAACCCTACACAATTATACCCATGATTAGATTAGATATATGATAAATGAGCAAATGTAATAATGTGCCAATGTAGATTTAGTTGGTTTTCTATTAATGTAGTAGTTTTCCATGAGGCACCATACTGACCACAGCCTCTGTATTTAAAGACAATGGCATTTAAGGGTATATCATTTTAATCTGTCAAACATAGCCTGATTGTAGACAGATTTGCCTTTAATGTATCAAGCTTTTTCAGTCATTCAAATACAGAAGATGCGAAGTTCATGCATGTATTTCCCTGTTTTCAATCAAGCACGTTTTTGCTTTTCGATATCAAGAATTAAGCATGATTTCCATGTTCCAGGGCCAGAAAGATAAATGCAAAAATGGCAACGAGAGTGGACGGGATTGATTGACTTAATTTGTGCCAGTGGCTTACAAAGTCAATCTGTTAGTCGTATAAATGAGGGCAGAGCAGATTATCCTAGCAGCATTCATACCCACTGAAGAGTTTCCTCTCAAAATGAGTTTTCTGCCACATTCAGGTTTCTGAAACTGGCATTAGTGGAGGTTGAATGTCCTTACTTCCTGACCATGACAACAGATGATCCTCATTTCACAACCTTGTGTAATTATATTTTCCTAAAACTGTCAGAATAAACTGTTGGGATGAGAACAGTTTAAAGGGGCCGAGGGTAATGTTGGTGTAGCAGAAGAATACAGTACATCTTCTACATCACTCATCATTCCCTTGATGGTATTTCTCTCAACTTTTTCACAAGTAGAAAGTCCCACAGTAGATATTTTTGTGAACTTTTGAGAATGAACACCGTCTATCTAAAGTCTCCAAAGTCCTTATCTCCCCCAGTGTTAACTTCCACTTCCTTACCCGTCCACCCACCACCACCCTTCATGAATTCTGCTCCTACACTACAGCTTGAGAAGGCCTACTGGGAACACCAGAGTTGTGAATTCAGACTTTACCATTTAGCTCCCATCTGTTACAGGAGTTGAACTCCCTATTGATCACGGTCGTTATCCCATCTGCGTCATTGTATTGCAAATGCGCCGCACACACACACACACACCCACACAAACAGTTTTTCCTGCACCCCTCCTTCTATCTCACCCATTCTCTTCCTCAGCGACACACTTAATATGAGTCTTTCTGTTGCTCCTGAGAACTTGCAAACCAATTTGATTTTTCTGCAACATTGACAACTTTTTTTTTTTTTTTTTGTATCTCTGTGGCAGAAACAATACAACTGTCCAGTCATAGACTCGTAGGTTGAAACCATCGAGGCAACAGCTCAGCTGGGAAGACCTCTACTTCGCTCAATATTAAATTGTCAAGAAGTGGCTGTGACACATATTAATTTCATCTGATGGATGAAATTTTCTTTCCCACCGCCCTCCTGGTGGGAAACATGCTGCCAGAAAGAAGTTTAATAAACTGAGAAGCCGGCGGTTAGTGGCGACGATGATTCCACACAGCTCAGTGGTGCTGATAAAACACCTTCAATAAATAAGGTTTGCTGCAGTGGTCTCTTCAGACTCGCTGTGTGTGCAGCATACGTACAGATGGCTGCTGCATGCGTGTGAAGTCATGAAACGTTGTTTGGTCTCGTAATATATTTCATAAATAAAAAGTCACACAATCCCCCAAAAACATTTTTTTTTTCCAGTGCACTGGTGTGTTCACACAAAAGCTTTTTACAGGATATACTTTCAGTATATTTTCCAGTACTCTTAAGTAAAGAATAAAACTCTCACATTATGTACAAAAGACACCCTTGATTTCTCCAGCAGCTCACACTGTTGAAACCTCATATCAGCTTCAAAACATTAAAATGTGTTTTTTGCACAGAACACAAGCTGTTGATTTTGTCTTCTATCACTAACATGGGAAGCATCTTAGAGAGACATCTTTAAAGGCGTCGTAACAGGAGGAATAACTATAACCAAACCTGTTTCACACTAAATGAAGGATTTTTGGTTTTTGTTTTTCTAAAAGACGGGAACAGAACCACAGCTTACTAAGCCACTTTGTCTTTTTTTACTGTTAAGTAGGAACACATCTATACATCTGTGGATGACTGGAAGAACAATTGACCTATCTGGACTGCAGTTTCAGAGAGGCTGGAGAGTGTACGATTATCAAACACTGTAGGCAGTAACTACTGAACCAGCTGACTTCTAATTGAAATTCTATAGATCAGATAATAGCTGAAGCAACTTAACTTTTCTATCGAGTTATATGTTGTTTGCTGCTGATGTTGTCACCTTCTTCACCTTGTATCTTTTTGTGTGTCAGGTGATGGTGTTTGTTCATGCTCGTAACGCGACAGTGAGGACGGCCATGGGGTTGATCGAGTTGGCAAAGAACCGTGGAGAAATATGCTTCTTCCAGCCCAACCAGAGCGCAGACTACGGCCAGTGTGAGAAACAGGTACAGGAGCTTTTTCGCCGTCGTCTTCTCACCTCCTGTCGTTCCATGCTTGTGTGTGATTCAAAACAATGACATTTTTTTGTCATGTCAACTCGATTCAAACATCTCCATGTCACCACTGATCCTTAAACAAAGCAATTCAATTGCAATCAAAACTAGGTGTAATGAAATCAGCGATTTCAATGTTTGAGAGAAACGATGCTAGATTTATCATATAATTACGCTAATGGATCTTAAGACGCCTCTGAACCAAATTTAATGATTTAAGTCTACGTATTGATCCGGTCTTTAGCCAAATATTAAGAAAAATTTTACACTATGTGGGGGTGGGGGTTGATGTTTCATGCTGGTTGATGCTGCAGCAGGTTTCTCTGGTGACAACATGTATTTGCCTGGTGATTTTGGACTCGACCAATTTTCTTAGTTTTTCTAGGGTTTGTAAATCCAGATGACACTGCTGTTGATTTGTCTGTAGGCAGACAACCAGGAGCAGCCGCCATGTCTCTCGGTCCATGGCTCTCGTGGGCTGATGCAAAATGACTCACTTAACACGCTGCACTTAACCTTCGCTCGATAGAGTAAAAAGGAATTGGCAGAAAGATGCAAAATCTTCAAAAATCCTCAAACGAAAATCATGAAATCATGACACTGAATGAAAGTTTTTAAAAGATTCAAAGAGGACAAGAAGTAGACGACTACAAAAATGGATAAAAGTGGCAAAAATCAATAAATTAAAATTAAAATTTCCACATGAAATTCACACATCCCAGCTTAGCTTAAAACATGAAAATTGCATTAAATTACCTGGAAATAATTGAGGACTTCCACCACTTTAACTGGTTTTTCACTACATTGGATGCAAATACCTTTTTTTTTTTTTTTTTTTTTTTTTTTTTTTTTTTTAATTTCTTCCGTATTGATTCAGACTGGGTTTTTGGGACTAAAATCTTCCACATTTTTAAACCACTGCACATATACATCGAGACGCTGCTTATGACCAAAGACGACAGACGTGACAATCAAACACACAACATCAGATTTCTTTACTCACAGCTGGTCATGACTGAAAATCCATACAAAGCAGATTTAGTATAAAACTGCATGTGTGTGAGGCATTAGAGCAGGACACTCACTGTGTGTGTGTGCGTGCGTGCGTGCGTGCGCGTGTGTGTGTGTGTGTGTGTGTGTGTGTGTCTGTAATTGATGGTCTCGGTGCTGTGAGAGTACACAGTGAGGGAGCTATATTCTCCCCCAGAGGACAGACAGTCAGATTCCAACTCCCATATTTGAATCTCCTGCAACAGAAGGCAGAGTGATAAATTTAGTAACCTTTTCCTTTGTTCCCTGGGGCTGAGGCAAGATTGATGCGCCTCTAATCTTCCCTCTATTTAAATGGGATATGTATACAAATCAGATCACTTTTCATGCTTTCTAAAACTGGAAATAGAGACATGAGATTATGTCGAGGGACAAAAAAAAAATCTGCGTTGTGGCCTGATTAGTCTTTGAAACAGTGTCTTAAAAGGATTGTGCAAATGTTCCTACAGCCTATGTACATTAATTCATTTGTTTGTGTATGCACTAACAGGACATTAATACACTCCAGCTCTTCTGCCTGTGTCCCAATATGAGTATTATCCACTCCATTAGTCCATCTGTGAGTGTTTGTCAGTACGGCCTGCTCTGACAGAGGAAGGGGCATCAGGTTGATTCCACTCTAAGCCCACACAGAGATAATGCACATCTTATTTGCGCTCTGGAAATTGCCCCCACATTAATATTTATAGGTGTTTTTAATCTCCAATGTGCATATGCAGTAAAATAAAGCACCTTTGAGGTCATTCACATCATTTAGCATTTATTTATCCAGCTTTTCAAGTCAGAAGTGATTCCACTAAATTTAGTCCTTTCTAATGTTATATAATTGGCTTTATCAGAGGGGTACGACAGGCTGTCAGTCAAGCTTAGAAATCTTAATGCACCCACTCAAATCACGTCGTGTTTTTCAATGAGCCAGTAATTATGAATTCCTGCTGAGTGATCTTGAGAACATTTAGAAAGTATACTATCCACAAGGACATTTTACACAAAGGTCCTGAAATCCTACAGTCCTGTGTTTTGATCACGTGTGTACCACCTTTTTAATGTTATGTTAGAAAGAAAACAGTGTGTAGGTGTGAGAGGAAAACAGACGAAAATGATGCTTTAGCAGTGTCAGTAATTCACCAACACATCAGTATTTGAACATATTTACTAATATATCTGTAATAAATGGGAATATCTAACATTTAACATACTCATTTCTCACACACATCTGCAGGACAAAAAAAATATCAACATTTTGAGAACAAATCATGTGAAGGAAGTGACAAACAAGATGAAAAGGAACCTTTTTTTTCTCACTTGAAAATGAATGTTAACGCTGCTGTTATTTTCAGGCAGGATCAGCCTCTTAATGGACAATGACTGGAGATCAGAGAAGCCGCATTGTTCTCATCTGTCTTTAATCTGACTCTTGAACAGTTTGGGTTTGATGCATTTGAGACAATAGAACAATCTAAAGAGGTTGTGGCTCAGCAGACTGCTGAAGAGAACTGTATCAAAGAGATTCTTATTACATATATCCATTCCATTACTTACAACAACGTCCGTCACATAATGTTGATCAGTGACTTGACTGATAAATCATTAGAGAATTGTCTTAATAGCACAGAGCACTCCTCTATGCTGTAGTATAGTATGTATAGTATAGTATACTGTGCTTCAGTTGTTCAAAACTCATTAAGTAGACACCACTGTTCTTGTCTTGACATGCTGACTGCAATGATAAAGCTGACGTCATTCTATATTATAGTACTGTCAAAACAATCCCATTCCAGCAAAAGGTCAGTCCATCGCTCTTATTTTCTTACTCTAATGATTCAGTCGGTGCTTTCTTGCTTTTTAAAAAATATCTCATAAAAAAGCGTTTCATTTTGAAAAGGTGAAAAATATGTGAGAGTGCCTCATTACATGTCAGAGCAGCATTGTGGTGCATCGATGTGTTTCTATGGTTTAAACGGTGTGTGTAACACAGAGCCTCCACCCAGGCTTCCTGCTGGTTTACTGGGCCCTTCCAGTGTAGATTCTACCTTTTGTGAATGTGGCTGCCTGGGTTTGCTGCACGTACCTCAGATTCCTCCTACAGTCCAAACACATGCAGGTTAATTGGTGACTCTAAATTGCCTGTAGTTGTAGATGGTTGTTTGTCTCTGTACGGCAGCACGGTGCTAAGCTGAGGAGGTTTACATGTGAACGCAAATGTCTGAATCAGTTGGTCCAGACATTAAACTGACTGCATCCTGCCAGTTCCATGGTATAGGGTCTGAGGAATGTCCAATTGACCTGATGTGTGAATAGAAGCAGGTAATTGTCCGGAGAATTCACAGCCATTGAGTGGGTGTGTTCATGCCGTTTCCATCCTCTCTCCTGCAGCGCTGTTCAATGGCGCTGTGTGCTCTGCCCAGGCGCCACCCCTCACCTATACCAAATGGAATATCTCCACTAGGTGAGAATGTGTCTCACATGGACGTTCACCCACTGTGAGCTGCATGTGTGAAAGGTCGATCCTGGAGAATGAGGGTTCATGTGTGAAAACCTGTTCAGGCTGTAGCCGCCCTCTCTCCTAGTGTCAGCTGGAATGGACTTAATGGATGGATGTTGCTCTGTGGCACAGAGGGTGCTTTAGGACACATTCATCCCTGGTTAGAAATCCATCTCTCATTTACGTGGTATCGAAACAGCTTTAGCTGAAGATGGGAAGTGGGAGTAAACATAGATCTGAGGTTGTAAATGTTTATGCTCTTATTGTAAATTAGAAAAAGTAGCAAAATACTTGTTATAAAGGATACTGAATATTACTTCAACCTATGTGCAAGAATCCTGTGCCTAAAGCTTCCCCCAGAGAGTATTGTATTCACAGACCCATTTGACTTTCATCTGCTCCAAATGAAAACCCAGCCTCTACTTTCCACCCCCTGCTCCTCTCTTCACCTCTGCTCCTCTTTATCCCCGTTTATTTATTTATTTTTTTAAATATCCATTTCTCAAAGATGAACCATGTGGCTGCTACTGGAAGAAAAGCAGATTTTCAGTAGAAGTTAAGAGACACCTTGTGGTCCCATGGGTCCATTACACATATGATATTATCAACCTACCTTGAGTTTAAGTAATGCCTTTAACAACAACTGAAGAATTCAGTGTTGGGCACACATGACATGCTTTTTTATAGATTTGTCCGTTAAAGCAGCGATGCATATTACTAGAATGTAGAAGTAGACGGTGAGTACAGATATACTAATGATTCATGTTACTGATGAAGACATCTTTGTCTTAAAACTCTTCATCTCTCTGGTCTTCAGATGTGCAGCTTTCATGTCTTTTTTTGTTTGACAAGATTCACCGCTGCAGATGCGCTGACGCCTGCGAGTGTGAAGCCTCCAGGGACTCAGCAACACCAGCCGAGCCTCATTAATGTCTGTTTGCATTTATGTGATGCTATTTTTACAAGTCGTGTCCACTGCCAGTCCTTTCATTGTGTCAAATCTTTGACAACATGTCAGCCAGCTTCCCAGTCCAGTGATCAACAACAGTGAGCCACAACTCAAAGGCTTGTGGAAATCAGAATGTCACAGTGAAAGTGACAAACAGACATAACATAGAAAAAAACTGCTACCTTAAGTAGAAACACAGCTTTGTCAAATAGTAGGACAGTGTGAAGGAAATGAAGTACTCCTCCATCCACTCTGGCTATTCTGGTATTACAGCTCATTGGCAGTGTCATAGCCTGAGGGAGCGGCCTTGCATGTTATCATGGTAGTGTGTAGCAAGTCCATTCTCCTCTTTAATTGCTTCTTCAGCAGCAGTAAAACAGCAGACTGGAGAGAGAAGTGTTCTACTGTGGCAGTCACACAGCTCTGTTTAGTTACTTCATATATTACCACTGCATTCAACTTTCATTTAGCCTCCAATAATACTTAGACTTTCACCCCAGATTTTCACTGGATGCAGCATTTTTTATATTTTGACAGATTCCTAAAGCAGCGCGTCTCATACACAGTGTGTGAAACATCATTATTTAGGGATGTTTTCTGCTTTTCGGCATCCAGCTTGCTAATGGAGAGAATGGACATTTATACGAGTAATGACTGAATGCGATTTATCACCACCAACTGACAGCAGTAAGAATATTACAGCAAAGCAAAAATGCTTATAAAATTACTTTTACACGAGCTTTTTAATGGATCACAGCAGGTCTCCTCCTGCAGTATGATAGATGCAGTCAGGCAATATTATTTGTATTTTTAACAATGGTGTTATCGAAGAAGTTCGAAAGGTTTAAGAACTACCTCAGATCTCCCACATAAATTTCCCCTCAGAATGTGAGAGTTTAAAGTGGTAGTTTCAGTAAACATCTGCCTTAGATGGTGTTAAACAGAATGTGATATTAAGAGATAGAGGTAGATTGTGATAGAAAAGTGGAGGGGAGTGGGTGTGAGTGGAAATTCATCCTCCCACTCTCCCCTGCCTATCCAACATTAATAGCTAGCCTCTTGTAACACCAACATCATGACTATCAAGGACCACTGAACGAACAACAATTAACCACCATGTCTCAGTTAAACAAAGTAAATGAAGAGCTTTGATGCCTCATGAGAGTTCGTGTTGGTGGTGATGAAGAGAGAGGCTATCTGTCTCTCTGCTGCTCTTAAAATCTCAGCTCTGAAACTGTGATGTGTTTGTTGCACACAATACGTATGCAATACATATACATTTGCGTTTCTAAAGCTGTTTTTGCACCATATTTTACAGAGGATTAGGAATATATGGGTGCTCAACTTAAATAATCAGAAATGTAAAAGCAGTTAGTCACACCTGGCTGTATTTAGTGCTCCTCGGAGAGGGTTTGACAACCTCCTGAATAGTTTATTACAGCACTGGTGTTAGCTGATGTCATTTTGCAGTCACATCCTCGATCGACAGTAAGTGGAGCTGGCAGCTGGCTGTCTGCGGACAGAGTGAGCTCTGTAGCAGGAGCAGCAGCAGGCAGCGGGGCCTAATGGGACCTGATCAGGAGCTTAGGTCACTGCCATCTCAGATACAGCCATGGCACAGCAGACATCAGCGCTAACTCACCTTAGATTAGAGGCTGGAAGCATGGCTGTAACACACTCTGACACCTCAAAGCAAAGCCTCAGCTGTAGCATTTCAATTACCCACCGTTCCCTGCTCACATGGAGCTCAACATCACAGTGCACAGCCCGGCCCCGAGGACTTTCACTAGGCCACAGTTTGCCCTGATTTCCAAACATATATGGCTTTAGACAGCACAACAGGCTTGTTCTTTTCTCTTTGTTATGAGCCAAAAAAACCTCAGTATCCCAGTTAGTTTTTGAGCCTCGGTATCCAAATCTATTTTATCTGTTTATTAGCAATTACTAGGACCTGATGTTTCTGTTTTGTCTCAATAAAAACTGTGAAATGTAACGTTATGTCAAACTCAAGTAACAATAGCTACTTATCTAGTGTCTAGTGTAATAACACTCTAGTGTTATTATTAGTTAAAATGACTAATACCAAATTAGATGTTTCTTCGGCGTTTGCGTAGAAATCCAGACATCCAGTGGCTCCTCAGCGCTCAGTCAGGGTGTGAGGCAGACAGCTGCTGCCAGTAATGGGTTTTCTCTTTGTGGTGCAGAGGTCTGTTGGGCCCTGACCTCCATTTAGATGCCCAGAGAGAGAGAGATAAAGTCCTGTGACGAGGACTCCCCTCTAGCCCAGCCAGGTCACAGCCCTGCTGTCAGTCACCAGCGCACATCTCAATCTGACTGACTGTGTGTTCTCTAAACAGCAGAGGCAGTACGTACAGCCAAGACACACCTTTTCAGTTTATTATAATCCACCTTATCTCCATCTCTGCCAATACCTTTTTAAGAAGATTATCACATTTTTTTGGTTAAGATTATCTCAAAGCTTTTGATTCAGATACATTTTCTGAACAGTTTACACGTGTTTTTGTACTAGAGTGCATCATATTTCCAGGCTGTTCTGTTATTGTGCCTGTTATCTGGATTTCTCCGCTATCAACCAACATGTTGCATCTGAGCTCATTTTTTTTGCCTTTGACACCCAAAAACCCAGTGGTCGTTTCTTTGCCTTACAGTGCCTCAAGTGCTCTTCTTTCCTTCTTTAAACTAACCTTACATTCCACCTCTTTAAGATCCAACGCTCCAGAAACAAGCAGATGAAGGAGATGTTCCCCGAAGGCTTTGGAATCCACCATGCTGGCATGCTGCGGTCTGACCGCAACCTGATGGAGAGCATGTTCTCCAAAGGCCACCTCAAGGTGCTGGTCTGCACTGCCACGCTGGCCTGGGGAGTGAACCTTCCGGCACATGCAGTTATCATCAAGGTCCTTACTGTTTGATTTTTTTTTTGTTTTATTTCTTTCTTCAGTTATATCTGTCTCCTGTGTTTTCGCTTGTGTATTCTGTACACACGGCTGCATTACACGGCAGAATGCCACACAGTTATTGTAACCATTAGTTTATTACATTTAAAATGCTATGTGTAGTGCACATGCACAGCAGTTTCTGCTTCTTTGATTACACATGAAGTTTTGATGAGTTTTCATTTCATTTAACATTTGTCTAAATAATTTACAAGATGAAATATTGAGCTCTGCTCCTGTTGTTGTATCACCAGAAGAGTTATTTGGTAATTCCAACCACATTTTACATCAGCTGCTTTTTACTGCCGTAAATGAGATATCCATTGAAATACATGTCCACGCATATGTCTACAGTCCTGTGAAGCTGCATCTGTCATCTGTGTGTGTAACAGGGCACTCAAATCTACGACGCCAAGCGCGGGACCCTAGTGGACCTGGGCATCCTGGATGTCATGCAGATTTTCGGGCGTGCAGGTCGTCCCCAGTTTGACAAGTATGGTGAGGGCACCATCATAACCACCCACGATAAGCTGAGCCACTACCTGACCCTGCTGACCCAGCAGAACCCCATCGAGAGTCAGTTCCTGGATAGTCTCGCTGACAACCTTAATGCTGAGGTCAGTGTCTAGTTGCTCTGTTTTCTTCATTCTTGGGTAAAAATTGACTTCTGTCTTCATAGAAAAACAGTAGTGATAGTGAAGAGGAAGATTGTGAATTTATTTTTGGTGGAACCTGTTTTTCGCTGCATCAGGAAGTGACAAAGACTCAACTGAACTTTATTTCACTGGAGAAACTTTCAGCAAGTTGCATCATCCTGTGTGGTGTTGGAAGGAATATGACACCCACACAGGTGTAATAATACTGTTATTATTTCATTATTTATTATGTAATATATGCATTATTTTAAAATACAGGAATATTTACATCTGTGAGAAATGTTCAATCCCCATTACATTATTATTACAGTTATTACTCTTCTCCTTATTATTATCATTATCATTATTATTATTGCATCAGAAATCTTCCCAATCAGACAGTAATGTTAATGTAATTCACATTCATATGTATTATACATGTAAGTCTTGTATAATGTTATTTAAAAATATCATGTGTGTCTTATCATTGTTGCCACAGGCTCCATGATGCAGCACATCACCAGACTTGTCAGTCTGTTAGTGATCACTATGAAATGATTTTTATTTTGTTTTGATGAAAGTGAACATGACGCTGTCACTCACCTCACGTGTTGAGTTGAAACGGGACTCACCTCTTGTTCACTAATAACTTATTTCCTTCTCTGTGTGTTTGAGCTGGGAGCAGGTTAACTCTGCATTTTTATCCAAACTATATGTTGAAGTAGTGTGATAATGCGTTAGGAAACGGGACAGAAGCAAGACTGTCCTGTTTGTGTGAGGCTGCAGTTACTTGAGATGACCACTAGATGGTGGCAGAGACCAGTGCTATCCATATCCATAAAGTTTCTTTCTCCTGCTTCAGATCGCTTTGGGGACAGTCACCAACGTAGAGGAGGCAGTCAAGTGGCTGAGTTATACCTATTTGTTTGTACGCATGAGGGCCAACCCGCTGGCGTATGGCATCAATCACAAGGCCTACCAGGTTGGTGATCAAATACGGTACCTCTCTTCTTCTGCTCTTAATCTGTTGTGAAAAGGACTTATTTCATGGAAGCATGTGAATAGCAATAGAAAAATACAAAGGCAACAGTTGAAACAATATAAACTTTGCTCATCTTCTTCCTCTTGCTTCTAAATATACACAACTGGAAAAAGATATAAGTAATAAGCACAGATAACATCATGGAGTACTAGCAAGGAACCTGTTATATAACTTAACGAGTGCATTAGTGAATGTGTCAAATAAAACTGAAAAACAACTGAAAACTGTTTCAGATGGATCCGTCCTTGGAGCTGTACAGGAAGGAGTTGGTGGTGGAGTCTGGCAGGAAGCTGGATAAAGCCAGGATGATCCGGTTCGAGGAACGCACCGGCTACTTCGCCTCCACTGACCTGGGCAGGACCGCCAGCCACTTCTACATTAGATACAACACTATAGAGGTACATTCACTTCTACATCATATACCATCTAGCAGTGGTCGACCTGGTCACATCTTTCAGTGAGAAATCACTTGAGCTCAATATTTCAAAAACAAAGGAGCTGTGCTGTGTGGGCAGAGACAGAGCAGCAATTACATCTCAGCTTTTTAAACCCTTGTCTATCCAGGGAGAGCAGGTTAAACAGGTGGAGTGTTTTAAGTATCTGGGGACACAGATAGACTCCCGACTGTCCTTCCAAACACACTCAGACTCAATTTACAACAAGGCACTCCAGCGCCACCATCTTCTCAGGAAGCTAAGGAATTTTAATGTCAGTGAAAGGATTTTAATCATGGTTTACCGGTCACTTATAGAATCCATTCTCACCTTTAATATCACGTCCTGGTACAACTTCCTCACCAGCAAACAGAAAACAAAACTCACACGGATCACAGATCAAACTGGCAAAATAATTGGCTCACCACAAACTCCACTGTCCCATCTGTATGAGCGCTCTGTGATCAGGAAAGCCACCCTGATCACAGAGGAACCCTCTCATCCCCTCCATCATTCTTTCAGTCTTCTCCCATCAGGCAGGAGATACAGAGTCCCACTGGCCAGAAAAGCAATCTATAAAAAATCATTAATTCCAACTGCAATCACAGCCCTCAACAGTAAAGGAATTTCTATAACCCAGTAATGATTTTACTAATGATCCTTTTATAAGTTTCAATGTGTGTGATTTTATTTCAAGATTATGTAGTGAACCACTACTTTTTTTTTTAACTTTTAGGTCTTTTAATGTCTTGTATATGTGTGTGAAGTTGATGCCGAGCCCTGTCGAAGCCAAATTTCTGTTACTATTTTGGCGTCGGCCAAATAAAGTTTCTATTCTCTTCTACATCCATCATCAGAGATTTGGTCCTGGAGCCCAGCTGATATATCAGATGGCTAAAAATGTTCAACAAAATTTAATATTGCCTATAACAGATATTTCAGCGTCAGAATATATGTTGGCTGATTCTTTTATTTCAGAACATAATGCAGATGGTTTGTCCAACAAAGAGTTCAAACTCCTCATGTATAAAGTGTAACTATAACATGTAGTCTCTGGGCAGGTGAACATGAACAAAATCACACAGAACAAAACCAGTTATACCCACTGCAGATGGACCAGAAGCTGTGATAACTAAGAAAGAGAATATCAGTAAAAAGTTTTTATTTTTAACTAAAACTAAAATTTTGAGCAGGCTCTAGTTTCACTTCTCTTTATAATGTCTCAGTGTCATTCCAAACAATAGAAAGGTTTAAAAAAAATACTGTTTGACGAGTGTTTGGAAAGATAGATGTGAAAACTGAGCTGTCATGTCACTGTGATGCTGAGAACAGTCCCTCAGTTTGTGTCTGAACACCTTCCGTCACATCAAGTTAACATTCTGTCCACCCCCACGAGTATTTATATTAAATTTTATATTTTTATTTATACATATATGATGCAAAGTGATGATGATTCTCTGTACAGTCACATCACACTTCTAAAAATCATTTTAGTTTATTTTTACTTTCAGAAGTTTCGACCACATGAATTATGATTAATTCAAATAAAATCAACACTGCAGAAACAACTGAACAATTAGGTGCTGGTTGCTGTGGAAACACACAAACATGTCACACAGTGTAAAGGTCAAAAAGAAATCTCACAACCATAAACTGTATTTTTTAACCAAATGAGCTTCTAATAAGCTGAACCAAAAATATTACAGAGCATCCTCACCAAGTTCAACACAACAGAAAACCAAACACAAAGTTTCTTTTTTCTTAACACTGATGAAGTGTCAGTGGGTTCACCTGAGGTCTGAGACTGACCTTCGCAATCCATTCAACAAGCACAAGCCCTTAAGCTGTTTACCAGATAAGGTTGAAACATTCATGCTGCAGGAAAAATTTCCCTTTTCTGTCTCACTAGAAATAAACCCTGTGAAATGTGTGAAGAAGTTTAGTGTTTCCTGTGCAATCAAAGAACATTACCTGCCCAACGCATCAGCGAGCAGATATTTTTAATGTCTGATATCATTGTATGTCTGTGTTTGCCACTTTGTTCTTGTTCAATTCTATATTTTTTTCATGGGTTTTCCTCCACATGTGAAGACGTTCAATGAGCACTTCAACTCACAGCGGACAGAAGCTGAAATCCTAAGTATTGTGTCCAAGGCTGAAGAGTTTGAGCAGCTCAAGGTAAGAGTTCATCACATGTCAGCTACAACTACAACAGTTAGAGCCTCAGTGGAGCCCTGAGATCTCATCAGGTTATATTCCCTTATAGTCTAATTATGGTTTAACATTCAAGCACTAATTATAAACCTGTAATCACCAAAGTGACTTACACTGGAGGTCAAATGTGCATATCCACTGAAGACTCCTTTGTAATATGAAAACAGTAGTGTAATGTGTTGGTGATGTGATTTTGGAGGTTCGTGATGAGGAGATGACGGAGCTGGAGCAGTTGCTGTGTAACTACTGTGAGCTGCCAGCTGCAGGCGGAGTGGAGAATGGCTACGGAAAGGTCAACATCCTGCTGCAGACGTACATCGGTAGAGGAGAAGTTGACAGCTTCTCACTCATCTCAGACCTGTCATATGTGGCGCAGGTGAGGAAACACACACACACACACACAAACACACTGTAAGATACACCAGCGTCTCAGTACTGCATTTGGAGATAAAGCTGCTGTGTTTATGTTTTATTAGTTAAAAAAACAGGTTGAAATAAAATTTTTAGAATTATAACAAATGATAATTCACAGATAAAAACAAAGTAATAATGATATGAATCATATAGTTGGCACCTTTAATGGAAACAGACTTCATCTCCTGAGAATCCACACTATGTGACCATGAAAAGTAGTATCACACAAAAGTAAACAGAAGTAGTATTAGTAGTAGTAGTAGTAGTAGTAGTAGTAGTAGTAGTAGTAGTAGTAATACAAGTGTGGACAAATATACAACATGCTTCTTGGTTGCATCTAATCAGATGTCTCAGTATCACTCAGCTGTCACCACAGACACACATGAACCATCTCCTGTAAGTTTCACTGAGACGTCACTAGATGATCAGTTGAAATTAGCACCTGAGCAGACTAATCAGAGCTGGGTTAGTGAGCAGTCTGTCAGTGAGTAACACTGTTACCTGACATTCCCCCAGTTCTGACTAACTCAGCTGTGGTCAAGCTGGGCGTCTGAACCTGGGCAGACGTCTAATAATCACACATGATTAATCATCAGTTCACAGCATGTTGTACCATCCAGTTGTTACGAGTAACTCCTGCTCCAGAACAAATGTCTTTCAGCTTTTAATACGACTTTTTCAACAAGTCTAGAGTTTAACAATCTACCAATGAGGCAGGTATAAATTCTGTTTTCTCCCGTCTCTCACAGAACGCAGCTCGAATTGTCAGGGCTTTGTTTGAGGTTGCTCTGAGGAAGCGGTGGCCGGCCATGACCTACCGACTTCTCACCCTGTGTAAGGTGATTGACAAGCGGCTGTGGGGCTTTGCACATCCTCTTCGCCAGTTCCCCAATCTCAGTCATATTGTACTGAACCGCCTGGAGGAGAAGAAACTCACTGTTGACAAACTGAAGGAGATGAGAAAGGATGAGATTGGTAAAAACCTTAATGCTGCCATTACTAGTGTAAATGTATTAAGAGTTTCTAAAAGATTCTGAACCTAGTTAAAACTCTGTATGGTAACAGTTACTGTTTTGAAATTTGCTCATTTGTACTGAATGTTTTTTCACACATTCACACCATCTGTATTGTTTCCAGGTCACATGCTGCATCACGTCAATGTCGGCTTATCAGTCAAACAGTGTGTCCATCAGATCCCCTCCATCACGATGGAGGCCAGCATTCAGCCAATTACACGCACAGTCCTACGCGTCCGTCTTCTTGTCACACCTGATTTCCGCTGGAATGACCAGGTAAACCTGACAGTGGATGACATTCTGCTTCTATGTCAAATGGGTTGAAACATCAAATTCAACCATGTCATAGTCAGAGTCTTTAATTTGTCCCCAAAAATTGTGTCATATATAAGGAATCGTAAGATTAGTTTATTGACTAGTGTAACAGGGGCATCACTTATGTAAACACATGCTGGTGTGTTTACAGTATTGGTGTCATTGATGAAATTCCACATTTTATGATGGTGGAGGCAAAACTCTCAGACACAAAAACTATGTGGAGCTACATATCACTGTGTTTGATTTTTGAAATGCAGGTGTTTCAATGTTATAGTACCCTGATATTTTGAATAGTAGAGAATGGGTTGAAAAGTCCATCCATCGCTCACTCTCTCACACACACACATATGTACGTGTATATATAGCTGCTCAGTGTCCACACATGGCTACAGTCACTACGCTCCTAAAACAACTTAGTTCTTCATTCTCTCCTTGATTCACTGCGAGCTGTGTCCTTTTTTAACAGCGATGGCGTTTACCCTGGTCTATGAGGCAGCCGTGCCATAGCTAACATTTTCCAGCAATCACCGCCGCCACACGGTCCTGACAAATCAGTCATGCAGCTTACCTGATCACACACTGGTCACTGAGCAGAAATCTTCTCCTATTACAGAACATGATTTTGGAACCAGCACAAGCACTGTTCCAAACCAGAGCTTCCCCTGAGCCACTATCACAGTAAATGAGTTTCATGATCACTCTAGAAGCCAAAACCACAGCCTGAGATGTGTTTAGATGTGCTTTAGAAATAACCTTTATAATAGTTTGGAAAATCAGTTGGTTTGGAACACGCTGAACACACAGATTAGCAGTGGAGAAGAAAAGAGTGAGTGGAAGAGGGTGCAATGTTTAAATTTCACACAAACATACACACTGCTAGTACTTAATGACACAACTAGTATCACCATGGTCATATTCTCACAATCAAGTATAGAGGACTCGCTGCCCCTGTCTTGTTCTTATAGTCATGGAATCTCCATCTGTCCTTGGGAGCCAGACCTCTTCAGTGAGTTCCACCTCAGTGGGCAGACAGACCAGAGGGGATCATGGGAAGCTTAGTCCAGAGTTTGTCATGGAATCTGACCAGAATAGGAAGCTCATTGTAGCAGGCCTGTATATGAAGATGAATGTTTATGTCCGATTAGCAATGCATGCTCCAATCATGGGAGAGTGGTAATGGAACACTGACTGGCTTAGCTCTGATCCGGCTGCAGAGCCAGGACACATGTAGCGACACATGAGCCGTCTTCCTGATGGCACCCAGGAAACACACACACTCACTCATTATGATTCAGAATTAGACATACGTGGACACGGGCCTCTAGTGGTGTCCTGTGGTGTCTCTGGGCTCTGGAACATTGGCAGTTGAGTCTTTGGGTCTTACGGGTTGTGGGAGGAGCTTACATAGATCTGTCACAACATATCACACAGATGCTGGGCCTAGATTTGGGTCTGGGTTGTTTGGAGACTGGGCCCAACACTTTAGACTCTCTGTTACATTCATTGAACCATTTCTTAGCAGTTTGCGTTGAGCTGAGGCAGCACACATAGGGGAGTGTTTGACTTCAAACAGTGTTTAGGTAATGTGCCACTACAAGTTACTGTTGCATGTAAAGTGATATAATGAAATAGTTTTAAACGTCCTCTCTCTCTGGTCCAGGTGCATGGGTCAGTGGGTGAACCGTGGTGGTTGTGGGTGGAGGATCCCATCAATGATCATATCTACCACTCGGAGTACTTCCTCCTGCAGAAGAAACAGGTTTTTTTTTTTTTTTTTTTTTAATCTTAGACCTCAATGATGCATGTCCCTGTGTGCTAACTTTATGTGTGTGTCTGATAACTGTGTGTGTGTGTGTGTGTTCATTCGTCCAGGTGGTGACAGGTGAGCCTCAGCACATAGTGTTCACCATCCCCATCTTTGAACCACTGCCCTCCCAATACTACATCAGGGCAGTTTCTGACCGCTGGCTGGGGGCCGAGGCCGTCTGCATCATCAACTTCCAGAACCTCATCTTACCCGAGAGACACCCCCCACATACTGGTACACACACTGTCAATCAGCTACAGGAATGTAATGTGTTCATCACAGAGTTAGTGAAACTTTCTATTAATCAAATTGTGTGTGTATAAAAAGACACAGTTTAAGTCACAGTACACAAGAGTAAAAGCAGGGGAAGGGGTTTTGTTTGTTTGTTGTTGCATCATTTTTCTGTTTTAATCTGGACAGAACTCTTCATGAACACTTTTTTTTCCCACAATAGAAAGTAGACATAAATTGTTTGACTGAACCAGCATTGACAGGAGTACGGAGCATTGTTTATACAGTGAAAGAAACCAAACCATTTTCTGCACATTAATACTGGCATAAGCAAAATCATTTTCTGCCTAGAAATACCAGCTATAACTTACAGTCATCATTAAACATGTGCTCACTATGATGGCTAAGCTGATTGGAGGCTGCCCAGTGACATCAAACCCTCATGTAGACAGAGAAGAATAGTTTCTAATCCTCCCATGCGCCACCCATTCACTCCTACAGAATGTGAGAAAGGAACAAGGATATTATTTCTAAACATGTTTCCTTTAAGTAAGAAGATACACTGTTCCAGCACGAGACAGATCTAAACACTCAGTCTCTTACATTCTATGATAGATCTTAAATAGAGATACACGACTAACATGTGATTGCATCACAACATATAAAACCTCAGCAAGTGTGTGCGAATGTTTCAATCTTTTCTAGCACTCAGACGTCAGACATATTACTGGAGGTTAAAGAAAAGACAAATGAAGATGCCGTGTAGTTAGTTAATGATAAAATGAGACCACAGAGATTTAAATCATCTAATCATTTAAGTCATCTAAGTAGTGTGATTGTACAAGGTATATATATGGTGAAGCATGTATACTGTAAGAAGTCACTTCATGTGATAGACCTGAGCATTATACCACAGTCATGTCATTAGAGTTCCTATAATTAGATTCAGATGTAATCAACTTGCTGCTTTATAATATAGCGTATTGACCATATATATATATAATATATATTCGGGGTCAAGAGACTCAGGGGTCTAAACCAACAGGTGGCGTGAAACATCTTCTCCCTAAACGAGTCAGAGCTTCTTCTTATCATTCACACACACCAGTGACCTGGAGAGATGTGACCACGACACAGAGACTCACTAGAAAACAGTGACTCAAACATTGAGCAAGTTAACAAACAGCAGAGGAGACAGTGTTTCTCACACATTGACCAAAATGTGGCACTGCCATAGTTTCAAAATTGGGCCGGTGATAATTGTCCTCCGCGCTTTATGGCTACCAAGTGGTTGGTAGTCATAATGGTAATGCTAATGTTCACACGCAAATGTTACCATTTCTAGGGGCCACCTGCGTAGTGGCAGCTGTTCACAAGTTCGAATCCCCATCTAGACCAGCTTCCCTGTGTGTGTTCTCCTCCATTTCTGTCTCTCTACACTGTTTCTATCATTAAAGGCAAAATCCCCAACAAATAACGATTAAAGAAAATCTACTCCTAGATGATGCATGCTTGGTACTATGGGTAATGTGGTTGCTTACTAATTTTTCCAAAAATGAGTCTTGAAAAAGTCAGTCATCTTATATTCAGGGTCAATGCGGTATTAGTCTGTTGTTACTGGGATATTTTGTCATTAATGATGTTTTGTAAATAACAGTGGATGTAAACACATAAAACAGTATTTGACTTGACTGATCATATCTTACATTATTTTAAATGAAGATTTATTGTGTACATCAGATATCTGACTTTCATTTAGTTTTAATGGAAACATCTTACATGACTGAAGTTATCTAACACACTACATCGGCCTCAGTAGACGAACAGTTTTATTCTCGTAATTTTTTTATGTAAATATCAAATTGTTTCCCATTTCTTTTAACTATTTAGTTGCATCATATAGTTCAACCACAAACGTCCCACACTAAATACACAGTTTCATGGAATGAAACGAGTTTAATCTTATTCTCTAATTCTCCCTATTTCCGTCAGAGCTGCTGGACCTGCAGCCGTTGCCGGTGACAGCTCTGGGTAACTGCCAGTATGAGAGCCTGTACAAGTTCACTCATTACAACCCAATCCAGACTCAGATCTTCCACACACTGTATCACACTGATACTAACGTCCTTCTGGGGGCGCCAACGGGATCTGGAAAAACCATTGCAGCAGAGATGGCCATGTTCCGGGTCTTCAACAAGTATCCAACCTCTAAGGTTAGACCGCCTGGCTCCACCTGTGTCCCTGCTCCTCTGTTTATAAATCAAATGACCACAGCTTCACCATCGGAAACAAGACAGATCATCGAATATATCACAATGAAATCCAACGAAAAGAATCAGTGTCTTCTTCATCATTTATTAATTCATTTTATTTTAATTTTATTTATTTAATTGTTGGCCAATCTAGAAGTTGAGTGACATTCAGAGTTATAGTTCTTTTAGTAAAGATTCTATTACATTCTTGTTATTATACTAATCCATTGAACTTAGCAACATTTAGAAGAGCTTTGAATATAAAGGATATGTTATTTGGTTACTGCTGCTATTGATATTGTTATTGATGGATAGATATGGACAGATTGTCTTCATGACTTCTCTGTGTTTGTTGCTGTTCAGGTGGTTTATATCGCCCCTCTGAAAGCCCTCGTTAGAGAACGGATTGAGGACTGGAAGATCAGAATTGAGGAAAAACTCGGAAAGAAGTGAGTGAAGGCCTATTTTCTACACCTGGTGAAAATATTATTGAAAATTACACCAAAAAACAATGTGTGAAAATGGTTCTGGCCAGACCTGCTGAATTATGTTGTAAAGTCTTCAAGACTTCAAGACTTTTATTGTCATTGTGCAGTTGCCTGGACAACAAAATTTGCTAGCAAGTAAAGTGTTCAAGTACAAAATATAATAATATAAAAACAATATGTACACAATGTATAAGGTCAAGATATTGCACAGGGCCAAAGTCAATAGCAGCAGTGGGATGACTGTGTGAAAGGAGTTTGATGGATCTGAACCTTTTTCCAGAGGACAGCATGATGAATAGGTGGTGTTTTGGATGTGTGTGTAAAGTGTCATTTCAATGAAAGAAATGAAGAGGCTGAAGTGTTTCTCATCCTGATCTGTGTGTAGAGTGGTGGAACTGACAGGTGACGTGACTCCAGACATGAGAGCTATAGCACAGGCTGACCTCATTGTTACTACACCAGAGAAGTGGGACGGAGTGAGCAGAAGCTGGCAGAACCGGAGCTACGTTCAGAAAGTAGCCATTCTCATCATCGATGAGATCCACCTGCTGGGTAAGAGTTCACAAGAAACCTGCATTAGTCTGTGTGAGCGGTGAATCGGTCTTTGCCAAGTGTTACACACGTCAAGCGGGAGATGTTGAAGTGGAGCACAAAGTTACAGCTCACCTTAGTAGATCATTGTGAATTAACTGATGTGCGTTCCAGTGTGAAGGTACAGAAACACAATCAGACTGAACAATTGTGTCTGTTTACAGGTGAAGACAGAGGTCCGGTGTTGGAGGTCATCGTTTCCAGGACCAACTTCATCTCCTCTCACACTTCTAAGGGTGTCAGAGTGGTGGGTCTGTCCACGGCTCTGGCCAACGCTCGAGACCTCGCTGACTGGCTGGGGATTGGACAGGTCAGTTTCCTTCCTGGCACCAAAATGTACAGCAGCTCTAGTTGTTTAGCATACATGTCAGGATGTTACTTTCAATGCATTAGTGTATTGCTGTTACCTTCTGACCCCGTGTTCTTCCAGCAGACACAGATTATCTTCATAAGCTCTCTTGTTTCAGTGAAGAAACCACAGTCTTTGTCTAGCTCCATTTCTTTATGGTTCATTTGTTGCCGGCCTTTTCATATCTGACTGAATGTATATAATAATAGTAATCAAGATAAACGGATACTTTTGTTGGCCCAGAGTTGATGTTGTAGTTTTCGTCCATAATCGACCACAGTCTGTGTCTGGATGTCATGCTTCAGTTGTGATCATCAGGAATGTCTGTAGTCATGCACAGGAATGAGTCGTCTCATCAGCCTGAAGCAGAGACGAGCAAGAGAGAATTCATTGGCTTATTCATTTTACCAGAATGTCTCTGAGGTTTTTGAGACCTCAAAAGATGAATCCTGACATGTTTGGGCAACACTTCAGCCAAAACTTCCTCATGCATACATTAATTATCAGTTCAAATCACAGTCATCAGCTGCAGAGTTTCAACCTGGACACTTTAATGATCTTAGTGAAACCCTCAGGCCAAAATATACTTGTTTACACATTTCCATGTTTTAATAAATCATTGGCCTATCCTCTAGCGCCCCCATTAGGACAGTATTCAGTATTTTTTTTCAGCCCATCCCATATTTACACATTGTTGAGTCTCATGCAAATACTTTGCTCTAGGGGCTGCTAGCACGGGCTCACTTTTCATCTACAATCACTTCTGAAATCTTCTACAATCACACATCTTATGTCCAGTGCTATTGGTCATTATATCATGAGATTGTAAAAAGGTTTGAATATATTTCAGATTAGTGTAACATATTATAATTGAGCTCAGTTGTAGAGACACAGTGGTAATCCTGATTGGCTGTCAGCCATCCATTAATCTGACTGGCAGGCTGCTGTTGGCACTGAGCTGTTAAATGTGTATCTCCACAAGCCATTATCTGGACTGTTAAGATGTCTGTAGACATGCAGCGGCCCTCAACACAATAATGCAACGCAATGCAACACACTTTACAACATCCTGTAACACACTTTGAGTTCAATTCTGTTCATACACTGCACCATGACACCTTATCACACAATAAACACAGCAGACACATCAAAGGTTAAACACAACACAGCAGAGTCCAGCAATGACCCGCTGCTCTGTGCCTCAGACTGTGACAGACAGTTCACATTACAGCCAGATGGGGCTTAAAGTTACCAGCTGCTCACATTAAATCTCTTCTCTTTTTTCTTTTCCTCCCTTCCTCCTCCCCCTCTTCTCTGTGTAACAGGTGGGTTTGTTTAACTTCCGTCCGTCTGTTCGCCCCGTACCGCTGGAAGTTCACATCCACGGTTTCCCAGGACAACACTACTGCCCCCGCATGGCCAGCATGAACAAGCCCACCTTCCAAGGTACAGCTCCACAGTTACATGTACATGTAATTTACACATTCATACATATGTGGTGGTTCTTCATCCTGCAGCTCCAGCTAAAGTGACACTTTTACAGTACAGCACAAAAGATTGGTCTTATTTTGGAGTTGTTTTGCAAGGTAGAATTATCTGAACTTTTTATATATTTTTTTTTAAGTTTTTGTTAAGCTGGTTAATAATTTATTTTATAGTACTATAACATACCATATTAAAGCCCTCTTTGTGTTTCACATAAGTTATCCAGTGCTGAACCTCAGACTACACTGGGTTGAACATTTCCTGAATTTGCAACTGCAACCTGAACCATTTTCCACTATAGAGGAAAAAAAACTGATTTTGATATTTGACCACTTTTGTCTAGAAACTAATATAAACACATCGATGAGCCTTTTTTTTAAAATATAAGATATAAATTCCACTTTCTTCCAAAACAAACACAGATCTCCGTGGCCTGTGTTCCATATGATGTTAGAAACATTCCTCTGGGATTCTGGACTATGTTATGATTTGTCTTCTTCTTCACGTTGTCAATCTGCAACATCCCAAAGTTCTGCTCCAGACAGTTTGACATGTCCAGTGTTAGTGAACCTATAGTCACTTCAGCCACAGATTTCTCTTCTCAGCTGACAGAAAGAAGACAGGATGACAGGTCCTTTGCAGTTTTAGCCTGTCCAACTTATGGTTGGACATTGTGAGACACTTTTCTGCTCACTCCAGTTATAAAGAGTGGTTGTCTGAGTCACTGCAGCCTTTCTGTCAGCTCCAACCAGTGTGCCTATTGCCTCTGCCCTCTCTTGTCAACAAGGCAACTCTGTCTGCAGACACTGGACTGCTTCTGTTTTTGGCACTATGCGGAGCAAAAGCAGGAGACAAGTGTGTGAAAATCCCATCAGCAGTTCCATCAGAAATACTCAAATGAGCCAGTCTGGCACCCACATTCAAACTGCAGTCAAAGACACTGAGATCACATTTTCCCTCTTATTTGTAGGGGTAATTTACTCATCTCTTCACAATAATCTAGGGATGCATTTTGAAACTTATATTGTCTATATTTTGAATTTATGGTTACAGCTATTCGCAGCCACTCCCCAGCCAAGCCAGTGCTGATTTTTGTCTCATCACGACGTCAAACTCGACTCACTGCTCTGGACCTTATTGCGTATCTGGCAACAGAGGACAACCCCAAACAGTGGCTCCACCAGGACGAGAGAGAGGTACGCTATTAACGCGTCTGTACAGGAGGCAGCGCACTACCCGATACACATTGTTCAATTATGGCACAGAACAGAATAGAAGACTCTTTAGACTAGATTTATTAGATGTATGTCTCCCCCACAGACCTGTGAGATGGATGAACGGTTTTAGATGTATGATATTCAAATTTCATCCTCTGATGTGTGGGTGGTGATAAACTGTGCTCATTTTGATTCCTATGGGAAGGAGCAGACTAAGACACATGACACACTGAATCACCTTTGGAGCAGATTAGCTTAAATACGTATATATATATATATATATATATATATATATATATATATATGAAACATGGGGTTACATTAGGCCGCGTGCATTTAAAGACAGTGCTGATGCACCACACCTGCAGACATGCCTGGTGTGAATTACACACACGCTCCCAGGCTACTCACAGAAAGCTTCCGCCCCGCACTGTTCACGCGCTCCGCAGTGTGAATCCAGCCATAATGCCCGGGCCGTATATATATATATATATATATATATATATATATGAGCATCACTGAGCTGTAGATTGTAGCCAGTGGGTCATAAATCTTCTGCACTGTGGCATTATTTCATAGCTCTGTACAGGTTAAGGGCTGATGATGAATAATTTGCCAGAAATCAGAAAAGGTTTTTGGGAAATTTTACCTCCTCGCAATCATTTCACTCATCGGTAGTAGTATTCATTTAAGACATATTCCAGTTTAAAAATAATACATGTGGAACCATTCCCACGTCTTCAGTTTACTTTGTTGAACCCTGCAGATATGCTGTCTCAATACAAATATGTACCATCTAATAACATAGACCCACTTTCTATATGTATGTGCACAGCTCATGGCCTCTGTGTGTGTTCTGCTGATATATGCTGCCGCCTGCTGCTTGTCTGTGCGGGACCGTGTAGTGGCTCAGCTCCCTGCTGTTTGACTGACAGGCTTCTGCCGATGGCTGTTAACTCTCATCGGGGGTCACCTACCGCCCCAAATCTCCTCTCCGACCTGACAGCTCTTTCTTCTCTCTGCTGTTGACTGAAAAGCTCCAGCTACATCTCTCAAGATTTTCACTTATGCATTAAGTAACATTTATAATCAAATGAAAAACATGATTGAGTTTGTGTCTTGTGTGTATGATAGTTATCCACAATTACGTGAATTTTATAAATTGTACTGGTGCTTATTTATGTCTGAAGTTTTTATTATTATTTATATTCAATTAAAACAAAAAAAAAAAAAGAAATAGAAATAACAGATGTAACACATGAGTCCTGAAGCCAGTTGCTTAGTCCTGCAGCTCTGCTCTACTGACGCCATCTGTTTACTCTGGCAAAGCTCAGGTTACACTTTTGTTTCGGTGAAGAACATGTTTATGTTGGCTTGAAGACATTAGATTTGTATAGTACAAAACAAGATGCCCCAGTCTTACTGGAACCATAGGGAATCATGTGTATTAGCCACATGTCTGGGACGGAAGAACTGCAACCGTGGAGCTGTTGTTTCTGGGTGTTCAAAGATGCTTTGGACTCATCTTTTAACAAAGTACAGCACAATAAGTTATGTTTTATGCTAATTTTTTTACTCCATTGTTCAGAGGACCCCCACCCACTTGCACGCCGCGCACACACACACACACACACACACACATACACTGCAGGCCTGCAGTGCTTTCAGCACAAAGCACATAGTCAGAAGTTGATAAAGTAAATATAAAATTGCGTATTGTTCAATTCATAGAGTACTGAACCGAGACCACTGTGTGGAACAGATGGACGGACGGACACACACACACACACACACACACACACACACACACACAAACACAAGATGTATAAGCTCATCAATGAGGCGTATAGGCCATAGATAACAAATACAAGTTCAAAACTTGTAATGTTAACAAGAACATAAGTTGATAAATTAAATCTAACACAACAGTAAGTGTATTATGCTTATTATATGTATTATTACAGTGTTTATGATGAGTCTTAATGGAACAGTCATTTTTAATTTGGAACACAAAATTGTTTTAAATGAAATGAACACAACATGAGAGTTAGAGGAAAAGTTTGACTTGTGGGATGTGTGATTTATATTAAATGTCATATATCTACACATGAATAAACAAAAGAGACAGATTAAAAAAAAAAGGAAAAAGAGTACAGAATAACAGTCTAGAGAAGTGAAGTGTGAATAATGTGTTTTTAAGTGAAACCAGATATAAAAACGTAGAGATGGAAAACAACAAACAAAAACTGAAAATAGAATAGAAAAGTATATATATCAAGTAATAAAACAGACTAATGACAGGACAGAATGTTTTCATTAGTGAGTATTAAAAGTGCTGCTAAGTGTCTTAGTTACCTTTGAACAGAGGCTGTATCTTCATATACAGTTTAGACAAGAATACGGGATCAGTTTTATTTCTTAAAGGAACATCACCGTTAAGTCCGTTTCTTCCTCACATGTTACCGTGAAACGAGGGGCCCGTCTCAACATATTTATGGTTGAAGGTGTCACGGTCTGACAGGTCATCACAGCCGTGTTATTGCATGCGATGCCTCTGTCAGTTTGTAATAGGATTTGTGTCCGTCATTAACATGTCACTGTGTGTTCTCTGCTGACTGTAGATAGAGGACATCATCGTCACAGTCAGGGACTCCAACCTGAAGCTGACTCTGGCCTTCGGGATCGGCATGCATCACGCAGGTCTGCATGAGAGAGACCGGAAGACTGTGGAGGAGCTGTTTGTCAACTGTAAGATCCAGGTATGTCTATGTACATTCACTGGTAAATGCTAAATACATTGTAGCTCCTTTCTAGTCTTAAGGAACGACTCAAAGCTTGTTAGTCTCTACATTCACACAACTACATCACAACATCTCAACAACACATCGACAAGTGGAGTAGGGGAGCAGGGATGAAACCACTGACCTATATTTCATGTATTTAATTGTCAAGCTTTTTCCCTGTTATATCTTCACAGAACATTCTTGTGTCTTTTCTCAGGTTTTGATTGCGACCAGCACTCTGGCCTGGGGAGTCAACTTCCCGGCTCACCTGGTTGTCGTCAAGGGAACTGAATACTACGATGGCAAATCCAGGCGCTACGTGGACTACCCCATTACAGGTACACTGTCCTGGCATGTCAGGTGTTTTCCACCGGCACATTCATCTCACATTAATCAAAGTGAATGAATATTTTCCATAGTTTAGTACTATTTATCACTTCTTAAGACTGTTGCAGAAGAATCATTTTTCACCATATCTTATTTAAATGATGGTATAGTGGAGCAGTCTTTTGTGATATATGTGCTGTGTGTAGATGTTCTGCAGATGATGGGACGGGCCGGTCGCCCCCAGTTTGATGACCAGGGCAAAGCAGTTATTCTGGTCCACGACATCAAGAAAGATTTTTACAAGAAGTTCCTGTATGAGCCTTTCCCTGTGGAGTCCAGGTAACATGTTTGTTATCTTGGTTATGAGAAATTCTATCCTAAGAGTCATTTTACATCTTTTTTAGACCTTTATGAGTGAGATGGTAGTTATTAGATAAGAATATCCTGGCTGTAATTAATAATGAGTCTCACTCAAAAACAGAAACTGACTGTTTTAGAAATGAGTCATTATACAATTTTTGTACCAATAACTCCCATGACCCATATCAGAAGTCATTATAGTAACCATTATGAGACTGGTTACTACTGGTTACCACTGGTAACCAAAACATGGAACTCTATGAGTCCCATGTTTTGTTTTGTCAGACCAACAGTTATTCAGTGTACTATAAAGCAGGTGACAGCTATTTTTTCATACTGAAAAAAACTGAAACCATATATTTGTGTGTGTTTTCTTGAAAAAGGAATTCACGTATGTAACTTTTTATATAACTTACTGATTGATAAGTGTTAGTGATCAGTTTGGTACAAAAACGTATTATGATTAAAATTCCATCCCTGCTAAAAGATTATAAATCAGAACGTCTGTGTAAGAGCTGTGTTTGACTTTGTGTCATATCCCAGCCTGCTCAGTGTGCTGTCAGACCATCTGAACGCTGAGATCGCTGCTGGAACCATCTCATCCAAACAGGACGCGATGGACTATATCACCTGGACGTACTTCTTCAGAAGGCTGATGATGAACCCCAGGTAATGGAAGACTCCTCACACTACACATCAGGACACACAGATCAAAAGATAAAGCAAATATACAAACACATGCACACATTGTCAGCCTGCTCTCACAACCTGGGTAGAGGAGTTCCATGGTCTGGACTCAAACATCTGCTGTGTAGACAGAGATCATTCCAGAACATTCCAGCCCGTTGCTATTTGCACGGCTGTCAGTCCATGTCTGGTCCAGACTGAGGCCGAGCAGAAGGATTATACCAATGCAGGTATGTGAAACCAGATATTGATCATTTAGAATTCAAGCTCGGGTTTGGGCCAACATTCAAAGTCAGTAGTTTGAGTAAATGAATGAGAAGAATCTAGAGTTTGTCTGTGATTGTGCTGGTGGGAAACCTCAGAAAGTGATTTTGGTCATCTTCTGTGCCGGCACAGACCATGTAAACACAACACCCTGTTATTGAGACAGTAGGGAAATGAACAATGATCATTCCTTTACTGGATCTGTATCCAAAGGTTTACATGGATGGAACATGGATCAAGAATCATAGATCAAGACCCACGTTTCAGGTTCACACCCCTCCTCACCATGACAGGCAGAAACAGTGCACACATAGTCTGTACTGCACCGTTCCACCTGTGATCTCACGTTCAATCTCACTGTCACTCAATAACAAAACTCTATAACATATCAGCTCCTTCACCCAAATAAGAGAAGCTCCAGTTTTCCAGAGCTGAATGACCTCAGGCTTGGAGGTGGTGATTATTATTGTAACTACTTGTGGCTACAAACCATACTCAGTGTGTTGGTTGTTACACAGATGCCTCCCTATGGTCTGTGTGTCCATGAAAATCACAAACACAATCAGTGACTAGACACAGTGTTGCCAACCTCAACGAACAGACAGTGAGCTTATATCCAGCAAAGCATTTGTGTTTGTACAAGGAGCAGATGGCTTGTTGTAATATCTCTCTATCTCATAATCCACAGCAGCTGAAGAAACCTCTGCATACGGTCAGAGGCCTTGTCCAATAATAAATTCCTTCATTATTTATTAATGAAATCAAAGTTTGATCTGACTCAGTTTGTGCTGTGATAACCCATCCCATGTTGGATGTGGTTCCCAGATGGCATAAAATATCTGGACTTAAATATGGACTTGAAATATCTCTTATGAATCCTTTCATCTTTCTTGTCCTTATTAGGCAAAGATGAAAAAATCACGCAGCAGGTTTTCTCATTCAAATGACATAAGTACATAGGTGCTTTTGAGATAAAAACACAGCGTGTATGATAGAGATGCTGTAGGAATGTGTGTGTGTTTGTGTGTGTGTTGTCTAGGTATTCCTTACGTTGTGGGGACGTAAACCTGTTTAACACACTCACATTATGGGGACCTGCTTTTTGTCCCTATAAGGGGGACAGGTCCTCATAATGTGAGTCTCAAAAATAAAAAAATAAGGTCAAGACATGACTTAAAGTTTGGTTAAGGTTAGGGTCAGGTTTAGATAAAGGTAAGACAAGTAGTACCAACAACTGAGATCTCTAGGGTTTCCAGGAAAGTCTCACGGAAATTAATGAAGTCAATGAAATGTCCCCTGAAGTTGTGGAAACCAGATTGTGTGTGTGTGTGAGAGAGATTTTTTTACTTGAGATAGAATATACACTTCCTTTCATTTATTAACACTTACACTTGTTTATCTATGCAACTCCTCAGGGTTTATAGGTCAGAAGGTGATTACACACCTGAGTTCTTTACCCAAGATAAACCCAGTGATGATTTGATCACGCTAAAATTTGGTTTGCACATTTAATAGTGGAATCTAAATCTGTCAAATGCTATTGATTTTCTACACAGTGTAACTGTGGACAAAAGTGGGTAGAGGTTTTAAGATTCTGTAGGTCTTTTAATAAGAGTCGACACATAAAAAGTCAAACATACAAACAAAATATTACAGTTAATGCTAAGTTCTAAGTTCTCTTTGATCAAAAAGTATGACAAACATTTCTGTCCTCTAATCAACAATCATATCTCTCATATATTAAGCTTCATCTCACATAGAATGGAACATCAGACCTTAACATTTTCTTCATAATGTACTGATCCCCTGACACCTCCATGCAACTGTGTTTTATATCTCAACAGCTAATCTGTCTCTGCTGCTTTCAGGCTTTGATTTCCGCACCACACACTCACACACACACACACAGGTACACACAAACACACCCACAGGGTCCCGTGGGTATCGTAAACGTTTGCAGGCTGACTCCCAGTCCCATCAGGAGCCTAATGGTGATGATGCTAATGGCCATAACTTAATCAGACAGGCCATGCCACCAGTAAAAACCTGTGAAATGTGTTCAGTAATAAACACATCCATCGCTTAGAACTGTGAGCTGTTAACATGTGGAGCAATGGGAATTAAACAAATACTTAACATTAAACACACAATAAATATGGCCATCAGTGTCTCAACTGCTGCTTCCAGCCCGTGGCTGTGATTCCTCCTCCCTGCTCCTGACACCACAATTAATGATCCTCCATGATGATCATCAAACTATCTATTTTAATGTAATATGAGAAGATGCCAATTTTTCATTGGGCCTTAGTTTGCATACATTATGCAGATAACTGATAAATGATTTTCATTCTTATTAGCATTTATCTTTACTGGGATTCTTTCTTTTTCTTACATTTTCTTCATTTGTCTCTAAAGCTTAAAGCTCCACACACTCACGGTTTGTTTATTTTCATCATTTTCACTCTTTATTAATAACCATGGTTGGTTGAAGATAAAGGGTTAAATTTGTTTGTATATAGGAAGGAGATGTGGAATGGCGAACCAATAAACACAAACATTTCTAGCACTGATAAACATAACAACGCCTCAGAATCTTTAGTTTGTGTAAATAGACAAACATTCTGGAGGCTAATGGACTAATAAACTGTATCCAGTTACCACAAGTTACCACTGAAAGATACAAATTTTTCACCAATTTATGAAAAGTTACCACTGGCATTGGATTAACTTCTGGAAAACATTGTGTCTTTTACAGTACTAATAGTTTAAATGATGCAGTTATTCTGAAAACTCATTTCCTATTAATCTGTTTAATTAAGAACCTTATTAAAAGTGTAAGACAGTGTCACTGACATTATCTAGTAGTTAACCACAGCCGTTATGTGATCTGTGACAAACTCTTTAAAAGTCATCCTGAAACCAAGAGGTAGACGCATCTGCGGGAGTCAGTCACTGTATTATCAGACAGAACAACAAATACTCTGTTGTGCCCTTAACCAGCATTTTTCTACACCAGAAACTGGAACTTGTCCCACACATTCACACCAATGTATAAAATGATAACTGCAACAGCAGCTCTCTGGCACATACAATGCTGTCTGTGATCACACATTATATATCTCATTAGATTAGATTAGATTAGATTAGATTCAACTTTATTGTCATTACACATGTATAAACACAGTGTAACGAAAAGTGGTTTGGCATCTAATCGGAAGTGCAAAGAGCAGCAAGTGCAAGATAGACAGTATATACAGTATAGTACAATATACAATATGTTATATAAATATATATCAGGTGTACTATGAATATGCTATATTACTATAAAGAAGATATACAATGTTGATTTCCCGCTGATCGGGAATTTCATCATATGGATCTTTACTCATCAAAAATGATCTTGTGAAAACCTAGATTTAGGTAGACATATGAACTAATGCACAAGAGAGAATACACTGATAACAAATAATGCTGCTGTCAACTTAGTTTCAGTTTATCCATGGTTACCATGGTTGCAGTTTTTCGTGACAGCTGTGGCGACACACATGATGTTTTTGAATTGTCTGTCCCTAGGTACATGACACCCTCATTGAGTTATATTTCAGAAATGCCTTGATGGAATTTGTTCACTTGTACTAAAAGAAGGATATTCATCATCATCTTTGTTGCCAGAAAAGACACACAGATATACAGACACAACAAACACGTAGGGGGCGGAAAAAAAAAGTGTCTATATGTGGTATAAGTGTGTTCTTATAGAAGACACTGATACCAGTGCCTCCACAACTAAATATTGATTAGATGTTGCTCAACGTGACTGTGACCTCACAAAACACTCTTCACCATAACTTGACTTCACATGTAGATTGAATTTAAATGTCTAATGTGATAAAATGATGAAAAGTTGTTGTTTTACCAGTACCTTTTCTTGGCCATGATACAACATCATAACTGAGGAACAGAATAAAAGACTGAGCGTTGTTTTCCAGATGTTAACCACATCAGTGTTCCCTGACTTGTTAGCAGGACGTAGCTAACATTATATCAGACCAACACAAGAACAGAGAATCTTGTGCACAAAATGTGATGGTTTTTTTTTGGGTCTTTTTTTTTTAAGAAATAGCATTTATTTTGGCTGGTTTGTGATCCAACATTTATTTTGTATTTTTACTAACAGAAGAATGTAATTCTGAATTCTCGGGGTTAGCGGGAGCATGTAAATCTAGTCTACGTGAGTTCAGTGGACTGCGTGGGATCATGACTGGGTTCCTCAGAGCTGCAGCCATGAGCCGATTTGTCCTTATGTGACTGGGGCATGATGAGTTGTGTCCATAATTGTAGGAAGGAAGTGAAGCACATGTTCAGTTTGTGTGTCATTGCGTGACATGCCTTGTCACCAATTCTGTTTGTCATTTTTATGAACAGAAACTCAATAGTGTTGAGTGCAGTGGCTTCTCTGCTGATCGTCAACTGTGTGGCTCTGCTGTGAGTTCACAATAAAAGATCAACATCAGCATCTATCCTATAGAGCTTAGTGCAAGATTATGGAGGTTAAAAATGCATCAACCTACAAAGTTTAAGAAACTGTGGATGAAAATATGTGAAAATATCTTTTGTTTGTCATGTGACTGTGATGAGAACACCACCTGGAGGAACTAGAGGATGTGGCTGAGGGAAAAGAGACTCACATATTATGGACAGATTAAGAACCATGTTGTTTTGGTCACTTCTGGCACGGAGCTGAACATAAATCGTTGTAATTGTTTTGTTTACTGTAATTAACACACATGTATTTATCCATCCATCCATCCATCCATTCATGTCATGATGCTCCTTGTCATTTATCTCATGTAATGATTTTGTCTTTCACTCCAAGTCAGGTTTGTGTAGGTGAACACTAAAATCCTAATCTTATATATGTTGAATACTAATTTGTGATCTAATCTCAAACAATCAGTCATATACAATGATTTCTATTTTCATTACACTATTAGGAAAATGTAAATTACTTCAACTTTAATTAGATTCAGATAAACTCTTGATCTGTAGATAATAATGAAAGTGTACCAGAGCAGCATGAAACCCTTCATTTAACTGTTGTAAAAACTGTGATATATCACCTTTATACACATCATGTATTTTATTCGGGCCAGCAACTTTCCGAACCCGAAAGTTCACAACTGTTTTCAAAATCCAAGTTATTGGCAACGTGCACCATGAAGGAATGAAGCAACTATGTATTTACAGATGCTAGCATATGTTTTTAATAGCAAATTTCATTTTAGCAACTTTCCGAAACAAATGAAAGTCTCACAACAATACTTTATCACAGCTTACCCTTAAGCAGTAACAGACATCTGAAAATGTCTGGATTGGGTAGCTCAATTATAATTCATTACTTCTTGTATTCATCTTCAGATGAAAGCATGAAATATGGTAATTAACTGACTCCAGAGAATAACCAGATGGCACACAGATATAGCACAAATAACCACAAGTAATTAACAGTTCGCCAGCTTTGCCAAGACATATTTGTCATTACTCACAGTAAAAATTCACTCAGGTTTTTTCCCTCTTGTGAACAAACTGTTTTTTAGCATCTGTTCTAAGCAGCTTGAATGAAACTGTGCCTGTTTTCTTTCGCTCTTCTATTTGACTTCATACAAATATTGGCATTATAAGCTAATGAAGATTGTCTGTGATTACATGTCTGCCAAGCCTCATATGGGAACTGTTACTTAGCAGAGCTGAGCATGGAACCATTTTACCCACTGCTTGTCTTATTTCAGGTAATAACAGTCTAACCTGGGAATCATTTGCTGTCGAGGGCTGGCCTTTTTTTTCAATTGGTGCTTTCTTTCTGTAGCACAACAGTGTATACAACAGTCTAATCTATGTGTTATGGTTTTCCAATAGTCCTCAATGAGCTTCCATCATCAGTGTTACATAATTGAGGAGAGAAAAGCTGAGTGAAGGAAACCATTACCAACTCTGTTATATCCTGGTTGGGACACAGTTTGATCATATTATTAACATACGTAGTCTGAACTAGCTGACTGTTTATATCTCTGACTGCTTAATATTTTAACATGTCATTTCTATAATAACTAAGTTACTTTATCAGTTGAGGACAAACTCGTTTTGGTTTATTGTTAAGTAAGAACTGAGGCTGTAACATTGGCTGATGGGGAGTGATGCGGAGGAGGAAAAGGCCACATTTTAAAGTCTGATCAGTAGCTGCGCTCTACACTTCTACATACCTGACAACATAGCTTGTAACCAGCAGACACAACAAGCTTGTGAAAGAAATGAAGATCTCACAGAATCAATCCACTGACTGTCTCCTGTATTTTTGTCACTCTTTTATAACCACAGTCTTTGTGCTGCTCTGTTTAGTTATTACAGCCTAGAAGACGTCAGCCACGAGTCTATCAACAAATACCTGTCCAACCTGGTGGAGAGAAGCCTGCGGGACCTGGAGTGCTCTTACTGCATGGAGATAAAAGAGGTGTGTGTCTGTCTGTCTATCTATCTGTCTGTCTCAGTTAGTTAGACACGAGATGAAGCTTTAGTGTGTTAAACATTTTTTCCACTAAATCTCCAGGACGATCGGACCATCGAGCCGCTGACCTACGGCCGCATCGCCTCCTATTACTACCTGAGACATCAGACCATCCGTATGTTTAAAGAGCAGCTGAAGCCTGAGCTGGCCATCCAGGAGCTGCTCACTGTTCTGACGGTGAGTGTCACTCTGTGAACACACAGCTGCTGTTGTCCTGTCACGATTGTGTCCATCTTATCAACCCTGTGTCGGAAACCAACAACAATTCTTTCTCAGGACAATGAGTCTTCAAGTTCTGCTTAATGTCGGACTCACTGTCATTTTATGGTTTCTGTTGGACCTCTAGGCCATTTCACTGTTTAAAGTTGCTGGTAAATGTAACACACAAATACAGTTGAGACCATAGAGGCTACCAGAAAAGTGTTTGATGTCATGTCAGGTCAGTGATTAGAAAATGAGAAATGGGATCTAAGGGATGGATAATAATGACTTCAGTAATAGCATGTCTGCAAAACAGAGAACACACACCACTGCTCTGAGACCAGCAATAAGACCAGGGCAGAGTGTGATGCTGCTGGGAGGTTTGAGCCTTTATTTAAAACAAATACATGGAGTTAGGACCACACCCAGCTTGTGGTTTCTGGTTATATTTTAAAAACAAATAGTTTTGTTGAATTACAGGGCAGTAATATTTTGTAAGCATAGTTGAGGTTCAGCAGTATCTGTGCACACGTGGTGTTCAAGTCATTGAATACTGTGTGTAGACAGATGCAGGTGTGATATGTCAAGTTATTAAACACATCTGCTCCTCACTAACTATTTTCCGATTAAATGTAGGGAAAATCATTTGAGTTGTAAGTGCAAATGAAGAATTAGACCACATATTTCTAATGCGATATTCTAAATATCTATATAAAATATAACAAGGATCCTGAGTTAAGGAATTCATTGGAGCCAATAGATACTTAAGCACTTTTTCATATTCTCCTTCATTCCTTTTCCTTGTGTGTGTTGTTTGAACCCAGTTCTAACTGTGTAGTGGCACATATCCACCTTCAGTATTTGGCAGGTGAAGATCTTCTTGTGCTTTTGAAACTTTTTAGAAATCCACTTAGGATTGAAAATACAGCTTACATGAGGGAATGTTCAAGCAAACACACACACGCACACACACGCATGCATACACATACTTTGCTCTCTGCCATCAAATTAGCACCTTTGTCTGTGCTTCATTAAATCTCCTCATTGTGGAGCTTTAGTGTGATCTGTCGGCCTCTTTCTTTCACTTATTAACCCTGTACATCCCAGTAGGAAGGTCATCCACACTCTGGCTTCTGAATGGTGGGGTTAACACACAACATGGTGGTTTCACACATTCACTGAGGAGGATTGATGACACACTCCTTTTCACCCTTGTTCCTAATGGGCTTATACAGCTGTTTGTAATGATTCATGCTATATTTTAACACGACTACCACTCATTTCTAAAATGACAGTTATCTGATTCTTAACATAAACATCCTGTGAAGGTTTTATCATTGTCCCCAGCCTCTACCAATTGAGTAAATGGACTAAATGCACTCCATCAATTCTAAAATGTACAATCTTGGATTTTGATACATTTGCTGCTGATGGAGCATGACCGTGTATGTCACTACATTAAGCGTTCATGGTAATGAAGGAGCAGTCAGGTTAGCTGATGTGTTTTCAATCGATTTTTGACAAGAGTCCAACTCGGTGTCAAAGGTGACGTCCTGTGACGGGAGTGAAAAGATTGTCGTTGGCTTCACCAGCCGCAGGAAATATGATTTGTTGAGACAGCAATTTTGTTTTGTTTGTTTGTTTTTCCCAAAGCTGTTAAACAGTCTAATTTTACACAAGATATTTGAAATACATTTATTATGTGGTTTTAGATTTTCATTTATTCTGCTCTTTTTTGTGTGTTGGGTGGTTTCTCTGTAATGATGTGAGCATATGGAAGGACGACTACTCTCAGACAATCACCATCACTCTCCTTTGCTCACATGTAGTTGGAAACAGACCAAGACCAGCCATTTTTGGCTGCATCCCTCTCCAACAAGCTGCAATACAATAGGCCAGTCACCCCGCCGCCCCGTCCACTCCCCCTCTGTTAGCTACAAAGCACTGGCATGCTCCCTGAGTCCCCCCTAATTGCTGCAGCGTGGCCACTAATGAGCAACACCCACGCCTCATGAACACCCCCCCCCACACACACACACACACACACACACACACACACACATGTTTTTCTCTTACCACTACTCTGCCACTCAGACAGTCTTTGTCTCTGTTTTGTCTCTGCTGTGTTTGTCCTCTGCCTCCTAAGATGGCAGCGTTCTCACAGTGAAATCAGACTGCTTCAAACATAAACTGTCTCAAAGCTACTGTCTATGATTAATATATAAATATGTTCTAAAATATAGTCAGGCTTTCATCATGTTACAGTAGACTCAAGTTTTGTATATCTCTCTGTCCATATTGTATAGCTGGTGGAAGCGGTCACACTGCAGGTTGGAAAAAGTATGTAAGAAGTTTGCAAACCTGGGTCCAGTCGCTGAACCAGTTAGAGCTCTATGAACAAACAGTCATAAACAGAGGATGTTGTGATGAGAGAGCAAAGGTCAAACATCAGTGTCAGTGTGACACTTGGCACGTCGATATCTATGACGGTGGAAGGTCAGCTTCTTTATGACCAATAATGTTCCACATATAACACTTTTCTGGCCTTTATTCAACAGCACACCTCAGGAACAGATAGAGAAATTCTGACCATATTTCATGTTTGGTTGATGTGTGAGTGTATAGATGTGTGACTGACAAACATGTCTGTCACTCAGAGTGATCTCTGGTCATAAAGTTCTCAAATCAAAGAGCTTTATCTCTCATCACTATCTACTCCCTCATCCCCTGGCTGTTATAACTGTTCTACGCTGAAGCCATGAAATGTGTGAAATATATAAACATAAATAATCAAATAAATAGTAAAATATGATGATTATGATTATATGATTCAATTTTTTTTTTTTTTGTTTTATGAGCAGTCCAAGTCCAAATATAAACCAGAGAAGAGAAGAAGCAGTAAGGTCTCACATCACAGAAACCAAAGGATGTCTTGCATATGTGTTTGATAGATGATCAATGATTAATGAACTGTTGTCATTATTGTTGAATAATCCTCTGTTAATAATTAATTAATTAATTGAACTTAAAACAAAACCCGAAAGAGTAAAATGACACGCAAGACAACCTAACAGTAACCTCAGCACTGTTAATATGTGCTTTTGTTGCAGTTGTACTGTGGAACTGACCCACAACACTCTCTTCTCTTCACCAGCTCCACTGTCTCCCAGCTCTTCATCCTCTGTTGTAGTTAATGTTGCTATCAGAGGCGTTGAGGCAGGATGGAGATGCTGGTAATGGCTTAAAGATCTATAGGCTTTCTCTCCTGCACATCCATATGCAGACACAACAGCACTTAAAGATAAATCATTCAGAGATGATTTTTATTCCTATCTCTCACACCGGCCCCTGTCCCACTCAGCTCCAGGCTTTTGAAGCACTGGCTCTGGTCAATGATGGATGGAGTCGTAACAGTCCGAGCCGAGGGGAGGCTGTGACAAATGCCTCCAGCGCAGCCTGTTGATGATGGTACATTAGCCAGAGTTGAACTGCAGTGAATTAGAGGAGAGGAGCCATGCATGTCTGTGCATCACAAACAATCACAAACAGCACTGAACACAGCCTCATCAACACTGACTGATGGACAATCATCAGTTTACCTGCCCACTGACCCACTGCATGTCTACATTGTTTATTTATCATTTAGTTTAGCATTTTCTATCCTCTATATTTTCTGAAAATTATTTGAAGCATTCAAATTTAAATGCTGACACTCTTTGTGTATTTGTGGGGAAGAGAAGAAGAAGATTTGTGTTGAAGTGGAGACGCTCAGAGTAAAAAAGTCTGACCACAAAATGCTTTAAACTTCCTGTTTCACTCTCAGGATGCAGAGGAGTACGCCGAGTTGCCCGTCAGACACAACGAAGATCAGCTTAACAGCCAGTTGGCTCAGCAGCTCCCACTGCAGGTCAACCCTCACTCCTACGACAGTGCCCACACTAAGACCCACCTGCTGCTGCAGGCACACTTCAGCCACGCCCCGCTGCCGTGCAGCGACTACACCACCGATACTAAGACTGTGCTGGACAACGCCATCCGAATCTGTCAGGTAGGACTGACTGAACACATTCTGACTGATAAGACTTTTAATCTTTGACTCATTTTTCACAAAATCACAATTCGGACTTCAGGACGTTCCTAAAGCTGTGGATTAAAAAGTATGTCCGTCTGTCAGTCAACGATTACTACACTGATAAGTAAAAATTTTATTGTTCCTCCACACATTCGGTGCAAAACATTGGGCTGAACTGAGATTAAATGAATCTTCTGGTCCTGATTGGACCAGACATTCAGGTGATGAAGTATAAGATGGTGTTATTATATTAATGACACTATTAGTATTATACCCAGTGTTCTATCAGTCACTGAAGATTACTAAAGCAGTGAGTAGTTTTGATTGATCTTAATTGTTAATAATGGTGTAAAGATACTACATTGTAATAGTATTTGTTGAATTATTTGATTGTTGACATAAAAAGCTTCGTTAAATATTTGATGTTGGCAAACATATTTCAAGGTGCTGAATCACAAACAGGTTAACGTGGTGAACACTGTGTTTTCCATAATTCCCCCACAAAAGTGTATATTTGCACTTTGAGAGTTCCAACAGAGAAACACGAACACTACATTAATATCAATTAAAATAACAGCATGAGTTAGCATGTTAGCAACATGGGGTAAACTGGTGAGAGTGCGTAGCCAATAGATTTGAATTATGTGCAACACATGAAAAGAGGACACATCGTGGAAGGCGGTACTGAGCTGTAGATGAAACAGATAATAAAAAGGGAATGTTATACAGCAGTGGGTGATTTGTTGTTGAACTTCCTGGTCCAAGCCATAAATAACATGATGCCCTGAAGTTCTACGTATCCTGCAGGCCTCTCATTGCCTGGCAGCCACAATGGCTCTACTACTCAGTGTTCATATGGAAAGTGTTGGGAGATGAGGCTTTTTTAAAAAAGAAAACATATCATAGTCATCACACCACCAGCAACAAACCCTCAGCTCTGTGCAGGTTATTCTGTGTGTAAGGTGCAATGTGCTGGACTGTTTATTTTGTATGAACTGTTTGAAGTTAGAACCATGTCTGAATGTCTGTAAGCCATTGTCCACAGCTCAGAAGCCCTGTGTGTGTGTGTGTGTGTGTGTGTGTGTGTGTGTGTGTGTGTGTGTGTGTCCATATGCTTGTGATTTTCCATGCTGTGTATCTGGCAGTGATACTGCATGGCTCATTGATGTAGTTACCTACTGGTGTCCTCCTGCTACCATTTACTGAAATGGTTCTGGTCTTCAGATTCTTTATGGTCGTTTTTATTGGAATGAATGTTTTTTTTTTTATTGTGAACACAACACAAGACTGTTGCTGTCTCTTGACAGCATTTAAAATGACAAGTCCTCATCACACTATTCCCTTTTCCAAGTGGATGCTTATAACGAACCAACGAGCTATGAGTCTCATGAAAATCTAACATATTTATAGTAAATCCACTGAGCCAACTGAAGAATAGTGGCTTAAATAATTGTGACAAATTTGTTGACTGTGTCCAAACTACCCAGATCCCAGTCTGGGATGGGCAAGACAGATCTATAGAGGCTCCACCCACAACCAGTTGGACCCAAAGAACCTGCTGCCAATGTCACCAAGAGACAACACCAGAGCCTGATTTAAGGCTACATGAATATGCAGAAATATTTTTGCAATTATAATCTAGTGGTCTAGATATATTTTAACTTTAAAACTGAGGATTAAAAGCACTTGACACTGCTAAGGTAGATGATGGATGATAGATAGATGATATGACATAAAATAATGGTTAATTTATACTTTGTTCTCTCTCTTCATGATAGGCAATGCTGGATGTAGCTGCCAATGAGGGCTGGCTTGTCACAGCCATCAGTATCTGCAACCTGGTTCAGATGATCGTTCAGGGTCGCTGGCTACACGACTCCTCATTACTGACACTGCCACATGTGGAGCAACAAGACCTCTATCTGTTCAGGTAACAGTTATAACATGGTCATTTGAAGGCAGCACTAGTAGTAATGTGCCATATTATTGTCCACGGTGTCATTTTAATTAGAGAACATCACATACATTCAGTGTGTTTACAGTTTCAGAGCTTCATAATTCACTGTTGTTTACAGCATTAGCAGCTGGTGTGTCTCTGACTGACAGCTCTGAACTACTCTAACCATAGAGTGTGAAACTCAGCAAACATTGTCATTTAGATTGTGAAAACCTCTCGTGCAGGTGCAAACACCAGAGCAGTCACACATATAGAATCAAAGCAGCCTGGAGTGGTTGTTCATGCACACACCATATGGATTTCCAGGCATCCGACAGAGTCAAATAATTTTGTGCAGCCTCAGTAAAAATGATGAGAGAAGAATGAGAAATGAAGCCTCATGACCAAGAATTTCTCCCCTCATCTCCAATCACTCTACAGGAAATGGGCAAACAGGAGGGAAAGAGGAGACACGGGAGGCTTCAGTGGGCCAATCGAAGGGCTTCCTGAGCTCATCGCTGTCTGCAGTGGAAAGGAAAGCATTTTCACTGCCATTGTCGGCCAAGAGTTTCATTCAAGTCAGATCGCCCAGGTAAGACTGCAAATATTATCATCCCAGGAGCACAGTGGGAATATGATTGTCCTCCAAAAATCAATAATGTCTTCTAGACAACCGTTCACACCTGACACTAACACATGGACAGGTTAAGTTCAGGTGTGAATAAGTCACATGGAGGATGTTTTGACGTTAGTGTTGACGCAAATATGTCTTGAGCCACATTGAAGGACCCAACTTGTACTCTGTCTGAGCCATGAGTACATGTCTGTGAACTTAGAAAATCCCATGAAGTTAGAAGTGCATCAGCCATCTTGGTCAGTTTGGTTTGACTGGAACATCAACTAGAGCCAGCTTGTAGTACCTTCATTTCTTCTTCTTTTCATTTGTGACAAACCAGGAAAGTGTATCACTGCCTCCCACTGGTTCAAAACAATATCACAAATGGTCTCAACATCAGTGTTGTACTTATAGTTACTAGTTACTACAAAAAATAACCAATTTAGTAACTGAGTTACAGCATTATAAAGGTAACTAGCTTCAGTACGCTTAATTATAGTAACATGTTGCATTTAATAGTAATGATAATAATAATAAAGCTTATTTCTATAGCACATTTTAGAATAACAAAACGTTAACCAAAGTGCTTTATAGGAAAACCATTTCATTGTCAGTGACAGTAATGACGTTGTAATGATGGAAACTAATTGATTTATTCGATTACCCTTTACTTAATAATAACGCTGTTACTGATGCTGTTATTCCCATCGGTGCGTCCCAAGATGTATGTGGAGAAGCATTCTAATGCTCGGTGTGAACGCATGTACCTGCAGCTGTTCACCATGATCAGCCAAGGTGCAAGAGTGACTACAACAATAGTGACTACAACAATAGAAAGAAGAAAATATTCTTGAATATTGTACGTCTTACAAAACTAATCTTCAGAATGGGCCTGTTCTGCAGATGAAGAATGTCATCTTACACACACACGCATACACACACAGTGTATTCACTGACATGCCATGAGCTGTCTTGTGTTGAGCTGATCCCAGATACCTCCAAGATCCCCAATTACAGCTCCAATGATAGGGTTTACAGCTCCAATTTAAGTGCTAATTGCAGCAGTAATGAGAGTGTCCGGGCAAATCGGCAGGCCCTGTGTCTTCACCCAATCAGTGTCCCTGCTTTTCCTCTTCCCCACCTTTAACTCCCACTGCCCCTACCCTGCAGAGTGTGGCAGCCTCTCTAATTAAATAATTAGATGTGCAGCAGTGTTCCTGCCTGACTCGCTCAGGGAGAGTAATCCTCATATAAATAGCTTTTGCCGGGTGAGTCAGAGAGGTTTTTCCTCTTCACAGACTTCAATACACTGACACACAAATGCACACACACACACACACATATCCATATCCACCAGTGTTGCTCTCTCTGCCTTCCTTACTTATTTCTTACATGCTCTTTGTGATGAAGCACTTGGGTTGAAGCAACTGATTCACAAATTCTCTTTAAACACACTTAAGAGGCACCTAAGACCAGAGAAGTGTCTGTTAGAATGAAGAAAGGTTTCCTCTGCTGCAGCTGAAAGATCTGTCCATGTCACACAAACCTGCTCTTACAACTCTCATTACCTTTTCCCAGAACTCTGTAGCTCCTGTCTGAGCACCACTTTTCTGATATATTTGAATATTTCAGAGAATGTGGCAACATCTCATCTCTAAGAGGTTCATAAGAAATTCCCCTTCATCCCTGATCAAATGATGCAAAATATATAATCCACATTTTTTTTAGATGTTACAGTATTTACCTGCCCAGTATTTTCTGAGCTTGATCAAGTGTTGGCTTCACAACCAGCCGTGGATTCATCATGACATCAGTGGGGTAGTTTTACTCTTTAGCCGTTATTTCCTTTCTGTGACCATCTTCCTTCTCCCTCGTCAGGTGTGGTCCTTCCTCAGTCATCTCCCAGTGCTGGAGGTTCAGATGAGCGTGAAGGGCTGGTGGGAGGAGAGCAAGGAGCAAAGGGAGCACTGGCTACCTGCAGCAGGAGCAAACCTGCGGGATGAGAGCAGCTGGCTGCAGGTCCACGCTGACCAGGAGTACGTTCTGAACGTTTCACTGAGACGCATCAATCAGGGCCAGCAGAGGGTCAGTATGCCTCACATCAACAGTCCTCTTTTCATCAAGTGCCCACACTGTCTTGTTAGAAATCTTCTTAACATGATACAACTGGGTGGAAAATCTCTTTATTTGAATCTCTGTACCTTGTTTACATATTAAATACTAAAACCTTAGAATTAGAATGACTAATCCTTCCGGTTTCCTTAATGCTGCAGTCATTTTTCCTACATGTAATGTGAAACCACTGGTCACAGCTCACTGCAGCTCTACAGTGTTTGTTTAGCCTCTTTTAACTCATTGTTTTGGTTTTATGGCTCATATCAAAGACATGTCCAGCTAATTTCAATGAAAAATCCACAGAATCCACAAATACAATTTATATGTAAACTGTCAAATGACGTTTTCAGACTCAATGAGGAACAACTGTCCTTTTTTCAAAGTTACAGCTCAATCAGAGTCAGACATTAAGCTACATTTCGCTACAGCTACATGTGTCTTTAATCCTTGTCTCATATTCAAAAAGATTAAAGATAAGTATGTGTACCACTGACTTCCTAGTCTGTTAAAGTTAAATAAACAACTGTGATACACTGAAGAGCACAAACACGCTTTATAATAGATCAGATTTCTGTATGAGCCGTATAATGTTGCTCAGAATAACCTCTCTGTGAACAGTGTCTTTAATTTCCCAGTCAGGGGTTTTAGATCTTCATCGTGTTCAAGTCACGTATTGTCACCTCAGCTGACACTGTGGGATCAAATGGATGTGATGTACTGAGTGTATGTGTGGCTCAGTGTTTGTACCGTGTGTGTTGTTTCAGAGGAAACAGGACAGTAAGGCCCAGGCTCCCAGGTTTCCCAAAGCGAAGGATGAAGGCTGGTTCCTCATCGTCGGGGAGGTGGATCGTAGGGAGCTGCTGGCCGTCAAACGGGTTGGATACGTACGCAACAACACCACTGTGTCTGTGGCCTTCTACACACCGGAGAAGACTGGAAAGTAAGTAGCTACACATGCACTTAGCAAAATAGAGGAAACTAGTCAAACTCTGGACCAGGTCATTGACTCCACATACACTTTAGATTAGTAGCAGAACATAAAGGTCACAGCTTTATAGTCAACAACGCCTTTGACAAAGTCCACAAAATATTGTGGACTTGTAATTAATTCTGAAAGAAAAGCACCAACATCATAAATCATTCATACAATAAGTCATTTCACCAAGAATGTAAATACCTATTTCTTCCTGTTAGCTTAACTCCTTTTAATTCTCCATCTCATTTTCATGAGGAACAAAGCTAGATTGTCATTGGACATTCACTCTTCACATCTCAGTGTGAGCATCAACAGGTTCCTTGTGAAACAAACAGCTCTATAATGTGAGCACCAGTGGGATAAATTAACATCCAGTGACACAGAACGTTTACTCTCACGTCTTTGCGTCACTGTTTCTTCTCTAACTGTCGGTCCATGTAACTTGTGTTGTCCAGGTGCATCTACACTCTGTACCTGATGAGTGACAGCTACCTGGGTCTGGACCAGCAGTACGACATCCACCTGAACGTGATTCCTGCCAGCATCGCCGCCCAGGTCAACACTGAGGTGTCTGACTCAGTGAGTGACATGAGCCTCAGCTGAGCAGCGACAGAAGATGACAGGAACATGGCTGGTGATCAGAACATGAGCGTGATGAGTGCATAGTGCCATTTTGTGCAGGAATGATCTGTGATGGTTTTATTCCAGAGACTGCTTTACATTTACTGGTAGGAACTTACCAGTTTGTTTGTTATTTTGTTCCAGCTTCTGCTTCACTCAGTAATGACCATTAACTTCACCTCTCATGCCAAAGTGATGACCTGTAGCAGTGTTGCATTCTGGTCCATAACTACATCCAATGTATCAGGAAAAAAAAAACGATTGTGCCTGAACTTCTTTGGATTTGTCTAATTATTCAGTGTCATTGAAGAATGTGTGGTCGTTGAGCAACTTAAATTACATTTTATGTTTTCATTTTACTGATTTAACATCATTTAACACTGAATTATATCAGAAAACTGCTGCTGTGCTGCTCTATGAGCTGAAACTTTCACAGTGTTATTCTGTTCTGGTCACATCTCAATCAGTGAAGTTAGAGCATTTGTGTAACATCTCAGATATGTTTCAGGGAACAACAGGTGTCACTGTCCCACAGGTCATCATGACAGAACCAGTCTCAGAATCTTCTGATAACTTGCCTTTGTGAGACTAAATGCCTCCTGCTTCACATGAATGAGGTTGTACAATTTGTCATCAGACCACATCTAAAGGCAAAATTGTTTATACCCGGGCCACACTAACTTCCTCTCCAATAACTCTCCCTTCAACATGATTACTTCCTCATTCAAATGTGAATGGAGCGGCTCACGCTTGCCGGCTGACAGTCCATCTTTGAAGACATTTGATGGTTCACTTTGTTGTCTGCACAAAGAGCTCCAGTGTAAATAATCAAAAATTAAACACCGCCTACTTTTACACCCACACTTTCTCTCTAAATCAACCAGTCAAAACTCAAACTCTTTTTCCAGACACAGAATCTGGAGCCAGTGTTTTAAGTGTGAAACAATCAGAGCGCTGATTCCTGAGGCTGACCTGAAACGGGTCAGCGTTCATGGCCTCAGACACTTAACCTTACTAAACTTCCATTTTGATAATAATCTCGACTGTAATATTTCTGGACGCTAGTATAAAAATGCTGTATAAATAAGATTGTGAGAAGTGGGCAGAAAGCAACATGTGTTACAGTTTTAACTCCACAAAGTAATCCAGCAGCAGTTACACACCCTGTGTGATTCAGTGTTGATGTATCTGTTGTTTACCTGACCAGAAGTAAATGATGGACCCAGACATGCAACGCATTAAAGTTCTGAACTCTTGATTTAGTTTTTATGTCTTTTTTCTGTAAAACAACAGAAATAAACAGAAACAGAATCCTGAAACGAACCAAACTTCTTGTTTGTTTTCTGTGCGACACCTCACACAAACAGAGGCCACACTGGTGCTTGTGAAGCAATATGTGCATTGTGCGGAAATATGACAATAAAAACTGAACTAATTCAGATTTAAAACACACAGTGAGTTTCAGTGAGTGTGAAACATACTTCAGTCCACCACAGAGCTTCACTCAGGATCCAGAAACTGTTTACATCAAAATAAACAATGACTGTATGAAATGTAAGTGTTACCAGCATGAAGCTCACAATGTAAATGTATAGGTGCTGTGTGAAAGGATGAATGTCGTCAGTAGACTGGAAAAGTGATCCACAGTTACTCAGAAGTATCCTCAGATGAAAACCTAAATTATAACTGAAGAAGTCAAATACAAATGTCTTTGAAACTTTTAAATTTGTAGTTTAGCTTCAAGATTAAAGCATCACTTCACTTGAAGAATGAACCTAATGTTCCTTGTGGTTGCACATTTCACTCATTTATTTTTGTCAGTGATTTTAACACTGTCCACCTTGACTCGCTGCCTTTGAAATACATGATGTGTTTGTTCTTATCAGTTCTCAGTGGAACAGCTGACATCAAACTTAACCAGTGTTTTATGATTATATCTGAATAACAGCACACAGCATCTTTGCTATCCAGGCTAAATTTACCAATGGTTAACCCATTTTAACATTTTAACAAACATGGCGCCAGACTGATGAACCCTGAATGCAGCTTCAACAATTCTGTGGTAGAAATCCTCTGGTTTGGTTTTACAGCCTTGATGTCAGAGCAGATCCCAGAGCTGCAATAACTCTGTTTCATGGCCACTTGGAGGCAACAGAAAACGCCACGACCACAACAATAAGCATTCATGTGAGTGTGTTTGTCTCCACCTGATGAATATAAATCCAATACTCACTCTATTTGAACTTTGTGTTTTAGTTTTTCACATCAATGGCTGAAGAAAATCTCTGCTGCTGTTCACCAGATAGAGCCGCTGTTACTGAAAAAAAGAAAGAAAGAAAAGAAAAGAAAAAAAAAAAAAACAGCTGCCTGTTTTGTCTGAATACGACGCCGCGAGGAGCAGTGAGTGAACCAGACCAGCTAATTAAAGTCCAGACAGCTCCACGGAGCTGAGAGCACAGAGTGTATACAGGTGCTGATTCTCTGTTACACCTCAACCATACAAACAAACCAACAGCTGCGATCAGACGTTTGTAGCACGGCTTGGATTGTCTTTAAAAACGTTCTAATGTTTTCATGTGTTGATGTCTGTGATGATAAAGCTGAGCTGATTTCTAGCTGATGAGAAGCATCACTGCACACGCTGGATGTGACTCAGCTCAAATCTCCAAACTGATCCATCAGTGGTCTAGTTGCATTGTGGGTAGTGTTGGTGCCAGTTTTTTTGACAAGCAAGAACCAGTTTGAGTAAAAAAGACAATATATCACATGCCTATGAATGAGTGGTTGATTTAAAACAAACATAGGATCTTCAGAGAAGAGGTTTGTCATTTTCTGTGTCTTTTATATTAAATGATGATGGTGATGCTGCTGTGTTGCTCTGTGTGGAGTTTGTATGTTCTCCTCGTGTCTGGTTTTTCTCTAGTGGCTGTAAATTGCCTGTAGGTGTGAATATGAGCGTTGATGTTTGTTTGTCTCTTCAGAGTTGTCGTCACAAATGTTACGTTTTGAATCAGAGGCCTCGGCTCAGACAGTAACTTCCCAATGACTCCAGACTGAGGGCTCACTCATTTGTGCTCGTCACCGTAAACAAAACAAACACTGCTATGCTCATTAGACGTCAGGAAAATAAACTGTGGTAACTGAAGGAAACAGTCACGTTTGTTTTGCACAAATGACACACAAAATACATTAATTGATAACTTGCTGACATTAAAAGGCCTATTGGGAATCATACTTCATCTCTCAAAAATCCTTCAAATATAAGTTGCTACTTTGTGAGAACAAACAGATTTGTGGAGTATAGTGTAGTCACAGAGACACACTGACTGTGTGTGTGTGTCATGGTGGGACATGTGACATGTCTCAGCTCACACACTGCAGCAGCACTGGGCTGCTTTGTTTGGTTCAGTGTAAACCAGTGAAGGCGACAAAACGAGGGCTCCTCTTCCCAGCAGTGTAGTGGGATCTCTGTTTAAAAGAGGCTTTCATCATTACATAGCGGCCATATCACTTCCCGTGTCGGCCTCTTTCACACCAGACATGTGGACTTGACAGAGTAAAGCACAGGTGTTACTACAACGCTAACAAAGGCTCTGTTATGTTCCTGTGTCCCAGTAAGTCCACATCCTGAAACTGAAGCAGCTAAATGGAACTGAGCCATAATTAATGTGACTGTTTGTTTTAACACTGTCTCAAAAAAAAAAAAAAAAGCAGAAGATACTGGACCTGAACATAAAAAAATATATAATATATAATATAATAACTGAGACGTTTAGACAACATATGTTAAAACTGTATTTATTTATCTATTTGTTTAGTTAGATAGTTAGTTTCAACTTTAAAATATTCCCTTTTGATAAAGGAATATTGTCATTTTTCACCAGTCACATATGAGTATAGGAAAGCTGAATATTCATTTATATATGTATTTACTTTATTCGTTTATTATAAAAATAATTAGATGCGTTTTTTTTTTCTTTTCTGTTTAGAGTTACACTAGGAGACCACGTGATCTGATTTTAATGAATAGATTCATGACTCTGGTTTTTCCAACATCGTGTTTATTTAATTCTCATCACTTTTCACCCGGTGTGAATAAACGCTATTCGAAAACGTCATTTATTATGATTTCATCGTCAGTATGGGGTCGTGTTTATCACGTGATCATGTTATTTAATTATTTATTGAACACATATAAATGTAGAATAACACAACATACAAGCAGAAAACCAGAGAATGATCATTTCTCCGCGGTGACACAACAGGACGCGGCTCTCTGACTTGTTTTCATTGTTGTATTTTTCCAAATAAATCTTCAATCTAATTAGCAAAACTTTGCCTGTTTAGTCCCAGTCTATAAATAATAATAATAATAATAATAATAATAATAATAATAATAAAGAAGTGTAAAAAATGTAACAATGATAATAATATGTGTTGTTATTCGTTCAGAAGAGTTCCAGGTTTTCATATTTAACGCTTAACTGGTGTGAACTTTCTGACTAATGTTTTTTTTTTAAATTAGAAATAATTACGGCTCCACACTTTACTTTGAACTTGTGTGAAACACTTGACTGTAGCTGGTGTGAAGTTTGTTTTAGTGTCTCTGGCACTGCGATGATGAGTCCTGACTCTTTCACGTGGTCACAGTCTGATCACTCTCACAGATGAAGTGAAGGTTAAAGAGTTTCAGCTCCTGCGCGCAACCAGGACGGCTCCTCAGCGCGCACGATCCATAACTGATCCATAACTGATCCATAAAAGATCAAATCTGATCCATAACTGATCCAAAACTGATCTATAACTGATCCATAAATGATCCAAAACTGATCTATAACTGATCCATAAATGATCCAAAAATTATCCAAAACTGATCCATTATGGAGACGGCGCCAGAGACAGGAAATATCATGTCCTTCTCAACTGAAAGTTTATTTTACAACAACATAATACGATCAGACAGTGAGAATTATCCCGTAGTCACACACACACACACACACACACACACACACACACCTTACTGCCGTTTTTCAATTCAATGATAATGTTCAGGCGTTAAACTTATAATTGTTATTACCATTTATATTAATATCACGTGTGGAACAAGAACACTGTCTTTATAGCGGTAACCATGAATACATCTGAGAAATGTAACAGTGACTATGAACATTTTATAAATCTTTATTATTCCTCAGCGTTATTTCAGTGCTGTAATGTTTCCTGTGACATTTTCAACACTTTGTTAAAAACAATTTCAGTTTCACACATGAAATAATAATAATAACAATGATAATAATAAAAAAGAAGAAGTGAAGAACTAACGTTCCTGACGTGTCTCACTGTGATGTGAACGCAGACATGATCCACAGAAATCTTCATTTTTCACTGGACCGTTCTGAAGGAAAATGGTTCAATTGAAACTGTTCAGTTAACAGCTTAAATTAAAATTGTTATTATTATATCATATATTATATATATACGATTAAAACAGCAAAAAATGCATCAACTATTCTATTTATTTATTTTTAATTGAAATGATATAAAGTTTAATAGACAGGTTCACAGAATAATAGGCTACATTACCTTAAAGCAAACTAATACTTTTATTATTTTTTTTTATATGTTTGTAAGGGAGCTTTGTAGAACGTGTAAAAGTTTAAACATTTGAACATTTACTACTTTACATTTGACCATTTTACTCTCTCTCTCTCTCTCTAGTGTCTCAGACTCTGGGGGACTTTTCGATCCAACTTGGGCCAAAGGTGAACACCAGCCAATCAGCGTTCCTCACAGAGAGCGTCATCATACAGAACAACCAATAGCTGTGTGAGCCCGGCCCCCTGTCGACCAATAGGAGCGACACAGTGATGAGTGGGCGGGTCCTCAGCCCTGGCCGCTCAGGAGGCTGCTGATGCTCTGCTGTCCACTAAATAACAGAGATGGAAGAAGAAATGCGGCCGCAGCGGCTTTTGGAGATTTTTCCTCGGACACTTTGAAGACGAAAACTAACACATGAACACACGAACACACCGCTGCTCGACCCGCTGAGGTGAGTGAACAGCTCGTAGAGCTTTTAGTCCAGTGAGACTTTGATAAAACAGGCCTGTTTTTTTTTTTTTTATATATATATAAAAAGACTGAGGCTCGACTCTTTACTTTGACATGAAGCGGCTCAGTTTTCAGGTGATAGACACGTACAGATGATGCTTCATCACATGAGCTGTGAATAAAGCTTTGTCCCACGGTTCTCACCCTCTGTCTCCAGGAGTTCCACAGGTCCATGAACACAACGATATGATGGATCCAACTTTGTGCTGAGTCGTCCAATGGGCTGACCAAAAACGCCTTATACTATCCAGGAATTAGCCGCATCCCCCGCCCGTCGCCAAAACCAGAGGGACGCCTGGAGATAATGGCAACGTGTTGGCGCGTCGGTCCAGTTTCACCTGGAGACACGGAGCTGTTGTGAGACACGTGGACACAGACCGAGACAGGAGAGACAAACTGAAGACAACATGAAGGAGAAATCTAAAAACGCTGCCCGGACCCGACGGGAAAAGGAAAACAGTGAATTTTATGAACTGGCCAAACTGTTGCCGCTGCCCTCAGCCATCACCTCCCAGCTGGACAAAGCGTCCATCATCCGCCTCACCACCAGCTACCTCAAGATGAGGATCGTGTTTCCTGAAGGTGAGACAGCAGACATTCAAACGGACAGGACCCTTTTTTTTTTTTTTTTTTTTACTAAAATTATCTCTGTTATTGTTATTATTATTTAGTTTTTATTGTATGAGGAGCAGGTCGAGTTTGATATATTATTGTTTATTTATCGGTAGATGTCTGATATTTTATCTTGTTCATTATTTTGTCTTAGGTTTTCTATAATATCATATTTTCTCTACAGTCAAGTCAATTTTCTATCTTAACTTTTTTTCATCTTAATAATGAACATAGAAGGACATATATATATATATATATGTGTGTGTGTGTGTGTGTGTGTGTGTGTGTGATGGAATATTATTATTATTATTATTTTAGTATTAGTAGTATTACTATTGTTTATTGTATTACTTAGTATTTTCATCTCCATTGCGAACAATTGAAATAACTTGCGTCAATGTTTACAACTAAAATACATTATATAATGTAACTAAAACACATGATAGATAGATAGATAGATAGATAGATAGATAGATAGATAGATAGATAGATAGATAGATAGATAGATAGATAGATAGATAGATAGATGAGTGTGTGCAGTTGCAGTGGTGTGGTGTCTCTGGGGCCCCTCGCGGCCCCTGGCAACAGATTAGCTGTGATGAGACTCCATCCTCCGTGACTGTTGTAGAGCCGAGGACATTATTCTGCTGCACATCTGATCCTTCAACATCCACAGCTCGTTGTGTCAGTGCAGCGGAGAGAAAGAGCCCAGGAAGGAAAAATACAACGTGAGGAAACATGAACGGGTCGTGTGTGAGGACCAGTCAGTGAACTCGCACTCAAACAGGCCTGTTGTCAATATAAAGGAATGTAGATATAGATCACTGTCTGTTTCACTAATTAAAAAAAAAATCAGACATTGCAGCCGATAGATAAAACATTTCATGAATTGAAAAATTATATATATATATATATATATATATATATAGGGGTTTTTTTTGCATGATAGTGAGACGTGTAGCTGTCACACTGCTGCCTCAAACATGTGGAGACTTCAGTGTGCGTGCGTAGCTTTGTGGATCCGTCTGCTCTCACCTCTCTCTCTCTCTCTCACACACACACACACACACACACACATATATATATATATATATATATATATATATCACTCAGTTATAAACCAGTTTCGTTGATTTGAATGAGAAGAGCAACTGCTGTTTTAATTTTAAAAAAAAGTGCGTTTAGTTTTTACTGTGACTTCACTGCTACTGTGTGGAGGTGGAGGGACATGTTGTCCATCACACCTCCTGCTATATTCACACACTGAGGATCAAATTGATACTTATCATATTTAGTTTATATTTATTTACTATTTATTGATATCTTATTTGCAAAGGAATAATACTATTACAATTATGAACTCATATAATATTAATAAATTATGTTGTGAAGATGAAGATATATGTGTTAATGTTGTATAATAATGGTCAGTACCAGCGGTGTCTCCTCATCATAGACCGACTGTTCGTTTTCTACCGCCTCCGTTTTTAAATCTTCTTTTAATTTTTAATTTACTGGACGAATTACACTTTATTATATTTATCACTGTAAAACCTGATATGATTAATAGGAATGAAACGAAATTGCATTCATTGTTATTACTATTATTTAACAACGACAGTAATAACGCGAGCTTCGTGTTAGTTTCGTTCCAGACATTGAGTCGTTGTATCGGGTTTTTTTTTTAAATGAACTCAGATAAATGTTGAACGATGGGATTGGTTTATTAAAATTAAATTAAATGAATGTGATTATTATTTTTTTTAATGTATTTAAATATTTAAATTTTAAATGTATTAATATACATTATAATAATAATTCTAATATTTGAAGTAAATCTAAAATAATAGATTTCGGTTGCAGCTATATTAAAACAATAGATTTTAGAACAGATTTAGAAAAGACCATATATATATATATATATATATATATATATATATATATATATATATATATATATAATGTGTGTGTGTGTACGTATTACGGGCTTTTTTGTTGAAGCAACAGACGGGACCTTATTTCTGGTGTAATTAGTGATTGGTGTTTTATATAAAGTTTTATAAAGTAATAAGAGTTGAATCAGCTGGCTGGTTAATGACGGAGTGTGTACCAGTCAGTCTAATGATCAGTGGTGGTACCTGGTCACATGGCTCCATCCGCGGCTCCTCTGTCTCTGTCTGTGTGTGAAGCGCTGTATTTTTAGAACACGCGCTGTATGAATATGCTGTGTGTGTGTGTGCGTGTGTGTGTGTGTGTGTGTGTGTGTGTGTGTGTAGTGTAAAGCACTTTGAGTGGTCGATAAGACCCGAAAAGCTCGATGTAAAATGCAGTTATTTACTATGTAGCAGGCTACTGCACATACTGTCTGTCAACACAGGCCCGGATGCTCCCTGTATATATATATATATATATATATATATATATATATATATATATCTATCTATATATATATCGATATATATATATATATATATATATATATATATACTATCTAATCAACAGTCTACACACACATATATCTACACACATTATATATATATATATATATATATATATATATATATATAATGTGTGTAGACTGTTGATAGTAGATAGTAGATATATATATATATATATAGTTCAGTTTTTATTTTTTTTAGAATTATTGTGGCTGGTCTAGTGTGATTGTTTCCTTTTCTACAAGCATCAAGTTCATATCAGCTGCAGATGCAGTGAGGCAGCGGGGCGCTGTGATCCCTGCACGCTGCCCTGTTTACTCTGTACGCTGGGATTTACATTTCAATAGCGAGCACACACACACACACACACACACACACACACACACACACACACACACACACTCTGCCGGCTGTGATTCTCTGCTTCATGTTATTTTTTTTCACCACTGTTGGGAAGGATTGGTGAAAATATTTTTCACTCTAGAACATTAAGGTTTAAAGTCTACAGCACATCTATTTTTAGATTTGGTGTTTTTTTTATATATATATATTTTTAGAGATACAGAGCACAAAGTCAGAACATTTCTACTTTTATGAAGAACTGTAAATCAGTAGGAGTCTGTAGTTTCCCTCTGGAGACACAGCTGTGTTTTATTCCTTGTCTTTTCTCTCAAAGAAACAAAAGATTGTTTCTCAGCAGTTAGTTTTACAAATAAAGCCACCAGTTTCTTTGGAATGGAATTAAAAATACACAAACAGTCAACTTCTGGCAGAGAACAAACTACAGTGCAGCCAAACTCACAAGCTGTTGACACCCATTCCCTTTTTAAAATGATTTCTATTTTATTTTCTTGCCATTTAGTTTCCTCTTTCTCTACACCGTCTCTATTATTAAAAGCAAAATTGCCAAAAAAAAAAAAAAAACAATATTAAAAAAAGATAAATAATTACTAGCTGATTTATTAAAGTGATAATGTGTCCACAGTGAAATGAAATAATCAGACAGATAAATAGGCTAAATGTTTGTTAACAAGGTTTTCACTTTTTTCTGCTTTCAGTGTAAAATTCAGCATTTTCTGTCTTGTAATGACTTGGTTTCCTCTGTGTGTGTGTGTGTGTGAATGGTTTGCAGGCCTTGGGGAGTCCTGGGGTCATGTGAGTCGGAGCAGCTCTCTGGATGGAGTCAGTCAAGAATTAGGCTCCCATCTCCTGCAGGTACTCACTGCTGTGTTCAATGGAAATGGGGGAAAAGAGCAGGATTTGTTGTTTGCAGCAGATGCTATAAAGCGGCTGAAATTGAATTGAATTTTTAACATTTTTTTTTTTTTTTTTTATTGGTGCTTATTTATTTAGTTTTATTCCATATGTAGCCAACAGTAGGCTGTGTTCATGTGGTTTTCTGGGTGCTGCCATCTGCCTCCTGCTGCCTTAATTCTTGTGTAGAGTGAAATGAGCTGAACACATTCCTGGTCACGCACAAAGCCTCGGTCTTCCCTGCAGCCTCTCACATCGGCAGCAACACAATGGAGCTGCAGGCTGCACAGCTGCAGAATACAGGCTGACAGGACAGGAGCACAGGTTGACTGAGGAGATAGAAGAGACAGACAGATTCACGAGTCAAGTTTCATTAAGATTATATATATACATACAATTTTTGATAACACAATAATGATAATAATAGTAATAATAATAACAACAATAAATTATTATTATTACAGCCTTGTCACAGAAGGAACAGATGTGGCACACTCCTAAACCAGAGAAGACCAAACGAACACATTTTGCAGATTACATACTAGCTTTGATACAAGTTCTTAAGTTAATTATTATGGCGAATGTTCGCTGATGTTGTGTAAATGTCATATGTGTCTATGTCCTGGGGGCCATCTGGCAGATCATGTGAATCAAATTTCCGTTTTATGGACAAATAAAGTTTTATCTTATCCTCTTCTTTATTATTATTCATTTAGTCATTTAGTGCAACAACAGTTATTTGTGGTTAGTGAGTCATATGTTCAGTATCTTTGTCACAAGTGTTTGAGCCCTACTTGAGGGATCATTACCTCACATGAGGAATATAAACAGCCAAATTGGTAATCAGATATTTTTACTCCTAATATCAGCATCAGATCCCCAGATCCTAATAATAATCCTTAATCATTTGCGGTAATCTAGAGAGAGTTAGGGTTAGGGTTGACGGCTGCGTTGATTTGACTATGTGGCTGCGCAGTACGCAGAGAACCATAACGAGGCCTTTATAGCTACAGCTTCTAGTAAACAAGTGGATTTAATGAAATGGCTTTTATATCTCACTGAGCTCATAAAAAATGAGAACTGTTCAAAGCACATTTATAAATGGTCATCTGTCAGTTTGTCAGTATCTATCTAGTTGTCGGTATCTAACGTCATGACATGATTATTATTATTTCTTCCAGACGTTAGATGGCTTCATTTTTGTCGTTGCTCCAGATGGGAAAATAATGTACATATCAGAAACGGCATCAGTCCACTTGGGCCTGTCGCAGGTTGGTTTGACAGACTTCATACATCTTCCTGTGGTGTGTTGGACCTGACATGTCACAGCTTTAGGATGAATGTTCCTTTCAACAGGTAGAGTTGACAGGAAACAGCATTTATGAATACATCCATCCAGCAGACCATGATGAAATGACAGCCGTCCTCACAGCACACCAGCCTTACCATTCACACTTTGTTCAAGGTAATCAGCAACAAGCATGCAGCACTCTGGATGATATGAACTCATCAAACAGCATAAATAACTTTTTTTTTTTTATTCCTTTTCAGAATATGAGATGGAGCGCTCCTTCTTTCTCAGAATGAAATGTGTCCTCGCTAAAAGAAATGCTGGTCTCACCTGTGGAGGCTACAAGGTACAGATGTCCATACAGTCTTAACTTGACATGAGGGAGGTGGTGATCACATGATCAGTGGGAAGGAGATCAGAGAATAAAGAGTTCTATACCTGGATTATAGATCAGATTAGATTACGTAGTCCTTTATTCTGTAATTTTTGTTCTGATGATGGTGCTTAAAAGGCTTGTGTTATGCCCAAAGTTTAGAGGGATCAGTCTCTGGGAGGTGTTGATTATGTCAAATACATTTTAACAAGTTGTCTCAATCCGTATATTTTGTCCTCAGAGGTGGAATCTTGTGGCCTAATTTTGACAACTAAATGTGGGTGGAAAAGTTGAACATGATTCTTGATCAAATCAAAGTTACCAAACATTTCCATTTCCTTCCTTGAAGCTTTTGATTGTGTGACATTGTGTCAGTCAGTTGTTGTGGAACTGTGCACCATCAAACATAAAACCTTATTGAGCAGCTTTGTTTGACCATGTTTCTGACAAAATGTTCAGGTTGTTCTGTCAGCTATAGCTATATATTTTTTTTAACTAACAGTGAACCAGTGCTCAGGGAACCTGACATATTGAAATGAAATTGTTCAGAAAACAAGCAAAGATAAGACACTGTATATAAACATGACATCACAAACATGACTGTGAGACCATCATGACCATGTTTGGACTGATTTATGTTGTCCAGGTGATCCACTGCAGTGGCTACCTAAAGATCCGTCAGTACAGCCTGGACATGTCCCCGTTTGACGGCTGCTATCAGAACGTGGGTCTGGTGGCCGTCGGTCACTCGTTGCCACCCAGCGCCGTCACTGAGATCAAACTGCACAGCAACATGTTCATGTTCAGGGCCAGCCTAGACATGAAGCTCATCTTCCTCGACTCACGGTGCGTTCTGTGTCTGCGTGTCAGCATGTATGTAGAAATGTGGGAAGACTCAATGACCCCTGAGAACATGTGTGTGTGTGTTGCTCAGGGTTGCGGAGCTGACAGGTTACGAGCCTCAGGATCTAATAGAGAAGACACTCTATCATCACGTCCACAGCTGTGACTCCTTCCACCTGCGTTGTGCTCATCACTTGTGTGAGTTAGGTTTGTTTTACCTTCCTACAAATTCTCTATGCACGTGTGCACGCACTCACACACACACAGCTCCAGTAAAGACACAGTACAGCAGACTATATGTGTCATAATTTGTTTTTATATATTATGTCAAACCATAAATCTATTTCTCAATTTCTTCTGTAAACACATACATATAACAGATAATCAGATAAAATAAAATACCTTCAGCACAGTGTCCTAGTATCAGGGATTAGTCTGACTTGACCTCACACTGTTATAATATATTGTGTTCTTGCCTTGTGTTTTTCACTCACAGTAATCATTTGCTGTTATTTCTCTCCCCTCTCTTGGTCTCGTAGTGCTGGTGAAAGGTCAGGTGACCACTAAGTATTACCGTTTCCTGGCCAAGCAAGGCGGCTGGGTCTGGGTTCAGAGTTACGCCACCATCGTCCACAACAGCCGCTCGTCCCGACCTCACTGCATCGTCAGCGTCAACTATGTTCTCACGTAAGTATCAGTGTCTATCACTGTTCTCCTAGATTTACCTCGGTGATGTCATTCTACTGACAAATCTGATGCTGTGGTGTTACTGCACCAAGATGGAACGTGATCAGGACTGTGACATGTTTTCTCTGTTTATTGCTTTTTGTTGGCCACCATGAACAGTTATACTATGTTCTCTTACGCTGCTGGTAGCTGGCATCATCATGCCCTGGGTGTTTTGAGCAAACCATTTCTATACTTGTAGGATGGTATGTGAGGACATGGATCCACACCACATTACATCCCTGCTCTATATGCAACAAATGTGTGTTTTTCCCACTTGCAAAGACCAAAAGTAATGTTGTTGGCAGGAGGCAGAGATGTACTTCCTGTGCCCAGTCTGGCAGACTCTATATGAAAAAGAGGAAAAGTCTTAACTATTAGTGACAATGTAGGCTTTTGGAACCAATAGTAAAGTCCTGCTGGATTATCTAAGGCACCAATCAGATTTATAAGAGATTAGAAAATCACAGATAAAGCAGAGAGCACAACAGTCAAAGGTTTAAACACAAATAAACTATAACAACTAACAATACTTTATTTACTGTGTATAATATGCTTGCTGTATACTAAAGCAAATTATAAAGGTTGGGGGCAGGAATTGGGGTGATGTGGTCACTTCTCTTGGTAATGTTAAAAGCCTGGCAGCAGGGTTTTGTGTGGATTGTAGTCTGGATGTTTTGATGACCACCTTAGCTGGACCACTGTGGTCACCTGAACACCTTGAGTCAAAGATGTCAAAATCAATTCAAAGCTCTTTACAGACATTATTTGTTAAAGCAAGCAGACCAGAGGAGAGTCACTGCTGTTGACGCTCAGTTTTTTCAATTCAAGTCAAAGTAAAACAAATTCTGAGCAGCAACTGTGTTACCGGGTTTTAACAGGGCAAAAAGTTATGTCCATGTGTTAATGGAAGTCAGTGTTGTTACTAAAAGCTTGATTTGCCTGAATGAATGTAATGGTGAATGGATCCAGACTAGAGCCCTGTGAGACCCCAGATGTCCTGGTCAACTGAGTAAGAATGAGTGTGTGTGTCCATTACGTAGAGGATGACAGCTGAGTATGCAGTCGTTTAATGTGGCCAAGGACCTGCATACACTCTGCTAAAAGACTGTGGACATATGCAGCCAGGCCACCTCTGATACACCTACAAGAGAGACACAGTGAATCATCAGTGTTCTGTCTCCACATTCTCGGCAGCTGATGCTAGATAGAAACTGATGTCAGGTTGAAAGACCAACACCATCATGATGTGTGGACTACTTGTCTCTGCTGCAACTGATGAGTACATGTCTGTTTCATACGAATATTAAGTATTGGAACATTTTTCAAGGAAAAAAGCGATTCAAGTGGTGAACAAGTCCCAGACAGATGTTTTCCTCATTTCTCCTTTTTTGTCATGTGTTTAGTTGGTAATTAAATGTTTTACAAACCACATTATACATGTTTAAAGTACAGTGATCTCTCGCCATATCAGCTATCAGCTTCACCTCTCACAGCTTTGATACATTATGTTTTTTATTGGCTGGTATATGTTCATTTATATCGCTGGAGTCTTCAGTACATGGCGGGATTCTGCAGCCTACAGGTATTTTCATTTTTTTTTTTAGATTTTAATTATTTTTGCAGTACAATCAGCAATTTTTAGCCTAAAAAATAAATAACAAACGTGGGGAAGGTTTATAAGAGTGTGGGGAGGGTTTATAAATGCTTAATAAATAAATATAGGGTTACTACGTCACAGATTTTCACCTCTCGTAAGAGGTTCTGGAACTTAACCCCTGTGATAGGCGGGGGGGCCACTGTAGTTAGTTGAAGTGTTTGGAAATAATACAAACACTTAAGTGTCAACTACTAATCATACATCAGTGAGTTCATTCAGCATCGTCATCAGACATGTTTTGGTATCAATCTTCATCTCAGGCAGTTAATTTGATAATTTGTCATTTTAAAGGATGTATTTGCAGTAGGAACTGTGTGTGCGCCACACAGAAGGTAGAGAAGTCTTGATCTGACTGCTGGTGTCATTTTTTTAAGAAAATGGCAGCAGCACATCAGCAGCAACTGACATGGATATCTGTTCCCACAGACAGATGTCTGAAACAGGGTGTGACCCCACAGTTTAGAATAAATTAAAGATGACTGATGTACCTTAAGTTGGTCACAGGATTGGTGGATGTCTGGAAGATTCCCAATTTAACGCCCACCACTGATCATTATGCCATGTTGACAGCAGTTTGAGGACACTTTCCAGTATTTTAAAGCACAAGTTTTATCAGCTGAGTTACATCTGTGTTGATACAGAACGGCGGAACATTTATTATATGGGAATGGTATGGATTTGATTTTATGGATAATGACTGGATTTATTGCAGCATATGTGGACTGAAGTGGACGGGCGGCAGCTGTCAGTTGTAGGTTTGGTGTGACGTGACTGATGTGTGGCGGCTCCAGGGCAGAGACAGGTCTGTGCGCTGTCGTTCTCTGCTTTGATAAGATAATGAGTATTGATACTGGAGATTTATGCAAACGTTTCCTGGGAAGCAATTAATTTGAGGTTAATTGGAAATGTGACGTGTTTGGTGAAGACTGGTTTGCAGAATCTGGCTATAAAGAAACTTTATCAAGCCGTATTGTGTTTTCACGTAGGCTAAGTTGGAAACAAAGGCAGTGATGAATGATTATGATTTCTTTCCTTTGACGAAAGCAGAACTTTCCTTCTTTCTTGACCGTCGATGTTCGTAGACATTCCGTTCTATCACTGTATCTGCTCCCTCACATGCTACTTATGTCAGAACGTCTGAGTCTGCTAAGAGGGCTCATGTGGTGGTTGTTACCTGTGGCGGCCTCTCTGTGCTGGCGTCAGTCATCTGGTAAAGTTTATCTAAGACTGGCAGCTCTTCCTGCAGAGTATATAAACAGAAACAGAAGCTGGAGTCTGACTGGACTAAGCTGAGTCTTACTGGGCCTTTATCCTAGACACACATAGTCCCACAGCACTGTGCTGCCACTCCTTACCACAAGCTGCTATTTTACACTTCCATCCATTACAGTAAAACTTTAATCATGACAGAGATTGTACCTGCATGAGCCACACTCTCATTAATGAGTGAGAGTGACTGTTCACTTTCCCGTTATACCATTTTACTACCCATATTTCACAGATGTTCAAGTGAGGGCTTGAAGGAATACAGCCCATAAAACCCTCCATTGAGTAGCATGGTTGGCTGCGTTCAAAGACACAGAACAGCTTGTCACACATTTTCTCTACCTCCTACATCAAATCCATAACCGGTTTGTGTTTATGGCCTTTTAATTGATAGGCTGTAAACTTGATAAGTGTTTATTGGCCCCAGTTTGCTGTCAGGGGAATGAAGCTCCTTCCCTCCTGTTCTACTTGTTGGTTCATTTTTTAAATCTTTTTTGAGATGCTGTATGGGTTAAATCGCAGTGTGATGGTGGACATGAGGCATTGTGCTTTTTATTTTACATAAATAAATAAATATTAAATGAGACAAAACACAGCCAGGCTTTTGTGTGGTGTTGTTATCAGGAGCAGAGGTGGTTTGCCCAGTAGCTTTACTGTGCATAGCCGTGGATGATAGAGGTGATAAGGACACTTCACCTGCATGTGAACTTCCAGTGTGTGTTCACCTGTGATAACCTGTGCACCTCCTGTCCAGGTTTGTGGACGTGCCACTGCTGCCACAGCCACACAGTGATTTAGCAATTCATTGAAAAAAAAAAAAGCCATGTCTGCAGCAAAAGCACGTAACCGCATGTTTTATTTGTCTGACTGCCACAGCGGTGACGCTGTCTTCCACACACACACTCCATCCTTCTCTGTTTAAGTAAACACAATGTCAGTGTACCAGACAAACAATTTCATTGATAAATCTACATCTTGACACATTTACCGAGCATAACAATGTATGTAAACAAAGATAGAACAGGGCTGTGCTTTATGTTGAAAGTCTTGCAGAGAAGACAAAAGAAATGTGAAATAGTTGTGAAATAATTACCACCATAGGTAAGAGAAAAAAAAAAAACAGTTCTGGCACAAAATTCTAATTCTAATTTTGCAAATTTTAAATTATTATTTGGGGATATGACTTGAAACAAAGGTCAAACATCCATGATCCACAGGACAGTGCAGTCATGTGATGCTCCAGATATTAGACCATTGGGCAAGTAACAAACAGCAACAACCCCTTTACACACAGACTTTTTGGCTCGACATTAAATATGAATGTTTGTCATTTATAATCAGTAAATGCATTGATCTGAATCTACATACAATCGACTAGCTTTCTTCTAGAGCTGTTACAGTTGACTGACAAATCACAAGCAAATATTCTGGATAATCAGTCAGTCACCTTGGTTGTTTTTAAGGGATTTTGAGGCTTCTGCACTGTGAGGATTTACTGCTTCCTTTTGTCCTATACAGTGATTAGTCACAGAGGCGATGGAAGGTTGAGCTTGTGGCCTTGTGCTATAAAGCTATAATGACATTTTTATTTTTTGACATTTCTCAGTCCAAACAAATCATTCAGAAGTGAAATGGTGAGTAAAATCATTTGCATTTGCAGCCCCATGATACGTCAACATTCACTATCATCTTGTCCATTTGTCCAAGTATAATATTAAATAACAGGTCACTGTTATTTTTACTGCTATTACATATCCTCCAGAAAAGCTCAGAGCCTGTTGTCCTGGTCCTCTGAGCTTGTGGGTGGATGAACAGCATTGAAAAGCTATTCTGTCACTTGGTTACAAAACATCATGAGATTGTGTGGACTGAGACGGAGGGGAGATGTGTGTAGAAAATGGATCACTGTTTGTCTCAAGTAAACCCTGTCCAGGTTTTCTGTTGTCTCAAACTTGATTCATCATCCATTGCCAGATCTGTACAACACTTTAGCAAGAAATCAATTCCAATTTCCCAATAGTGGAACGTCCAAGCTTCTCCTACGGGCCTGATTTAGCCAGACATAGCCTTTAATCTCCGAGTGTATTTGATTGGAGAGCTTTCCCTCTGTAGAGTGTTTGTTGAAGGCCTTGCTGCAATCCTGCTGGTAAAACAAGCATCCCAACAGCCGTTCCAGCCGTTCTGTTAGCACACCCCACCCCTTCTAGCATTCACACTGTCACACACACAGAAACACAAACACACATCTCCCTGCACGCTGGCCTTCTCAGCACCGTGATGAAACTCTAATTCCTAAACAGATGTTAATATGTTTTTGCACCTAGAGAGAAACCAAACACGCAGGTACACATGAGCTGTTACAGCTGACTCATATCTCTCCTTGTGTAGTTGTGGACCATATTAGATTTATCGCATGCAACTGTGAAGCTTTATGGTTGTGTCTTTAGGGATACAGAGTATAAAGGTCTCCAGCTTTCTCTGGACCAAGCCACGTCCAAGACTTCTTTCCCATACAACAGCAGCACCGCCAACAGCCTAATGGACAACTGCCGGACTCCAAAAAGCAAAGTCTCTCGGCTCAAGACCAAAGCTAGACTCTCGCCATACACACAGGTGAGGAGCTTCAAAACACACATGATGTGATGCCGACATGTTAAAACACAGCTGAGTGGTCTCAGTGAGCTACGCATCATCACATGGAATCAACTGAAGTGGTTTAATCATCTCTTGATATTTGATGAAAAAACATGCTTTGTTCAGAGATAAAAGTGAAAGTGAGCGGCTCCACAGTGTTTAGCGGTAAATCCCATTTTGAAACTTTGTCCACACAAACACCACCAGTATAGTAAAGCCAGGAAGTAGATGGATATTTGCAGTAGTTAGTCTCTTTTTGCCCCATTTCTCTCATGGCCTTGTGAAAATGTTGCAGTATTGCCAGAACTTGGCAACTAACCAAACACAGGCGCTCACACTTGGAGCCTGTGGTGGCCACAGCTGCTTATACCTGTTAGATCAATTTCAAACATCCAGAAATACATTCAGCTGATGACAGGATGTCACCTGTGTGTAGCACCTGATTTAAAGGCTTTCTGTTTTCTCTCTTCTTGTCCTCCCTACCCACATTTCTCACTGAAGTATTCTAGTTTCCAGACCGAGCGCTCAGAATCTGACCAGGACAGTCTGTGGGGCAGCAGCCCCCTCACTGACTCAGCCTCCCCTCAGCTGCTGGAGCAGAGTGAAGGCCTGGACGCTTCCTGTGTGTACAGGCAGTTCACTGATCCTCGCACGCTCTGCTACAGCCCGTCAGATGAGCAGCACCACACACACCTCCACACACATGGCCAAGGTCAGCGTTGTGAGCGGGGGCGCTGCGAGGCAGGGAGGTATTTTCTAGGAGCACCTCCATCCAGCAGCAGTGTGTTGTGGGGCTCCACACGCTCCATCGTGCCATTGAGCAAGAGCTCCTTGGAGAACCATGATGGATATGACAGCAGCATGCCGCACATCACAGCCATCCACAGCTACAGTGGTGAGCACCAGGACCTGGGTTATGTCAGCTACACTGAGATCTGACTCCTCTTATTATATTAAGAACTGATTGTTTGAAGTTGTTGAGTAGTATTATTGTCTCAGTCCATGACAGTGAAAAGAGAAACCAGTAACACTGGATTAATGTTGTCTACTTTTCTGTTGTGCTATGTAACTAAAATTATGATATCAAGAAAACATCCTGCCGAGTTAGCAAGTGTATGTGGAAGCTAAGAACAGCCAAGAATAATATGATGATATTCTGTGTTCCCGTTGTACTGAATCTCTTCATCACATGTTCCTGCAGGTCAGGGCCACTGGGACGAGGACAGTGTGGTCAGCTCCCCAGACGCAGGCTCAGCTAGTGACTCAGGGGACCGGTACCGAGCCGACCAGTACCGCTGCAGCCCCCAGGAGCCCAGCAAGATCGAGACGCTGATCCGAGCCACGCAGCAGATGATCAAGGAGGAAGAAAGTCGACTTCAGCTGCGCAGAGGCCCTCCAGATTCCCCACTGGGACCAGCCAATGGACTGCCCAAGGGCCCTGGTCCATGCTTCACTCCTGACTATACCCAAGGGCCACTGCCCCTACAGTCTGTGGTATGTCGAGGGTTGAGTCGGGTGATCAGTCCTGCAAACAGCCCCGCTCCCGTATCCAGACTGAGCAGTCCAGGGTCTGAGCGCCTCCACAAGCCCAAAGACTACCTCCAGACAGACCTGTCCCCCCTTTCTTTACCATTACACCACCCGTTCAGTCGGTCAGGCCCATGCTCGGCTTCTCCCACCCTGGCCCCGGCTCTGTACCCCTCCCACACACACCCACAGCCCTATTTGGACAAACACACGGCCTACTCCCTGACAGGCTATGCTCTGGAGCACCTCTATGACCCGGAGAGCCTGCGGGGTTATTGCACCTCAGCCAGCACAGGCCCCAGCCACTATGATATGACTCCACACCTCCGCATACCAGCAGAGCAAACCCCTGGACACAAAGGCACCTCTGTCATTATCACCAACAGCAGCTAACACACAGTGGGACTGAGTTGCTTCACTCTGTTACTGCATCAAGTGTTTTGATGGATCCTTTCCCTTCATCATACATGTGTGATCCACATCTCATTCATTTCTTCATCAGGAGCCAAATTTCTTTGTTACCTGATCAGTGTTAATCAGTGAGTTGTTTGTTAAATGGGTGCTATCTGAACAGCACTCTCACATCATAATAGCAGTGCCTGTAGTACTGGTACATACTGAATTTGTGCTGCTCTTTATTCCTCAGTCTCCAATCGGATCAATCTGAAGTAGTTCTTTTCAAAAGGGTGAGACTCAATTTCAAAGTCAAGATACTCAAACCTGATCTGAATAGACCCAAAGATTCAACCCAGTCCAAAGCATGTTTAACCCAAACACTTCAAAACAGACAGAACACAACACTGACACCAGTCAGTGAGCAACAGACAGCTGAGGTGAGAGCACGTCTGATCAGATCCACATGAACTCACAGGTTTAACATCCTGACTCACACTCAGGTACTAGTAACCAGGTTGACCCACGAAAACTCCACCATGTGATCTTTGTGTCTGTTGATTTTAATTTGAGGCACTTACTGAAATGACTGGGGGTTTGGGAGGGGGGGTAGGTGTTGGGGAATGGGGTGGGGGAGGGGACAGATTCTTACAATGAAAATGTAAATGGAGACACATAAAATAAAGTGACAGCTGCACATTAGACCAGCGTTTCTCCATCACTCTTGTCACAGTTGTCAAACATCAGAAAATGAAAAGAAAACTTAAGTCACACTTGAGGTTAAAAAACATTATGACAATATTTGGGTCAAAACTAATAAGTGTGTTGGGAAATGAATGGAAAACATCACCGAGTAGAAAAATGAAGTGTTGCTTTAACATCTGTCGGTGTTTCTCGGTGTTCAAATGTTCCATGACTTTTACTGAACTCTGTAACTTTTTGCACTATAAAAGATGGAGGTCTTCTGAAGACACCTCCTTGTTTTTTTGATGCATTTGGATGAGAAGAAGTGACGGGGTTGGCTGATGCACTGTGCAGCGACACAGTTGTGTCCGGAGGTAGGGAGTAGTTTGTCATTTTAACTTCACACACTAATATGCAAAGCCATTATTTAGACCTTTTGTTTCTCTCACTTTTGTAATTTTTCAGGAAAGTAATTCTAGAAAAAAGACAGATGCATTTATCACATTGATGATAAATATGGTTTGTACAGTGAGACACTGAATGAATTGTCTTGTTGACAATAAAATGACCCAATGATTTCTGCAGCGTTCTGTGAACCAGAAACTAAAGTATCATCCAGGGAAACTAGAGAAGATATGGAAAATAATGTACGTTTTCCATCCCCATGTCTGTGGTAATCATGTCTGAGTGACTGTAGGAAGACTGTTGACCATATGCAATTTGACCCAATGGAATGCGAGGAAAGGCAGCTTAATTGCATTCATTATGACAGACCCTCAAGCAACTGTTAATTACTGTTATGTGGGCATGTTTGACAACTGGATTTAAGTTTTCTCTTGGATTTTCCTCTTTATGCCTTCAGTCCTTAGATGAACCTATATTTATACAAGTTTTGGTATTTTTTTCAGTTTTGTCAAAGCCTGAAATGTGCTTCATCTCTTAAAGTTATTTATGGTCTACTGTAAATATGCTCTGAAAAGAAAGTCTCGACAAATTTAAGCACATTGGCAAAACTGTATTTATTGAGTAAATGTTTCTTTGTGGTTTTAAAATAAAGCTTCAATCAAATCCAGCCGCTTCCACGTACTGAGTGTGTTTTTGACTCATGAAGACAATTGAAAACAATTGGTTCAGTCATTTAGATCATCTCATCTTTTTCATCAAGCCATGTTATATTTAAGATAGATTGTTAAAACAACCTACATTTATCATAAAGAATTCAAGTCATAGATTCAAGACACTTGTGGTGAATTCACAAGTTCACACACGTGGATTCCATGTGATAAATTCTCATTATTCATATTATATGTACATGTGTGTTATATGTTTAATATAGATGGACATTTTAGAATAGAATATCCTTTATTGTTATTGTACAGTGGAGGTACAACAAACCATATTTAAATTCAAATCTATATTTATCATATGTGGTCTTTTATTTCTCATTGTTGTCTATTCACTTGTTTTAAGACTTTTCACTTTTAACAAATTAAAATATGTCATTTCATATATAGGAACATGACCTAACACTGTTTTTTTTTAATATATAAATATAAATGACAGCTGTAAGAATTTCCAGTACCACAGTCTGGTTATGATTCACTTGGATGAATTATAGATATCTATCGTTTTCTCTGGCTATAAGCGCACTAAAATTTACACAGGTTATGTCCGGCTGCTCTGGCAAATATAGAACGCTGATGGAAATCAATACGGCAGAATCTCCAATTAAGCCTGTAGATTTGTTGGTGTGTGGAGGTCAAAGATGAGGGCTGCTCTTCGTTCCAGCCTGATGGACATTTAAGGTTTGCTTTAGTCACCTCAGTGTACTCTGCTGCTGGAGTCTTCCCGGTCTCTGCTTCGCCTGTTACCTCCATATTAAAAGCTTTTCATCGCGCTGGTTATTCCTCACTTTAGCTCTTCTTTTAGCAGCCTCTGTCCTCTCCAGCAGCTTTTTAACCAACATCACTGAGGTTGATGTAGCTTTGCCCATTAGCTATAATGTGTTGCTAAGAAACCAGGAAGGCAGCAAGAAGCAATGTCAACAGCAAGGCAGGTTGGGAAGGGCTCTGGGGTTAGGCCTCTGTAGTGTGTTGCAGACATTGGTCTTTTATTCAGGAAAAAAATGTACCTCTCAGTGTCATCCACATGTTAAACTGTAGACGTAAGGATGTGTTCAAAGATGGACATAGTCATTGAGTAATGTTGTAATAACATTATTATAATTATGATCGTTTCATCCCTGCTGATATTATTAATAACACCACGCTATACTATTATCACTCACACACCTCTCCACTGTCAATGAGTTCTTGCTGGTTTTCTGTGTAATGTTGTAAACTGTTCAGGAAATGTATTCTGTGATTTGATGCCACACAAATGATGGCCTCTAGTTTTTAACCGGGTCTCATGTTTGTCAGAAAGAAGAACACACACACACACACACTTGTACTTCTAGCTTTGTGTGGACACTCATTAACATACATAAATTCCCCAGCCCTTTAATGTAACCTTAACCATCGCAACTTAACATGATTGATTATTGTGAACTAAAGAGCGACAAATACCACAACAGGAAATGAAACCATTTGTGTACCACAGAGACATTCAATATGACTGACGTCCCCAGTGATTTAAGGAGGTGAAGTGAAAGGACTAGCTAAAATTAGGCTGCTGATTATGTTCCCATGATCCACTGTGCACGTAATCTGTCTCTCACCACACATTTATATATTTCCGATGATGTTTAATGGACAAAAATGTCCAAACAGGAAATAAAAGAACCCAAGGCAGTTTCAATCTTCAGCATGATAAGAAGCCCTTATAAACATGTGAATATATTGTTTGTATATAGTTTTATTCATCAAAATCATTTTATCCACCCTGATATTAACGGAGACTAAATGTCCAAGTGACGTTAAAAGGATTTTATTGACAGTTGCTAAATCAAATGTATAATATTTACAGTATGAAAATAATTTAGTTAAACCTGGAATATTCTACAGATTAAACAGAATATACACAGTGACTTATGATGACATTGTTAAAGTGACAATTTATATTCTAATATTTTGATTAACTTTCTGAAGACATTTAAATATGAAATCTCAGTGTTGTCATAGTGACTGCAGCCATAACATTCAACATCGCATCGGTGAGGAACTGACTGAAAATGTTTTGTATTCCAGTGTATGCTGAGAGATGTCAGACTGATGTAGACTGATCTGATGTAGGCTGATGCAGCTTGATGCAGTTTTGGATAACAACTTTGCAACCATCATTCAGATCATCATTCTCTCAAACTCAGAGTGAATGACATCATAAATGACTAGGGAGCAGTTTGTAGTTTGCTGCTGATGGTTAAACTTTCATTTTATTCATGTGGAGGAAGTGAAGAATGTTCTGTTTATGAAATTAAAATGAACTGTTTAAGTACTGTTTGCATGTACTGTTTTTTACCTGCTTAATTAAAAAAAAAAAAAAAATTACATATATAAAAGTAAATAACAGCAGGTTTAGTTTAATCTATCATTACATGTGAGTTTTTAATGTATGGGAAATACTACTACTATATGTGAGTGAAATATAATTTTACAAAATTAAGCAATGAGTTATTTACTTATAACAGATAAATCACCTCATGTAATTTCACACTAGAAATGTTTGAAATTCCTTTTGTCCTCTGCATTTAGAAGATTTTCTCTCTGAATCGGTCCTTCTGATATAGGGCAAAAATTAAAGAGGCAAAACAGACATTGTGTGTGTGTGTGTGTGTGTATACGTGTTTTTCCTACACTTAAACCTGTTTACACACTCACATTATGGGGACATGTCTCCCTTATTGGGACAAAACAGGTCCCCATAATGTAAAAATAAAAAATTAAGGTGATGGGTGAAGATGTGACTTAGGTTCAGGTTAGGGTCAGGTTTAGATGAAGGTTAGACAAGTGGTACCAACAATTGAGATCTCAGGTTTCCAGGAAAGTCTCCAGAAAATGAATGAAGTCAATGAAATGTCCCCTGAAATTATGAAAACATGACTGAGTGTATGTACATATATGTAAATATTTTGTTGTTCTAATTGTCTGAGTGTTGTGTGTCTATTATAAGTTGAGACTTTCTGATTCGTTCCTCCTCCTCCTCCTCCTCCTCCCCACCCCCTCCCTTTGCCTTTTTGCAGTTTGAGGTAGCAGTGCATGTCTAATGGAGGCTCCATGAGGTTAACTACACTCATTTGTTTTGCAAGCCTTTCTCCATGGCTCCCAGTTCTCCGGGACATCCAGGACACCTCACTGACAAATCATTTACAGATGCTTTTCAGCTCAACACACTCGTGTAACAGGCAGCCGACACTCAGGAAACTTTGTAAAATGGGCATGATGTCTTAAAATGCAAACATTCTGTGAAATAGGTTTCCCGCAGCAGGACTGGATTATACAGAGTCAGGCAGTATTTTAACTTCCAAATAGAACAGTGGAAAGTAAGAATGTGGAAATGTGGAGGGGGTGATGGACGGATACTTCTCTTTTGAACTCCAGTGAGCAGGGTTCATCCCCCAACTCAAAGCAGAGGTTTTGTGTGATCGTTTTCAGCAAATACTTTTCACATTCAACCATGACCCAAACCAAGTGAAGTTTATGAAGTTTGCATTTCTCAATTTGTTGTAGGCCCAGTGAAATTAAAAATAAAGATTTCTATTCCTGTGTCCTGAGTTAATTGTTCTCCATTTGTTCTATCAATATCAAATATATGTTTAAAAAGCACGTTTTACATATCAAAATCTAGTCACACTTTACCAGAGAACAAATCGAGAATAAATCATTTGATAATTAAAGACTGGCTAATAATAGTTCCTGAACAATTCCAGGTCTACATAGCAGATCAGGATGAGTTAATAGAGAACTGTCTTTGAGATTATTTTACCAATACCAATTTATATTTAAGTCATTAATAACAAACCACAGGCGGCACAACTGTCAAAGATGATTAGTGATGCTGATGTTTTAAAAGAAAGTGTAACAACCACCGTGTGGAATCATTTTACTGTAATTTATCTGCTCCAGTTTGATAATAAAATATAAATGTTCATATTCCTCTGCTTGAGCCTGTGTTTCACAGGCTCAATGACTCAATTCCACATGATAACAACTGTCATAATAATTGATCATTAATAAATGATCAGTGATAATAACTGCGTGTCAGAGCGGTGTTTTCAGCTCAACACTGACATCTTATCTTCCTGTTAATGGAGCTTCACTCTATTTGTGAGTGACAGGAACACTGTTGAAGACATATTCTTCAGTTGCAGAGAGCAGCACAAACAATAAACAGGAGCTGGACGTATCAGTGGTGTCCACGCCTGCAGAAACCACAGGAAGTACAAGTGCAGGTTATGTGTTCATGTGCTGTTTACGACTGAGCTTTACCCAGCGAGGAAACCTGAGCTGCTCATTGTAGCCATGGCCAGACAGGTGAGAGGCCTGCTGTTGGTTCCAAGAATACACACACACGTGTGCGCGCCACACTCATTCTGTGTCTTTCCTGTATCGTGCAATAGAAATGTGAAAATATCTAATCCTCCTCCAACATCCATCCATGGTGATGTGGTTAGTGGAAGTGGAAGCAGCCAACAAGTTATGATAAATGTTTGGTTGGTTTGTTTCCATGTTGTAATGTAAGACTATGAACCAATGAGGCATTACTTATTTCCTTTATCTCCAAAATATCAGTTAAATAACTTAACATCACATGTAGATACAAGTACTGTTGAGTTTTCGCAGTACTATGATATGGTGATGATTTTGACCTAATTAGGTGAAGAGTATTACGAATTAAAATTTTATGAATCTCTGTTTGCTCTCATGGATACTGAAAACATAGGAGGACTACTAGAGGATAGAAGGATAAATCATACAGAAAATGTTAATGATATAACAGTATTTGAAAAACAGACTCATGAGTCAGACTCATACATATTAATAAACACAAACAACAGAAGCTTTGTCCACAGTCAAACGTCGTGGTGCCTGTAAAGGCCGTGTATGTGAGCAGTCTGATGGTGAGATAGATTTTTGCGTCAGTGTCGGCGTCCAGACATTCTTTGTGTGTCTGTATACCTGGAGCTCAGCTGTGGAAAGAGCAGCATGTCTGTGGTATTGATCCCTGAAAAAGCAGACAACAGACTTCAGTGTTAGTTTTTGGGATTATCTTGATTCTTGTTCCACACTAGGTAATCCTATCCCATTTGAGATGTGTGTCCATATGCTCAAATGTCAGAAAATGTCACCGCAATCATCAACACAGTAGAGCTTGATGCACATGCTGAGAAGAAGGAAAAAAAAGGTTAAACAACACAAACACTGCAATGTTGACCAAACCATAATACCTCCGAGGATGTAGATCACTTGCTGTATCTGCAGTTACAATATATCTGCCTTATAGTTATGTTCATGGAATACAACAGTATATAGGGTTTGTCATTTGGTGTTTAGTCTAGAAGCATCTGTTTATCTAGTACACTACTACTACTACTACTATTACTACTGTCTGCTCCCTTGAAGTACATCAGCTTCTCCAAAACAACAACACTGGTCATTAATGATCGTTACTGTAACCGATCAGATCATTATATTTGGCAGTGAGTGTCATTGATGTCTCACGTCGTCTTTTTTTCCATCTTCATGCTTTGTCTCGACCAGCGGCAGCAAACCACGCCTCAGTGGAGCTGTGTGGCGATGCAGTCACAAGCAATAACTATGTTGAAATTGGCCAGACTTCAACAGCTTTTATAGGAATAGCATTATAAATCAAACTTCCATACGTGACTGAGAGAGCGAATGAGTGATTGTGGTGAGTTGTGTGTGATGGAGCTACAACACCGGTCGACCTCAACGTCCAATGCTCCGTCCAAATAAAAAGGAGCAACAGCCACTACAACATTATAAGAGGATGCTGCCAACTTCACACATACAGGACCTTTTGGACAAACATTTGTTACTTTCTGAAAATTTCTAACTATCTTACCAGAGGATATTTTCCAGAAAATAAAACATCAAGTTTTCATAAACTGTTTAAAGGTTGTATCTCAACTGTGTATCACTGCTTTTACTGTCTGTGGATTACTTCTTCAAACACTGCCATCATGCTTTTTTTTCTGTTTTTCTCATTAAAGCCATCACAGAGTAAGAGGAGATGGTCTCCACCTCACACACACTGGTGAGAGCTGGCAGAGCGGTGCACTGTCTAACACTGAGACATACCTCCATGAAGTGGATTGGGGGTGGGGCAGGCTCTAATGCTCTTTTTTTTACAGTCCCATTAATCTCTCTGTTCACAATTTCACGCACAGCTTGGGTCTTGGTGTTATTTTCACAACCTTTCATCACTAATTCCTGTGGATCCTGAAACAGAACACTTTCCCTTCTTCTCCTTGCTCCTTGTGTGTCTCGGCTTTCTGCAGGCAAAGACAGCTTTATCTCTGATTTCCCCCATCAAAGCTGGGCTAAAGGCAGACACAGGAATGAAAAGCCCATGTTGGACTGCAGGCTGCATCTTTATGAGGCCTGGAGGAGAGACTGAACATGCTAATCTCGCTCCATTGTGTTACAGCAGTTAGAGGACCCAGATGAAATATGTTGATTCTGGAGAGGGAAGAGACGGCAGTTTTGTGTTCACAGCTGACGATCAAACAGTAACATGTTTATCTTTTTATTTAATTCAATTCAATTTCATATATACTGTTAGAATTAGTTAAAGCTGCAACAGGTGCAATAACAAAAATACCATATATAATATATTTTATACTGTATATTTTAATATTGTCAGCTGAGTTTGGCTCCAGTTATTAACTATTAACTAATGTTACTGTTACATTTTGACCAAAGCTACAGATACAATAGGAGCCAGGAGAGAACTTTCACAGATTAAAGGGATGTACACCAATAAATCTAAAACACATTCACTTCATCATGTCATGTGCCTCAGTCGTATCTGTGCTCTGATCTGAGATGCTGGTTGACATGTTTTTGAAGTGTCTTCTTTTTCCAGTGTTACTGATAAGATTTTCACCTCAAGTAACTTAACACACTTTTGTGTCAGTTCCCCTGCAGACCTGCAGTTAATCACTCATCAGCTACAGTTTAAAGACACAGTTCAACCATCCAGACTCTACAAGTCTGTTCACTCAGACAAGTGGTGCAGATGCCTGTAACTATTCTCTGCTCTGTTATTTCCTGTCTAACACTTTGTTTACCTGAGTTTCAGTTCCAGTACCCAATGTACTTACAAACCTGCTGCATTCATCCCATCGTTGTGTGTCTTCCCAGTTTGGAAGCGCCACTGTTTGCACACTCAGCTCTGCCAGCAAAACCCAGTCTCCAGCACATTACTTGTACCCAGACGCTAATTATTTTAGTTTTACCAAAATAGAAATTGAAAAGCCTTTGTGTTCCACACTTTGAGTCTGAGCATTAATTTAATGTTTCCTGTGTGCCAGTAGAGATTTAGTATTGTGTTTCATGATGTATTATGCCATTCTGCAACATCTGGCAAATAAAACATATACACATACTGATAACTCATACAACATCCTCTGTCCTTAATATGAGTAACAAGATAATGGAGGAAACCTCAGTAGCAGCAAAAGGGGGAGGGATTCTCTTCTTTGACGTATACACATGTGGCACATGCCATTTACAGACTACAGCATTTAGTATGGACAGTGAGGATGACAAAGAGACTTAGGAGAATGTCAAGCCTCTTCAGGGTTCTTCCAGCAGACCAAGACCCGAACCTCAAGACACATCTAGAAGAAGGAAATTAATCCACAGAAGGTGAGTGAGACAAGGAAGAAGTTGGGTCTGGGTCTGCTGGAGGACAAAGATCAAGATCTAAAACATCTGGAATGAGGCACCGACAGCCAGGAGATGAGGAGCAACTCCTGATCAGAGAACCTGAGTGAAAAGAGAGGACAGGGAGGTTTTTGAAAATTTTAAGTTGTAATCTCATGCAGAACAACATAGTGAGCATTAGGTTTGATAGACTAACTGAGGATAAGAGTAGTAACAGAGTAAGGAACAAATGAATAAAAAGTTTTAAGTGTAAAATCCAGACAGTGTGATGTCATCCTGAGCCTATTGGATCACATTGATGAGTACACTTTGGTTCCTCCAATTCAATTTTATTAGTATAGCACCACATCATAAAAAACATTTATGTCAAAGAACTTCACAATATTGTAAAGTTCTTTGTTTCTGCTTTCTGTATTAGCTGCCATGTTGGAAGCTCTGGCCCCAGACAGACATTAAATGGTGGCTGGAGATGTTAACATTGCATGTTAGCATCTGGTTTAGCTGATAGTAACAGTATAAAACGTCTCAGCCTGGTCTCTTTTTCTTCTTTCTGTCTCTCTTCTCCGTCCCCCTCCTTTTTCTTTCCTCCATCTCTTCTTTCTTTTGCTTTCACCCAAACCACTCGAGGCGACCAACCACTCTGAGTCTGATTCTTGAGGTTCCTTCTTGTTAAAGGGGAGTTTTTCTTCAACTGTCACCAGGACTACTCAGGCTTTCCAGGCCAACACCAGTGTTATACCAACAGTAAAATCTTGAAAAATTGCTAGATGTCTCTAGATGTTGTAATACATTAATTGTCATAGCATGTTATATCATCCACTTCAGTCCTTCTTGTCAATGCTTCTCTCCTACTCTTTGTGATCACATATACTTTTTTTGATTGTCAATTCCCATTAAACTGTTATTATTACATAATAACAGTGATTTATAAATGTGAAAATCAGTGTACACATTAGTGAAATATTTCAGATGAATATACTTGTACACTGACCACAATAGATGGATGGAGCTCATTGTAGGCCACATAAATACAAGATATACAAGTTATTCCATGTTCTTTGAACTTCATTTAATTTGCAAATGTGCATCCATTTTTGGTGTCCAGGCTGGTAACACTTACAGAGGTGAAATAAATAATTACAGAATTACAACTGTGTGATTTGAAACAGGTGATGATTTGGTACAAAAGCAGCCTCCAGGAAAGGTCTTGTCTTTACTGGGAACAGATTGGCTGAGGTGGAACATAGTGATAAATGCTTCACTCCCATTTTTTAATATGTTGCGTAAATCAAAATGAAAACAAGTGTTTATTTTGAAAAGGTGCAAAAATTCATAAAGGTAAAACAAATGATGAAAAGCTGGTTTCAGTGAATGGCAGGTCAAAATGAATGTACAAATCACTGTTTTCACTTCTGCATTTAATTCAAGATAGAGAAGAAAGAGAAAGACAACTTCTTCATCTTAATGTCACCTCAACTGTGAAGCACTGAAAAGAATCACAGATTCAAAACACTGCCAGAACTAATCAGAAGAACAAAACAGTGTAAAAACGTTTTGTTTGTCATTTTGTTCCTGTGTGTATTTCTGAGTAGTGGCCTTCCTGTTTGACTGACACAGTAACAAATCGCCTCACGCTGCTCTAAAATTGCTGAGAAATTACTGGGAAACAATACTTTCCACAGCTCATCTAGTCTGGAGATGGCTGCTGTGATTGTTTTCTGTCACTTTCTTCTGAAGTGGCTCGCTGACCGGTGTTCATGCATGCTGATGTCAAAGCTTTTATTCTCCGCCAAAGAACAGAAGCTGTGTGATGGTTCTCATGTGATGATACATATTTACAGTATCTATGGTAAAGCATTCATTTACTACAATCTGAGTGAATTTTAAAATAATAATAATAATAATAATATATGTTAATGGTGTTAATGATGATAATGACTGTACTCACTCTGTCTAGTAAAAGTAATAAAAACATTTAAAGAGAGGGAAGTTTTTATTTGTTTTTACTAATTGTCTTTGGATACAACAATACACACCAGATATATTTGGATACATGATATATAAAACAGCATTCTATTCAGTAGCCACAAACAGAAGGTCAGACCAAAATGCAGCACTAGTTAATTCTGGGGCTCAATCCAGCATTCATTAGACGTTATTCTACTCTACAGTTGAGTATGTGTGGTGATGATGTCTACATATGCCACATATGAGACAACAAAGAATAGTGTACGTGTTAAAGCACAATAAGGACTCTTGGCCATCTGTCTGCTTTGGGACCACCAAAGCAGTGTGTAACAGCAGTGTACCGGAACATGTTGTGTGTTTAAGGAGATAATGAGGAACAAAGGAGAGGCCATCAAGCCCCGTGCTTTCCTCCGTCCCCTGACCTCTACATGTACCCATCCCACACTCCCAGCTTCCTCCTTCCACTGTCTGTTCCAGCACTTTAATCAAAAACCTCCAAAAAGGTCTCATACTCTTTCTATATCCCACCACATGGCACACCATCAAAACACCACTATTCACTAGGTGGCAGATTGTTGCTGAAGGAGACTACATAGTCCAGACTATAATGTTTAACTACAACTGGCCCTTTCTCCCCCTCCAACATACTTCTTTAACATACAAATTGGCTGTTTTGTGCGGCTGAATTGGAGATTAATTGCACACACCATTTGGCGGTGCTTATTCAAAAAGAGTGTGGTCTTTTTTTTCCACACTGTTTCTGTGATTAAGGTTAGAGATTAGGCACTGGAGATTACTTCACACAGCTTTCTTTGTGAGGCTGTGGAGAGGCAGGCTGGATTACACTTTAACATCCTCTGAAGCAGGTGGTTCTCATGGGGACGAGCCAAGCAGCCACTCTGTCTTTTTACTCCATCACACAGACATCACACATTAGCAGCACAAATCCACCTCTAACCAGGAATATCTGTGAGCAACTAGTCTTAGTAATATGTGTGTGCGTTTGTGTGTGTCTGTTGTGATCCATGCTGCAAGTGTCAGTTATATGAATTGTATTACCTCTCCTCTCTGTCACCTCATTATATCATTAACATCCAAGCACCTGTTGCTCATTTGACTGATCAAAACAGACGTTTGAGTTAAGAGAAATGAAAAACACATTGTGTTTCATCACAGATTTTAGTCATTATCAAAAATATATATGCAGAAAAAAAAAAGGAAAGAATTAAAAATATTTTTTTGAGGACAAACACAAAGTGGTGCAACAATGTCACTGATGGTTGCTGCTATTTGCAGTTTGGTTGAAAGCCTTCAGTTTATACCTGTACCAGCACTTGAAGATGTGATGCGGTCTGTGAAGATGGTGTTCAAGAGACGTGGGTGATGTAGCGGCATCCAGCACGTCACCTCAACACTCAGCTACACTACAGAACACCAGAGAGGGTTAGAGAGGGAGCCACACAGTACATGGATCTAATGAACTTCAACTTTTATCCTGAGCTGAAGATTTAAGATTTAAGACTCTCCACATGCCGTTCCTGTAGGAACTATTGTCACACTATCACATTCCTCTTATACAGTGGACATCAAAGTATTTGATGAAGTTTACATTGCGGAATGCAAATCCCAAATATTAGTTGGGTCCTCAAGAAGACAGATCCCTGCAATAAAATATTTTTTTGATTTATATATCTATATAATGCACACGTGGTGGATACATACCTTTCCAACTAAAAATCATTGAAATCATTAGTCTGTAAATAAAATTTTCTGAGTCTGATTTGTATTTTGTGTTCCATCTTTTACTGCTGCCACCTGTGTGCTGTTTTGTATCCTCCAGCTGAATAAATGTTTAATATTCATAAATATGGAGAACAGAGGAAATACAGGTCTACTACATGATGACAATACTGAAATATTCTGGCTGGATTCTTACTGTGACACATTCGTTTGTAATGGGTATAAAACCACATGCAGCGTTTGTGTTTGTCTAGTGAACTGACATTATTGTGCTGGCTGAATGTTGCTCCTGTGGTTATTAACATGTCATATCTGACAGAAGCACTGTAGGTTCAAATCCTATGTGGCTTAACAATGCTTTCTTGGCTAAAGTTAAGAGGAGCAGTAAAAAAGTAGCCACAGTACAGCCATATCCATAACATTATAGATTCAAACACTGTGCTGCAGTCACAGTCCAGGCAGTAATCATGTCCACAGCTTCAGGCATCATAGCCGGGCAGAGCAGCTGCAGCTGTGCTCACAGCCAGTCGCTGAATACTGTCAGAGCTCAGGCTTTTGAAATGACCAATAAATGTGTAATATACACACTGAACTGTGTCTACACAGAGGGTCTAGCATGAGCAGCACATTAGCAGAACAGCAGCAGCAGCAGCAACTCTAGCGGTCCACATGTGTCTGCACAAGACATCTTGGAAAAACTTTGAGTTCAACATGCTGTCAGAAATGGAGGAAAATAAACTTGGAGCAGAAAATGTGTTTTGGGTTGAAATAGATGGTAGAATGTTGGACTGATTAATATTAAGTAATAAAAGACTATTTTTGAAGTAGCACACTGCAGCTCTGTAATTTCTCAGTGTGAGTCTACTAACTCTGATCAGCTGTTCTGCTCCTATCTCAGTCAGAACATGCTTTCTGGAACAGTCTCTGGGATAATTACAAGAAGGTTCTCTATATATGTAACCCTTATGAGATTTTGTCCAGGGGACCACCCTGATTACAGCCAGAACTAAACAAACCACTTAACACATAAACAGAACAGCATACAATAGTTAGTAGTTTTGAGTCCTTTAGAATATTTTCTGCAGCAGAAAGGAAACATGCTAAATAAAAAGTTTTTACAGTATAAATGTAAGAAAATCATCAGCAGTTTGCTGATGGTATGAATTAATTCTCTTGTATTAGACGTTCAACATAATGGTACTGTAGATCTGGTAAAAAATCTTTTAACTGGTCAGTTTGTAGAGAATGTAACAGGGTAATCAGAGGTTCATGCAAACAATTTAACCTGAGGCAGACCTCAGTCTCAGTGTGGTCAGTAGCAGTGCAATCCTGTGGTAGTAAACATGTCTGTCCTGGCTGAGGTGCAGGTTACACATGGACTCCTTTCCCTGGCAGATTTATGTGTTCTCTGACAGCAGGGGCTTCCACCTGCACAAACACTGTCCCTGACTGCTGCTCATTGTGCTAACAAGACCTGCAGCAGCTCCCTGGACAGAGGCTCTCTACCAACCACAAGACTCTAAAACCACACACCACGGGGAATCAAACCACACACACACACACACACACACACACACACTGCTACATGAGTACAGGTCAGAAAAGTCTGTCTTTTCTTCTTTTACCTTGACAACTGTTGCTCTTCTGAGATGTACAGATCATCATGAAAAGTCCACCTTTACTTGCTCACAGTTCAACGTTGCATGTTAAGAGAAACACAAAATCTAGTAAAGCAGATGTTTTGCTTTCATAAACCATCATATCCAGAGTCTGTGAGGTCTCTTCCAACCAACATTACAACATTTTCACTCTCTGGTTGGTTTTGCTCACATCCACAGATCTGAGAGCTGCAGACTGTGCTACAAAACTATAACTATTCTCCAGGTATACTGTTGTTACAACTTGACCAAACAATGTGTCAGTATGAGATGATTGTACAAATCCTCACCAACGGATGATTTTTTTTCCTATTACTTCCAAAGTTTGACTTTCTACTAATATGTGTGTGTGGCAGCTGTGGTATGAGTCAGGAGTCAGGAGAACTAGGTAAAACCAAGAGTCCTTTTCTTCCATGAACCATGTTTATTATTATTGTAACTGAGAAGGTCCTTAACAAAAATGACCTATCGTTGTTCATGTTGTTTGGATGTAGGAGTAAATATGGAGGTGGACTGTGTCAAAAGTTTTTAAACATGTGAAATCATTACAGATAAAGTGATTATGGACATTATTTAATTCATTTTACACAACCCAGATTACTCTGCTACTATCCTTATTTGAAGGTGGGTAGTTTATTTGTTCAAGATTTATAGAACAAGTCAGAGAAGTTTTTTTTTCTTTTGTACCTGAGGTGAAAGGTGGAGAACAGGTTAATGAATGATGCTGTGAAATCTCTGATTGGTGACATGTACCACGTGATCATGACTTGTGTGAAGATCTCATGTTTAAATTAGTTGATCTGACGATGATCGATGATGACGATGATGACCTGTGCTTTTAATGTTATGGCTTATCAGTTCAGTCTGAAAACATTTTTTTAAAAATAAAGACCAACCAGGTGAGGGTGAATTTCCTCTGCTTCATTATTTATAGTGTTTTCTATAGCCAGCGCAGCAGTTTACATGATAATTAACTGATAAGTACTTAAAAATATCTTATAGTGACCTTTTATCACCCATTAATAAAAGTTAGGACTTAAAACTCTAAATGGAAACAATGCATCAATTCAAGATTCATTAGTTGTGTAATAGCCCCAGTGGCCTCCTTCCTCCTGAAACAAGATGTGAACTACACAACACTGTGTGTAATTACCTGAGCACATCACTAACAGCAGTTCTTCATTTGGACTGTGATTATGCATACAGTAACACTAAAACACTAGAATAGAATGTTTACATGCAGTTTCTCTATGTTTTCTTTAATTTCCCTTGAAGTGTGTCTCTACAGTAGAAAATTGAATCAACTAGATGCAACAACTCCCACTGCATGTTAGAGTGAATACTGAGGTAGAGTGTCTCAAAGACACTTTGAGTAAAAGGCATATGACATGATACTGCTACCGCTGCTACTAAACAGACAGAACTCCAAGCACCAGGCACTGGTTATCACAAGGTGAAGCAGTAAATCAGAGAGGTCCCTGCTTCAAAAACCTGCTTCAGACCGCACATGACCACAGTGTGAAAGGTAAACTATCACACTGTGAACAGTCTAGACAGTGCTGCTGTTGCCTTGGGATACATCTGACTGTCCATGATTGGTCCAGGTGAATAGAATAGAACAGAAAGTTTTTATTGTCATTGTCATTGTCATTGTACAACAATGAGGCAAATTGCAAGGGCTACATCAAGGTGCTGTTTGGTGCAAATATAAACATAATATATAAGTCTTAACCTGCATGATGATATCCAGTGTGGGTAAATTCATTGCACATGTAGCTTATTGCATGTAAAGTGTCTGGCTGCATTATCGTTGCATTGTCAGATCGCACATTGCCTTGTGAGGGTGAGAGGGAAGGGTGTGTGTGCAGTAAACTGCAAATGTTTAAACAAATGCTGAACGACCAGCATTTTTATACATTTTTATACACTTAGGATCAAATGTACAACACAATAGAATGTATAATTGTGTTAAGGTCTGAAGTCACTGTATGTCTGGACAGTTACATAGTATCATTTTGTAAATATGATTCTAAATATATAATATATTTTAAACTTGTAGAGAGATGTGGGACCAAACCAACAGATGGACGCTGTTATCCCTGAGATCACTTCTGTCACTTGTTCAGTGGGATCTTACTCCTGCACACTGTAAAATTTGACTTTTGGCAGGATGCTTGCAGGTGTCCTGAAGGTGTTGAAAAGGTCATAGTGGGGAGCTGGCCCCTGACACGGGACAGCGGGCTGTCTTTAGACCGCATGTCTGCATTACTGGGACGATGGAGAGGTTAGGAGCCACGAGTCTTTTGGACTGACCCAGAAACACACAGCCACACAAACGCACGCTATACACCTGTTATATTTTAAAATAGCAAACATATCTGCATCTGCATACATGAATATGTGACAACAACACCGGGCAGGCATGCAGTTGGTGTGCAAAAGAAATATTTTAACAACAATAGTTACATTTAAATAAAGAAATGAGGGGAAATCAGATTCTCACACTCCATTAGTCTTTGCCCCCTCTAACAGCCTGACATAAATGCCTGTGTGTGTGTGTGTGTGTGTGTGTGTGTGTGAAGACTGACACTGAAACAGCAGGCCCTGCTAGCTACTCAATGTTCCATTTTTGGTTGATGGACTTGACAAATTCTTGGCCGTGGATAGAGACATCACTGTCATTCACACCCCACTCACACTACTCACAAAATCAGAGCGAGTCACCACGGCGTCATCTACCCTTCAACAATCAACAACAGCTCTCACACTCTCATAACTGCCTCTCTTCAGCTCCCTGACATTGAAAGTGCCACTGCCACTGTCAATTTCTTGTCTTGTTCTTCTTTGCCACTCAGAGAGTCGGGTGCTAATGTCTTTATAACTGCCAAAAGTCCACGGTCAGTCATCAATGTTTGATATTTAGTAAGAGACTGTATTGAAAGATGTGCTATGTCAGCCATTAGACAGTCACAAAATACAGGAGTAAAGTAAAAATGAAATCAAACTGTAACCACAGGCTCAGCCCCACGTCCAGGAGTGAGTGACTGAGTGAGGGAAGAGTTGGGTGTGTGTGATGGAATTACTCCACTGGTCGGCCAAATACAGCATGACTGAATGAAGAGGACCTTCTCCATCGGCTGTTCAACTTCCCAAATTAATTGATACTTCTCAACATGTCCCATTCAGTTGAGAGCATATCAGATGATAGATGTGAGTGATCATTTTACACAAAATTATTGCTGAAATCACAGCACAGCTGTGTCTTTCAGTTATGTGTCAGGTCACACTTATAATATCCGGATTAGATAGCAGAGTGGAGCAGCTACTTGGAAGGCAGAACTGGTCACCATGCTGAGTTAATGGGCCGTGTTTCACTCTCAGCTCTGTTAGACAGCTTTATTGGTCATTTGACTGTAATAACATACTGTATATTCCTATTCCCAGTAGTCCCAGTAGTGTTACACCTTGGACTATGTTGTAATATATACACATACATTATTTTTACTTTGAAAACAGCAAGAATGTCAATACACAGCTGAACTGGTACATGAAATAGATATATAGAACAGATAGAGTCTATAAATATTCTATATAAATAAATATATAACATTTATTCAAAGCATAAAGAATTGGAATACAATGGTGCAGTAATCTAATGTAAACATGTCCATGTGCAGTTTACTATGAGTATTACATAATACATATAGATATCCATGGATACTTCCCACTCCACGCTCATTGTAATCGTAACTCTCTATATGTAAAAATAGACTCTAGTCATGATTTCAAATGTAACTATAACACACTGATCAACTACCAGCATAATATCATGTGAAGCTTTTACTGTTTCTACAAACTATTACACTCACAACACAACTGAGTGTTTAAACTAAGCAGTTTTGGATATATTGACCATTGCATGAAAGGCAAACTCATGAGAGCATCTGTAAATCAATAAAGACATATTTTTAAGGTCACTGTGTTTGTTCTCTCAGATCCAGACACATCAGTTTAATTCCGTCTCTGGTCCAACTGTATTGATCGTGCCCCTGCACCGGGTGCACTCATCATTCCTTTCACCGTTTCACAACCTCAACCTGCTTTTGCTTCCTCAAATGTAACTAAAGCTCCACTTTGAGCTTCAGTTTCTGATTGATTGGCATTCTGGTGATGCAAATACATGTCTAGTTTTCATATTTGACCTGTTGCGGCGGGAAACGTAAGCTGATATTTCATGTTAAATTTCTCTCTGGCCTTATGTTACCAGAGGGCAGGAGATGCCAGAGGGTGAGGGGATTGACACATGCGGCGTGTGGATGGTCAGGTGGAGAAAGCAGCCACTAATTTAGTGCCACTGAATGTCTATTCTAGGCCTGTTGAGATTGCATTTCTCCTACACTGTCAGATTCTCAGGCATCCTTGTCTGTGTGACTGCTGTTTACATGCACAGGCTATTCTCTCAGGTCGGCAACCAACAAGCTGCTCTGTATACAGGTGTATTTAACTTACCTCTTGGACTGTGTGGTGGGTTCACACTTTGCTGCAAATATTTTATCTAATATCTTCCATTAACACCTCCCCTCAGTCATGTTGACATATATAAACCTGTGTTTACTTATTAAACTGTGGACATTGCTTTTTGAATTGATAGATACTAACAGCTGCTGAGATGACAGGAAGAAAACATTTGACAGTTTAAAACTTTTGTTGATTTACTCCCATAGAGTTCTATGCATGTGTTGCTTTACAGTGTTTATACATTACTCGATCAATTCATCACTTTAGACATTAGTACTACATTAATTGATATCTGGTTACGAGAAATAGTGCATACACAAATCTGCAGTTCCCATCTACTTTTAGAAACAACTGTACTTTCATTGTACTGTTCATTGAACCCAACTGAACAACCTACATGAGCAAACAAACTGAGATGACAGTTGTCTGTGAGATAATCTGCTTGTGAGCCATGATGGACAAACAAAGGTGTCATGTATTCAATTTGCTGTGCTGGAAAAAATATGTTGGCTCCAATGGGATGTGCTCACTTATTTTAACTCCATGGCCCAAACTTTCAAACACGTTTCCTTTAGTTCCAACTGACACTGACTCAAATAATTTGAGGCCATTTATCAATTTACATATTACATTATATTACACAGCATTATATGCAGATGAGAACATTGTGTTCTGCATGTTGTCAGTAAACCAAGCCGTGTTGTTTCAGTCACACCGTGGCTACACAGATGTGAAGTTTAAAGCCCAGCATTATTAAAATCATAGGGCTCATTAAAGTCAGTTATTTATGTTCAACCAAATCCCCCACACAGCACCCCCGGCGGTCAGATCAAATCTCCCTGGCAGCGCGGTAGTCGTGAATTGTCGTCTAAATAACAGCAGCTGTGAGGGCCTGTCGAGTCGGATTGACTGATATCTTGGCTAAGGATGCTGCCGGATCACAATAAAACTGTCACAGACATTTTATCATCTGCATTCCACACTCAGGACATTTCCACACATCTTAAATTTCCATGAGATGAGCAGCAAGATGGACACATACTCATCTTGCCAACTTGCATACAGTACATCCTCTCTCACATGCTTCACTCCTCTATACTCTGTTGGTAAAAAGTGTAGTCCCAACACTAGTTGCTAGTCACAGGGATGGGGCAGCAACATTAAACCACAGTATTTATGATCCACGGGGTTGATCCTCAGAGACCAATTCCTCATCATTTTGTTCTTTAACCTTTGTTCTGATGCCACCATCTAAAGATGGTGATCACTTCCATCTGGTTTATGTTCAGTCACATTTTTGAATATTACAGCCCCTACAATATGATATTTGGTCTTTCTTACATTTTTAATATTGTGACGCACTGAACATTGTAGCATCCAGAAAGCCCTTTAGACTTGTGTTCTTGTCTTTGGCTTGTCACCTTCTTCATCTGTTGTTTTCTCGCCGTGTTGCCACAAAGGGAAATTATCTCTCGAGTCATGACACTTGGAACATGGATATACTGAGGGTGATTTAAGCCATAGACTGTTGACCACTGACTGCTGTGTAAATACCCTTAATATGGATGTTTCTTCAGAGTGTCAGGTTGACGTTGCCACTGATATGACAGCTCTGTACAGTCTGTGGCCATCCTGGGTGGGCGAGGCTGGCCATGGTTTAACAGGATAATCTCCACGACAGGCTCAGCCCTTTGTTCGTCTTCAAAGGATCTTTGAACGGGAAATATCCACCTCAGGTTTTATAGCCAGAGTTAAACCCTCACACAGAACAGACAGGTCTCCTCACCAGAGACCAGTATGCACAGTCCATTAAATATGCTCAATGGCCGGATGCCATTTTCACTTCTGTGTTTCAAATTTTTTTTTGTCTTCCGCCTTTGATGTCTTTGCATGACTCACATTCACATGTGCATGTGTGAGGGATAGCTTCTCCCTCCACCGTTTGTTGAACACAGCACACTGGAGGTCAGACGGATCAAGGCCACGACAATACAGCTAGACAAACATCGACCCATCCTTTTAACCCCTGACCTGCCCCCGGCCCCTCACCCTGACCATCAGAATAAAAGGGATGTAAAGAGCACAGAGGGAATTAGGGATGGGAACAGATGAGAGTTTAATAAATTAAAAAGTGTGGTATAAGATTTTAGATAAATTAATTCATGTTGAATTTACTGACTGATTGGAACAGGTCAAACCTCATTGACAAGGAACACATTGATAACAGAACACGCAGGTACTAACACAAGTACTGACTGTGAAAAGTTACATCAGAACAAAATCTCATTAAGCCATTCAACTATGGTGACATAAGAAGTGAATTACTTTGTAGTGCATCATAGACAAACTATGATCTCTGTAATAAAAATAATGAAGTAGATATTCTCCTCAAGAGCAAGCTATAGTTAAAAAATATGAAAATTACTAGAATCACATCACAACTCTCATTGAATTTTGCTCCGTGTCCATTGGATGTGTCAACAATATCAACAAACACATTTGTACATTCATTTTTGTCATCATCATTCAGAGGACAACACAAAAACAAAATCTCCCGTGAGGTAACTAAGACTGTTACTGTTACTTTTACAGGAAACGTGTGTTGATATCTGTTTATGACTCTAAGTAAAAAAAGTAGTAATAGTAGTAATTTAGTAATTTAGTAATTTCACAAAAAGTGAACAGTGTTTGGTTTAATACTAAATATAACATATAATAGTTCTGATACGACATCATACATCATGACATCATATTATTTTATTTTAGTTATTTTAGTTATAGCTATTTTAAAAAGTTTTTTTTTTTTTTTTTTCAAAAGTATTTCCAACCTAATTAGTAAAATATGGACAATTGTGATGATTGCAGTCTGCAGCTGTAGTACTTTATCACTGTGGTCCATAAATATCAGACGGGGCCTTTACATACAGAATGGATGGAATTGAACACAGTGGAACCTTTGGCCTCTGTCTTCTCACACATGAACTGACACTGTCACCTCCCTTGTTCAGTTGTACATTCCTGGTGGCGTTTGTATGCTGTACATGTGTTACATACGCTGACATACATACACGCATACACAATCCCCCCGGCTGGTCTAACAGAGGCAGGGCTACATGTCACCATGACATGCAGTCTAATGTAGGAACAAGCAGGACAGGGATTAAGCAAAAACCCTACATGGGCTTCCATTATGTTACTGCAGTTATGATGGAGACCAGGCAGGTGTGCTGCAACAATGAGCTTTTTTACATGTTGGAGTGGAAGCAGTGAGTGTATCTTTGGAATGTGTGAATATGTGTGATCAAATCCCCTCCCTACTGCCCAAAAAGCTGCAAGAAGCCTGTTCTAAACAATACATAGCAATATAATCTAAGGTGGAAAAGGAAAAGCACATATTTGTGAAGGTTGAGGCTGAAATGAAAAGCAAATAAACACAGTAAATAAACCCCATGAGTGGGGGTTTCCCTGCTGCAGTTTGATTAAATAGATAAATAGAATAACCACAACACTGTGCATCAGCCATTACTAGTCAGTTTGATGACTTCATTGTACCAGTGTTGCACTGTGTTTTAGTAGATTTCCTTTCAGTTTAAATAATAACTTCAAAATGTTAAGTATAAGTATGGGTCACAAATGTATTGAGGGGGAAAGAACTATCCTCTGAGGAAGAATGAATATTTTGCTGCTTCGGTCTCCAATAATTCCTGAGAAAAAATATTTGGCACTTCAGTTGCTAAATATTTCTAGTTAGTTTCACTTTCTGTTTGTCAGAGTTTTTTTCAGTGAAACACCTGCTGCTGCTGGAGACGATGCTGATCAGAGTCAGTCCTTTGATCCACTGTTAATATAAAAGTATTGATCACTACTACTAGCTTATTGGGATTATCTACTAATCAGATGGCCAGTGGTTCAATTCCTGACTCCTTATTGGGTGAGATAACCTCACACTGAACCTCACACTTCTCTGATGTCTGTTCCATCAGTGTATGAGTGTGTGTGATAAATGCAATAACAGTCACATGTTGGCTCATGTGACTGTTATTGTCGTAAACATTAGAAGTGACATATTCATTCAGTCCATTTATCATAATAAATAAATTTAAATTTAATAACATGTAAATTAAAATATAAATTGAATGTAATAAAATAATATTAATAATATATATAATATTCAAATAGAAACTAATGAACAGATATTCTTAACTATTTCCTGTCTTATATAAACATTATCTGGAATCAGTATATAACATACATTTTTTAATGTGTTTTAATGTGTATATTATTATTATTAACATTATTAACATACATGATAACTCAAAAATGCTGTTTTATTCCTTTCTACACATTACAAAACTGTTGCAGATGTTGATTTGAAAATATGAATATGAACAACATAGTTGAGCTTTAAATATGTATTAAAAACTTGTGACTGTGAGGTATGGTGTCAAAGAAAAATCCATATTTTGTCACAGCGACATTCACTAAACTTCCAGAGACACTTCTATTCACTGTCAGAAACCCATAAGAGTCAAAGCCAATCATAAATTATAGGCAGACAAGGCAGACCACACAAATGAAGAGGTGATGAGAGCAGCCACCTGTGGAGTGAAAAGTCACTGAGGAAGGATAAAGATTTTAGAAGGGTGGATGTTAGGTTGTTGTTGCTTTAAGGGGGGTGGATTCTGTGTGCTTTGACCTCCTGCTCCGCTACATCTTTATTTCATGGCTGACAAAGTGAATGCCAACTCGGTGTAAGGAATTCTGCGTCCACATCTGATTTATGGTGCTCAGCTGCTGTCAGCCACCAGCTGGCCTTCAGATGGGCCTCAGAGGGCAGAGACAGACACACGGACGGAGAGAAGACAAGAAGATTCACAAGTTGGGTAGGAAAATGAAAGAGGGATTAAAATAAAGAGGGAATGAGGCATATAAATGAAATCAGGTGCGCATTAATACACATGAATTGTCACAATGTAAAATATTAATTGATGAATGAGTTGTCTTTTGGTTGAGACATTCTTCATCTTGGTCAATATATGGCACCTGTATGACTCACTACTCACAATCTATGTCTACAGTTCAGTCAGAGAAAAAACGTAGCCTCAAGCTGTGTTGAGGAGCAGTCTGGAAAACATGGAAAAATCAAGCAGACAGAGAGTATTTCACTTTTGTGTGATCAAGATAAACAAGCAAACTGTGGTGAGAACAACTACATGACAGGGTAACACTAGTGCGCCAACCCACATTCATCGCCGTCTGACATCATTTTACGTTTTCATTTTTATTTCCCCACTGTACAGGTTTTAGGTTCCAGGTGGAATTATTCATCATTCTCACATCACAGGATTCCAACATTTTAAGTTTTTGCTCTGATGTCATGACTGGTTTATAGTGAACTGGGACTCTTCTAAATGCTGTTTTTTTTTAAAGGTTGTGAAAGCGAGAATCACAAATAAAATCATATCTCACGAACACAAACCAGTCATAATACTCCTCTCTACACCAACCTCTGCCATTTTTCATGACATTTTGTCAGAGTTGTGATGTAAACCCTCTCCTTCCTTGCTCTCTGCACTGTGTAGGCTAGCACAAATGCCAGGAATGTAATCTCTGAGAAACGACTGAGAAAAGACCTATGGGAGAGGGTGTGGAGCTGTGGAGGGAGAGAAAACTCAGCTGAGCCTGTTAAGAAAGTCATCTGAATGCAGGCCTCATTCCCTCCATTGATCTGAACGTTGAGAGGGAAACCAAAATGTTTGGCTTATTTTAGCCACTTAAGCTGTGAGAGAGCCAATTGTGCATGTGCTATTGAGCATCTCTTTGCTCAAAGTGCTTATTGTCGGGCTGCTTGCAGAAGGATCAATTGCAGGAACTGTGATTGGATTAGCCACGTAATCAATGCTGGTCACTAATATATTAACAAGGTAATTATAACACTGTGGAAGAGGAAGCCCCGCTGCAACAAAGGCAGTACACCATCATTTTTAGATATCACAGGCTTGAGAGAGAATGACAAAAGATTCACACCCCCTTCAAACCCGCCACATAATTGTCTCTTTTCTTTCTTACACACAAAACACATACACTCACGCAAAGCACTGCCCCCTACTGCTCCCGTGAAGAAGGTGTTAATCACATTACTAATGATGACACTTCACACTCGCGCCATAAAGACGTGCAGCAGTGGGGCACAGACTCTCCACAGCTCACAGTAATTATTCTTGCACATAAGGAGAAATGTCTGATGTCTGGCTTTCGACTGTGCAAATCAGATTTTGCATCTGTTCTGTGCTAACAACATTCCAGCAGTTCTGCATTTGACTTAACATCCATTTCCTGTTATGATTTTATTATCATATTAAAATTCATTGTCTTAAATCTAACATCTGAGCTATAGAAGCACAAGAGGTGAATGGAGGCTGTAAAACACTTGTGTTAGGATGGAATGCATCATGGTTTATCACAGGTATTTCATAATAATGTTCGTATTCATTCAGCTGTACTGTGTACAGGCACCTGGGACAATTGAAGGCGAATAATGGTGGAAATACGTGTTGAATTGGAATTGTATGAAGTGCACATAATATAATCATACTGAGCTAGTCACAACTGATCAGCAGAATGGACTGTGTGTGCTGCAGACAATGGGAATTATTTTATAAATTTTGTGTATTATTAGTTTGTACTTTAAATGCATATATGCATGCACATATGGTCTGCATAAGTAGACAGAGAGAAGATGAAATGAAGTTCAGGACACAGCCATGTGTTCAGCTTAGTTTTTTTTTTTTTTCTGTTGAGCAGTTTGTGTGGGATATTTAAGTGTTGAGTGGCGCAAATATTCTCAGATTATACTATGTTGATGTTAAAGACTCTTAATTCCCCTGTGATTTCAGACAGTTTGCTGGTGTTCTGGAATCAGAGTTCTGATTTGTTACACAGCAGTGTCTGTTGGCGTCGGCCATAGTGTGTGTCCACCATGCAGGCTGCTTCTTTTATACAGACATGGATTCAGCTCTGTGTCCACCTTAAGGCGTAACAACATATTCCACCTTCATATGTTTTATACAGAGCAGCAAGGTGTAATAAAGGCACACAACCCTCTCTGAAAAAAGTGCTAAGGCATTATCAAAGTATTCACAAACACTGTCACGTTTAAAAGTACTCTTTGCTGTTGACTGTCTGAAGGCCCAGCTCTGCTTTGAAGAGTTGTCTCTTTGTCTGGTGGATGAGGACGGGGGCTTAGTCGACCTGCTTGGTATTCCCCTCAAGGCTTTGTGCCTTTGGCTACCATATGGGAGAGAGAGAACAGCCACATAAGTACTTAAGCAAAGTTTATATTTACCAAGGAATTTTCTCAGCTTTGCTTTACTTTAGTGGAAAAACAATAACCAGGCTGAATTGACGCTGCCATTATAAGCACTTATGCAAAGTTCGTATTAGCAATGGAAATTTCAACCTTGGCAGAAATGACCATGAGGTCCAGAATGATTCCACTGCTGTACAAATCTGCCTTTCTCTCAGCTCTGAGTCTTGTGAAGACTTCAGAAGACGACGTGAGAAAATCTGGATAGTAATTACTGTTTTACTTGATCCAGAGTGTTATTTCTTTTCTTCTTGTTTGTACACACCCAGTAATCATCTCTTTCTCCAAGTTATTTTAAGTGATATGACTCTGGTTTTTCCCTGACTGACAGAACTGCTTTAAACATTTGTGTGACCAAAAGTGTTTGCAATAAAACATTCATGAATGAACAACAATGTATAGGGAACTGCTCAACTTGAGCTGTTACAAATAGGATGCAGATGCAGCGTCTTTTGTTGTAGAAGACATTTTTAACAACAATACAAAATACTTCCTTAAATTCCACCAACTGAAATTACATAGATGCTGTTTGATATTATACATTTCTATTTTTCCGGTGACACTTCAGTCCATATAATATCCTCTGTAATGTATCACAATGGTCTTTTTGTTGACTCATTTTCAGTGCTACATGTAGGATAATTTTTCATATATTTGTGTTGGAGTGGAGAATAAAATATCAGATAAGTATGGCTCATATCCATGATTTTCACCTGTCTTTAAAAATAGTCTTGAAGTAGTTCATAAGACCAATTATGATGATTGTAAAGTACTTAAAACATCCATGAAGCACAAAACATATCTGAGTCCAGTAAATGGAATAATAATGTTAATGTATCATAACCTGAGCAAACTCATTCTACTGTGCCACATTATCAGATACCAAGGTGATGATATTAATGTAATGCACAAAACAAAGTAAGGTAACGACACAAAGAACTGACACATCAGCAGAAACATTAAAATAAACTATCTGTTTGGCTGGAAGTAGATGCTGCAGAAATCTAATTACAATATAGGATATATAGGACAGCCATCATGTATTAGTAAAAATACTTATGTAATACATATTTGTCACAGAACTTGAGACACAGGAACTTGTTGGCTCCACTTGCTGACATGAGTTACATGGATAACTTAGAGTTATTCATGTGTTTGGTCTGGATTGCAACATAGCAGAACATATGACAGCTGTTTACCAAATAACTCCCAGCAAAGCTGTCCATCTGGAGAACTGAGCATCAGCCCAGTGCATGCTGGGAGATTACACTGAGCCTGCTTGGCTAAATTCAATATTTACCAAAGCGGCTGCTGTCAACACTTCTCTGTTACAGTTAGCCTTTATGTGTGTGTGTGTGTGTGTGTGTGTGTGTGTGTGTGTGTATTAGGTGTAGGGGCATTTAGGCAGCGGTATAATTCTTTACCTCTGATAAGAGGTTATAACCTTTTATACTTGACTGTGTTTTTGTGTCCTACAAGAGCAAAATGTTCTAAGTAAATGCAGGTATGGATCACTACAGTGGCGCACCATGAAGAAAGCTCATCATAGCCAATCTTTTTTCCTGTGAGTTGGCTCTCCAATTGAACAACTTTACTATACTTAGAAAGTCAATGGATCACTGTGGTCATGAAACCTCGTTGTCCTCCAAAGAAAAGTTCTTCAAATTCCTGCACCAAGCACCACAGGATTCCTAAAGCTTGGTGACGCACTTTCCAAAGGAGGTGATCAGTGGAAGCACAGGACTTTAACTGCAGAACAAAATCTGTTACCATGGTGATGATACACCTCACTAAGCTACTGGTCAGTTCTGTATGACTTCAGTTTCATATAGTTTGTCTTTACTACATTTCTGATCTATAAAGGAGTTATTTAGGATTTCAATGAACTGACAGTAAAAGTCCCATTCATTCTCATGAACTGTCTTGGGTGTGAGTTGGATATAAAACAAGCAGGGGTAACATCTTTTCAGAGCATTGTCAACAGCCGTTGGATCAGAGACTTGGTACAAATATTCGTGTTCAGCTCTTCTGTATAAAGCTATGGTAGCCACGTTTCATCATTCAGTCATCACCATTTCATTATTTACTTAAGAGTTTTTTGCTGACTAAACTGTGGCCTTGTTTCTCTCTGTCCAGCTAAGATGAAGATAAGTATGAAACTTTTTACACGAGTTTAAGATATTTTACAGAAATGGCTGAAATGTCTTTAATAGGCAGAGAAAGGATGGTGTGATTGGAATGCTTGAGGTCAAGGAGAAAGGACAGCCTCTTGGTGACCTCTGACCAATATTGCTCTGTGTGAGCAAAGTCATAAAGCATGATTGGTTGTTGATTTGATTAAACATGGGGCATTGATTGGAGTCAGTGTTTCCCATAATGCATATATCTATTCACGTGCGCTCTATTAAAAGGCTGAATGTGGTTAAACAATTTTTTTCCAAATGAGCTCATTGCAATTGAGAATGCAAGAGTGTGAGAGTCCCCATTTATTGGTTGATATGGTAATACCGTTGTTGGAGGTACACAGTTCCCAGATATGGGAAAATCATTTTTTTGAGTGATAAGATTCCAAGCTCAAATCATTTCAAAGTGCTGAAGGGTGATGTGAGCTGTGTTTGGGATAGGTAAAGCTCAATATGAATGGATTTTTTTCTTTTTTGTCCTGTTAGAGGTTATATTGGTGTCACAGCATATTGATGTTTTGCCTCAGTAACTAACCCAGTAACATGTTGTGTTTTCAGAATCCAAACTATAATATCAGTAACAGTTCTGGATTGAAGGTTAGGTTTTCTGTGAATTATAGGCTACACAACACTGCATATATTATTCATAAACAAGTGCTGTGCAGTGCTGCTTACTTGAAAATCTGATCCTTCTGAACTTCTAAATTAAGCATATAATGACACAGTCATACAGAAGAAACCTGGGTTTTACAACCAAGCACAAATCTAGGGTTTCAATCTGAAAAATTCCATAAGACACATCTGTACAAAGACTGATAAAAGCAAAAAAAAATTAACTTGGAGTTGGATGGGTGGGACACATAGTCATCAGCACTATACACATATTATCATCATATTCAGAGTGCTGTTCAATGATACACTCAAAAAGCTTGCATATTTTTTCTCCGTCATTGTGGAAAGCAATCTGGAAGTAGAATTTCATCTTGTCAGGGCAACACACAGGAGTCGCCTCTGACATATTTCATCAAGCAGCTGCGTTTGCTTTGGAGATCTGGAATAGATCGCAGCCAGGCTAGTGAGGTGTGACAAAAATATTTGACATCCTCTCATCGTTGCTGCTCGTAGGGTCAGCATCAAGGTCAGGAAGGGAGCATAACTTTCGCCTGGACTACTTTTAGACCAGAGGCCATCATGGTCGCTCCTTCCTCTAGAAAAACATGTTCCACCAGAAAATGAAAAATCAGTGCTGCTCTTACAAACATCATCATCTTACAAAAAACAATGCCAGCACATCTGCCTGAAAGACAGCACGACACAAGGGGCAGTTGTGCAAAATTATTTATATCTGTATCTTAATGTGCCATAAGAGGAACAAATGGTGTTTCTTTGTTTTCAGGTTTAATTCCTTACATGTAACCAAAACTAACAACTTCAATTAATTCAGTTTTGATTTTACCAGAGGTTCATGTGAATAGGGTGGACAGGTGCAGTGTTAGTCGCAGGTTCACTCTTCAGTCTCCAAATATTGTAATGCAATTATAAACTTAAACATCCACTAGTAAGATTTGTGTCTTTTCACTGCTTTGCTGAGTAAGATGCAAAATCTTGCTAATTTGTTGTGGTACGGGTATTGGTATACCTATATACCCCTAAGAAAGCTTATAATAATAATAATAATAATAATAATAATAATAATAATAATAACTTTATTTGTATAGTACCTTTCATACAAACAATGAAGCTCAAAGTGCTTTACAACGAGAATTTAAAGATAATAGAAATAAATTACAATAAATAATTAAAATGTAATAAGATTAAAGAAAGCAAAGAAAATTAGAGAAAATACTAGATAATAGAAAGAGTAAGACCCACTTAGTGAGTGAAATAAAAAAAATTACAGCAGAAGTAGTTAAATGCGAGCATGTAGAGGTACATTTTAACCTTTATTTTAAAGGTATCTAGTGAGCTAGCTTGCCTAATATCTATGGGCAATGTGTTCCATAGTCTAGGGGCATAATTAACAAAGGCTGAATTCCCCCATCTTCTTGAGGCTGTTGCTGGGAACCTCCAATAAAGCAGCAGCAGATGATCTTAATGTTCTAGAGGGCACATAGCTGACAAGGGATTTGGTCCTTGTCCATTCAGAGCTTTGTATGTCAAGAGGAGCACCTTGAAATCTATTTCAAGGTGCTATTATCTATTCTAAATGTTACAGGAAGCCAGTGCAAAGCAGCTAAAACTGGACTAATATGTTCTCTTCTTTTGGTTCTGGTTAATAGCTGAACTGCAGAGTTTTGGATGAGCTGAAGTCTGTCAGTGGCTTTTTTGGAAGGCCAGTAAAGAGTGCATTGCAGTAATCTAGTCTGCTTGAGCTGAAGGCATGAATTAGCTTTTTGGCATCTTTCTGATTTATAAATGGCCGTGATTTAGCTATAATTTCTGTTTTTGTTACCTTGCTGATGTGTGAACTAAAGCTGAGATCAGGATCTAAAATGTCACCAAGACTTGTGACCTCAGGTTTAATCCAGAGTTAACTTCCCCAAATTATTGAGAGAGATAAGGTAAGATAACTAACAATATAGCTGTGTAAATATATAATGTCCATCTGTAATCACTGAACAACCCAAACACCCAGTCTAGCCCATGTGGATAAGTCTGAATTCACCCAATATAATAAACTATACTACACCACTGTGCTGAGCCACCATTCACAAAATATCCAATGGTGATATGTATGTTTGTTTAGAGTGCCAGCCTCACAGCTGGCAAGGAAGGTCATATTATTGTGTATATAAGCAATGAATCAGTACATCTGTGCTACCAAAGAACATGTCTTATTTACAAAATCTGCTTCCCCCAGTTCATTTATTAGGGTGGTCAGGAATGCTGAACTTCAGACAAATGTTTGTTGTGTGAACCATCTGTCTGGCACCAGAGCAGAGAAAAGAAGAGGAGAGAAAGGGAGCAGAGAGAGAGAGAGAGAGAGAGAGGAGTAAAAGAGGAGTAGGAGAGGTGGAGTACCCAAGAAAAGACACAGTGAAGGATGAGAGAGGAGGGGGGTTGAGACGTTCATGGCCAGCTCACTCTCTATTCATGGAGCTTAACCAGCCATGAGATTAGTCCAGAATACCAAACATGGATACCTCCCCCAACCTCCTCCTCCTCCCACCTCATCATCCCCGCCCTCCTCATCTCCACAGGACAGGTTTCCACGGCAACACTACGGGAGGTCAAAGGTCAGGTGTGGTGCAGGGTGAGACGGGTAGATGTCTGAATGTGGGTCCATCTGGACGAGTGACCTGACATAATCAGATATCAATCCAGGACTGCAAGTGGGACGAGAGACATAGTGAGACGGCTCAGCTGATTAGTGTAAAGTGTGGTTTCACTGGATGATGAAGAGAGACTTCCACAGTCTGTTTAGCATATTAGCACTGTTTCCAGACCAGCCTATAATATTCATATAGTGATTAACTAAGGAATAACCTGTATGGCTCCATTAGCACCAGCCTTGATTTGTAATATTCAAGATTTAAGATTAAAATGACAATACATCTTTCAATATCACCGTTTTTGACTTGGTTCAGGTGGGTCCTGGACCTCTCTGAACCATCTGCCCCACCCCAGGCCCACCTTCCATGGTAATGATAATGATAATTTTGCTGTTTCACCTGTTACTGATTGTAATAATATATGCTGCCTCTCTTCTTTCTTCCCCTCTCCCTTTTCCTCCTGTTCTATTTTTTCCTTTCACTTCAACCACTCAAGGCAGATGACCTCTGAGTCTGGTTCTGTTGGAGGTTTCTTTCTTTCTAAAAAGGAGTTTTTCCTCTATTGTCACCAAGTGCTGCTCATTGTGGAACATGTTGGGTTTCTTCATTTCCATAATGTTAAGTGCCTTGAGATAAATGTTTTTTATGATTTGGCACTATTTAAATAAAGTTGACTTGACTTAACTTGACAAATTTGCCTGATTTTACACATCAAGATTCAAACATTATTTTCTCTAAAATACTAGAAATAACCAGATCAACCCAGAAATGTCATGTGTTCTTCTTAGGGCCATAATCATCTCCTCCACCAAGTTTGGTGCAATATTGTTCAGTAGTTTCAGTTTAATTGATCAAATCATTTGATTCTAGCCCTTTAAGATAACGGTCTATGTCAAGAGTGTGATTTAAGCTGATTTATTATGCCTAAGTCCAAGTAAAATGTTAGGCAATTTTAATTCAATTCAATTTTGTTTATATACCACCAGATCATAAAAACATTTAATTAACATTTAATTAATAGCTTTCCAAGATGGCGGCTACCTTCAGTGAACTCATTTTTGTGATTGTGGACTCATCCCAAATTGGTAAACAATGAGATTTTTATAATGAGATGAGTTGGTGTCTTATTAATAAAGGCTAGGTTATAAATATCGCATAGTTGTTTAGTCTTATTATTGAATTCTACATGCCATACCGTGGAGTGTCATCACTTCTTTGACAACTTGAAAATTGAGTTAGCTGATTATTTTAGGAAGGTGACAATATAGGAAAACTTATATGGGAGAGATAGTCTCCAAAAGAAGTCACTGCAGCAGAAAAACACAGTATTCATATTTGTTAAAAAAAAAAAAAAAAAAAAAAACTACATTTACATAGCATCAAGAAAACAGCCTCCTACAAACATATTTGTTGTGTTGGAGGCTGTTTTGTTCCTTACACTGTAGCATATCCCAGCAAAAAGGTAAATAATTAGGCTAAACATGACCACAGTCTGACCTGAACCATAAGTATAGTTGGCCAATTTGAACAAAATCCTCCAGGGTTACAGATCAGAACACATAGGAATAGGTGCACTGATAAGGCGCACTGACTTGTTTGATCATTTTAAACTGCTGGGCACAGCAGGTAACAGAGTCAACCTTTAAACCTTTACATCAGTAAAACAAAATGTTGGTTAACTCACTGATGAGATACTATGGATTCATACTCATTCATGTTTGGTGTCAGAGAAGTTAGAAAATTTACTGACAAAAATGAAAAGCGTGGGATGGAGTACCGGATGCTTAGAACCGCATATTCAGTTGAAACATCACTATACATATGTTGTTAGTAATATAAAGCAACACAAAAGCAACAAGACTATATTCACAGACTGATGATTTATGGCATGACAGAAATTAAATTACATGACAACCAATCACATTTCCTTCAGCATCTGGACAAGGCAGGAAGTGTGATCCATGCAGATGGGAATGTACAGCACGTGGGTGTTTTCAAGTAAAATAAGCTCTAATTATGCTGTAAAACACAGCCAGAGGCAGCAGAGAACAATGCAGGGCCTATGGAGGGAGATAGCATGACTTAAACACTATCAGCTGTGCTCACACCGTCAGCGTATTCAACTTCTGTTTACACCCTAAATCTGCCCTCTCTCTTTATTGTCAGTCTCTTTACCTCTCTTTATCTTTCCCTGAGATAGTGAAGTGTGGGAGAGTACATATTTACCTTTGAAAGGTGGGAAGCCTCACCATCACTTGTTGGTAAACACAGGCCTCACTGTTATCAGAGGCAAATAGACTTTATTACTCACAAAAACTGCAGCGTGAAGCATCTCTGACAAAAAGGAAAGAAATAACAGACTGTGCTGCATTAACAGAGACACCAGAGGGTCAAGGTGCATAACATCGTATCCATCCCTCCCTCTGACCCTCAGCACCAGAGCACAGGACTGTGGACTCTCTCCTCTGCAGTTTTCACTTTAAACCAATCCGTTCACATTCCATCACAGTTGTGTTAATACCTGTATGTTGATACAAGTGTTGTAGGTTTTATTTCTGACAACAATGAAACTTGTTATGTGGAACAGATGAAGGACAGTCTGTAGCACACAGTATACAAATGTATCATAAGTTTAATAGGTAAGAACCATTAACCACAACAACCTTTTGTACATTTACATATTAGATTTACACCTCAATGCACAGCACATCCCTACACCTATCTATCTATCTATCTATCTATCTATCTATCTATCTATCTATCTATCTATCTATCTATCTATCTATCTATCTATCTATCTATCTATCTATCTATCTATCTATCTATCTATCTATCTATCTATCTATCTATCTATCTATCTATCTATCTATCTATCTATCTATCTATCTATCTATCTATCTATCTCTTGCGATGAGTGTAACCTTTTCCAGCATAAAGCAAATGTCCTGGGATCTGAAACTTCCTCAAACTTTGACAGTATCTCAACCAAGCAGAATTGTTCCATAAGACCATGTTGTTCCATGTGAGACTCAACTCTGCCAGAAGTAGACCTTTCCCTATTCAGTGGTTTTTAGACCGTTTGACCTGACCACACAGGGCTGCATCTGATATCATTAGCGCCCTGCAAGCAGTAACTAAAAACCGCTGTTCTACTTTATTAGGACTGTCAGCAACAAGGCACGAAGCAATTAGTATGAGCATGATACTTCCATTAATTACCACAAGTGTAGAACACTTAAGAAGACATCAAAGGTCAGACTCATAATGGAGTAAAGTGTTTTAGTTCAAGTTATGTTGGTCTCATGGAACCACACAAAGACAGAGAAACACGGTGCAAAGTGTGTTTTTAGTTGTTATGTCAACTTTGTTTGAGTAGAGTTGTATATACTGTGTTTGCATTGACATCATGTTGCAGATTGACTGTAAGTGTGTAAACTGACTAGGATATCCATAACAGTCATGTTGTTATTTGCAATAACAGATGTGTAATAACACCACCTTGTGCTGTGCTCCTCTGGGCTGAATTACGTTATGTAAATTACCTCTGTTGTCGTGTTCATGTTTATATGAGACTTATGTTACAGTTTTTCTCGGCTGCTTTGGTGCATTTCCCTGAACATAATTAAAATTCTTAAAACTGTTTGTTCAATTTCCACAACCTCTAGTCACTTATTCACATCATAACAGAAGTTTCTTGTTCATTTTGTCACTTAGGCAACTTAGACAGACATTTATGTTCAACTGGCAGATGTATCATACAACTTCAGTTGCCTATGTCACAATGATTAAAATGCATTGTCCTCAGTTGAACAGTCTTACCCTCCAGACCAATTTGTCCTTTCTCATCGTTTAAATCACTGCATGCAAAAGTGTTGAACTATTTATCAAAAGCTGTAGATTTTATACATTTCTGATACTTTTTTTTTTCTCCTAATGTCTCCTAAATTGATGAATTGGTCACAGGTGAATGTTAACTTTTACTTAGGAGGGGGAATGTGTGAAGTATTAGATCAACCAGTTCTCTATAACAGCTCATAGGTGAATCCCATGAACCTTTCACTTGCAAAAATATATGAATAGAGCAGAACAGAGTGGTACCATTTCTAACTCAGTGGATGGAATGTCTTTCTGTCTTTCTCACTGTGAGAAAGACAGTGGGTAAATATACAAGGTCAATGTCCTTAAAATAAACAACATTTAAGCAGCAACAATTACAACCACCTGGTCGCAAACTCAGCTATCTGGTGTTAAAACACAACTACTTCACCATATTATCAAATCTTCCTGCTTTTGCAGACATTTAATTAAGCATTAACCATGTGAGTATTAACTAAGCATTTTGACAAAGATACATGTTTTTGCAGCTAATCCATTATGTGGTGGAGTTTGCACTTATTGTTTTTGAGAAATGCACTAAGTGATGTGGAAACGTTAATGATGATTCCATAAAATGCACCAAGGCCACTGAGTTTGAGCAACTGTTTTTAAACAATTAAAAATTGTTTTCATGCTACTCACCATGTCAATAGAACCCATTAGCTATATAAATGAAGTCTGCAGTAGTTAATAGTACAGTTGTTGGTTATTCTCTCTGTGGGAAGAACAGACATGTTCACCTGAGGTTAGTTTTACTATCAGTCGGCACTGAACTTTGACATTTTTGAAATCTAAGTCTGAAGGTAGGCTCTGCCCTCCCACAAGTCTGATGGGCTCTCAGTTGGTTTTGTCATGCTGAGAGTCTCTACATGGTCATTCATTTATCTCTCACACTGACAGGACATTCCTGCTCCGCTCCCCTTCCTGTTGTCCCTCTGTGGGGAACAGGGTTCACCATGGCACTTAAGTTGGACTGACAACTCTGGGTTTCAGAGACAAATGTAAAAACATTCTTAGCCTTTAGATGCTATGTGACTGATGACGCCAGAGTTACCTAATGTTCCTGTCATTTATAAACTAGACAACAAGATGAGCTGTTGCAGTCACTGAAATGATCTTTATTTTGGAGATTCACAATAAAACAAATAACACATGAAGCAGCAGTGAAATAAGAATAATCCCTTATTTATCTAAATGAAACTATTTCGTTAGTGGTCACTCTCTGTATTACAGATGCATTACAATTAGAAAAGTCATATATGTCTACAAAATAAAACATGAGAACAATGTGTCTTCAACCTTTTTCTGTGAGTTTTTGAATTTTGATGTCGTTTTTTTTTCCTTTTTCAACATCAAATTGAAACCAAATCTTTTAATCTTAAAGCTTTTCATTTTAAATTCTAATTTCACATTTTTATTTTAAATATTTTGATTTCTAAACTACATTAAATAATTAGATAAACAACAACATTTAATCATGTGGGGAAAAAAAAGAAAAGAAAAGAACTAGTGGGAGCAGTCTGAGTGATTTATTGGTTGCTGACCTGCAGTGAACATGGATCTGAGTTAGACACAGCCAGTCAGGTTGAGCAGATTCACTTCAAAAGTTTGAGGCACAAGCAGTTGGTTCAGTGACAAGTGAAGCTCTGAGCTGAGGTCAGAGGTGAAGGGTCAGCCAGGCAGTCAGGCTTCTTCAGAGACCTCATCTCTTACAGAATTGCATATGTAAATGTATTTAGCTGCAGTTGTTTAAGATAAAAGGTCAAACAACTGTGTAATGTAAAAGTGCTTGCTCATAGTGCAGAACCCATCGAATGATCAAATATTCGGCCTTTATCTCTACACACTGTCATTACTGTTATTACTGCCTGAAATGTTGCTCTCAGACTTTTCAGCGCCAAACATCTGTTTAGTAAAAACTAAATTTATGCTACCATCCCATCACCACACAAAGACTAAGTTAGCAACTAGATGGTAAACATAGCAGCATATTGTACCGTTAGCAAGATAAAGAATACAATATTTTTCTGTTAATGTTGCTCTGTGTCTGCTGGGTGTTAAAGTAGGCAAAACATCTACGATCAGCTTTATGAGACAGAAGGAGGTGCTGACTCAAACTAAAGTCAAACTAAAACTTTTAAAATGGGGAATGATACTAAATGACGATAAACAAAATGATTTTTGAATGCATATGTATTAATCCATTACTTACTGTATGATAAAAAATTAAATCAAAATTATCTTCATCCAGATTTCTCCAACAAATAACTAAAATAATAGAAATACAATGAACATGTGTCATCTTGTGATGAGACAGATGAACTTGAGCCAAGTGAAACAGATGATGTTGTACAAATGGGACTTATCAAGGTGTGACAGCACATGGAATGCAATGGCGGCCAATGTCATTTATTGATCCACCTCACCTCCTCAAATTCAAGGGTTGCCATGGAAACTCTATGCTGTAGCATCATTTGCTATGTTGTCAAATGCATCACTGAAGCAAACACAGGCCTTGATACCACATAAACCAGTGTCACTAGGAGATAACTCTCAACAACATCTGAGTGAGAATGTTTAGAGAACACAACAACAACCAGACTAAACCGTGTAGACAGAGAAACAGATGGACATTCAGGTGTAACGGGTTGTTTTTGGTGAGAATCTGAAGTGTTTTTCATGCTGCCTGTCTTCACAGCAACAGTGTGCACAGATGGAGAGTCCTGGAGGAAGATGAAAGGAAGCTATTGTTCACTTATCAGGTTACATATGAAAATATGTTGACAATAATAGGGAAACATTGTAGCTGAAATAAATGTGAAAGCTTAGTCTACATGAGCTGTCTCTTACCCGCTGAGTCAGGCTGAAGACTGGTCTGATAACTTTATCCAGACCAGTCAGTCATCAGTCTGAGGCTCCATCCATGATCATACTCATTCAGCTTTTTACCGTCTGCATTTCTTTAGTCTTGTTGAAGTAAAACATGTCATCTCATCATTTTAAAAAATTCCTCAGTCTCAACCTATGAGAACTTTTCACATTTGAATCTTTCTTTAACACACTCTGTGTGTGTATGACATATCAATCATATCATATCACTGGTGAAAAAATAATCAAAAATATTTTAAATAAACTAAAAGACAAGTATGTTTGCTTCACAAACAATTGTGTTTCCTTTATCACTTGAGACCTGGAAATAACTTTTCACTAGCTTACCTCACCCACATTAAATGCATAAATGATGAGATTTCTGTTTCAGCAACAATGGCTGCTGTACCTCTTGGTACACATACAGTGTTAGTCACTCTCATAAGTGATGTTACTGGAGGAATCACAACATACACGGTGACATTTAAATAAAATATTATTAAATATTATAATGAATATAATAAAATATTGCAAGAATTATTACAATATCAAAAAGCCTGTGACAGAAGCGTATAACAAGGTTAGCACACTGAACTATTCAAAGCTGAAAAAGGCACTTGTGCACGGAGAAGTGTGAGCGGTGATGGTAGATCAGGATCCTACAGCAGAGAGGACGCAGTTACATGCTCCACAAAGGGTGAACCGACATGTGGAGATCTGCTCCTGAGTCTGCAGATTTATCAACACTTGCCCTGCTGCATGCAGGCCTCATTTCTCACTCATCCACCACTATAATAACTCTCAGCTTAGTTGCAAGCTCACCTGCAGAAATGAGGAAATGGGATTCTGATTTGCTGATTGCACGTAAAGGACTAATTACAAACCATTTGGGCAATGTGCCTGGTGATGTTGGGAAAGTGAGTCTGGACACAAACCCTTGTTCTATGAAATTTTGATTCTGTGCTGTGGACTGTTAAAACAGAACATATATCATAATTGGGGTGTTACTGCCGTTTTCTTAGCGTTATAACTTCTGTAGATTACCAGAAGACTTTAATGAGATGGTACTATTCTCACCAAAGTTAAGGACATATTTAACTGGGATGTCAGCCAACATCACCTGTGTTCATACATGTCTGCTTTGTGTTGAACTAGCCAGACTCAGACTCAGACCTTCTTTAAATACTGTAAAAGAACACTCAATTGTCCTAAGTAGAGTGATTCCTGGTCGATGTCCTGAACAGATGATCCAAATGGAAACTTTCTAATGAGTGAAAGAAGTTCAATCTAGTTCCTTCTGTGCATGGCAGATTGTTGTCAGCTTATTGGAAAATTTATACAGCGCAGTATCGCCTTAAGAAATACTGAGTTGCTGAAATCATGACTTAAAGCAACAAAAACAAAACACACACACACACACAAACAAATTATAGTTATTTTATTTGACTAAATCAATATTTAAATGTAGGTAGTATGAACTTTACCAGTGAAGGTTATTTATGCTTAAGACAAGTTAATGATAATTAGCCATCATGAATATAGAGTCTTTTTTAAGAACATCTTATCTAGATTTACACTTAACACTGTCATCTAATTTCCACACTGCAGGATCTCGTGATCCCTGCTTATCCCAGAGGAACACCCCACCCCCACCCTCAACCACAGCAGTCCGATGGCCCCACGGGGCAGACCAGCGGTCCTTGGCTGGTGTTTGTGAAAGGGTCCCAAGCTGCCCCACACCATGGCAAATGAGGCGCGTGACTCATCAGACCAAACATTGGATTAGCTGGTAATGATCTGGCAAATGGTTTTGAAATTGTAATTATGTGCCCCTGTGCTGGATCTGCAGGGAGCAAATAAGAGACGGGTGGGGGTGACAAAAGAGAGAGGGAGGTTGGATACAAGAGAAGATGAGAGGAGGATACTACTAAAATACAACATTGTACAAACAACAAACACAAGTCTTAGAAGCACTTTGTCAGAGCACTCGCAGCACATTTACCTCCCATGTGGAAAACTGACTTTAAATATTGCTGCTCTGTGTGTGGGTTATCTAACTGAACATAGCTCTACTCAATTTAAGTTTCAGCCGGTCTGTCCTCATAATAACATGAAAGACAAAAACAACAACAAAAGAAACCAAAAAAAAAAAAAAAAAAAAAAAGTTCTCAGCATCTGCATCTATTTTTGATCTCTGCTGCCATCTGCAGGAAGCTGCATTAACAAAACTCTGCCACCACCTTTCACTGATCCCCATGATCCTCACAGTGGTGACTCCTTCAGCTATTTATGTAAAGCATAAAAATAGATATAATGACCAGAATATATGAATGATTAAAACAGAGTGAGAGGATCAAGTAAACAATCCAGTTAATTTTCCTAAACCTCATCGTAAACTTCATGTGTAAATTGGTACACATTTTTATCATCACAGATTTCTACTCTTCAGCTTGACATCTCCAGCTCCAGCCCTGACGTCCATCAGCAGGTTTCCTCGTCGCTACAGATGTTTGGTGCCATGACAGGTGACCTCCTGCCCTGAACTCCAAGCAGCTGCCTCAGGAGTGGAGGTTTTGAATGTGGTACAATCAAAGCCAAATTCCAGCCTTCTGAAAAATTCTTTAGGAGGCGGAATTTGTAAGACCTTGCAGTTAGAGGTCTTACATTCATTACTGTCCAGGGTTTGTTGGTTCCCATGAGAGATTCGAATATCCCCCAGCAGACATGCACTACACATGAACCTCCAGGTGGCACCCAGACTCCAAGAAAGGTGGAATTAATGTATCTATGAAACCTGCCAAAGAAATCTAATGAGCTATCTCTGCCAGAATAAGTGTTGAAACTGGGATATTAATTTACATTAAAACAAAAAGGTAAAAAAAAAATAAAAAAAAGAATCAGTTTACTGGGGATCTTAATCAGAGGTGGACAAAGTCTCAATCTTCATTTCTTAAGTCAAAGTACAGATACCACTGGTCAAATGTTATAATGTTACAGTCACATTTTTTACTGAAGTTAAAGTAGTTAAAGACCCAATGTGTAAGATTTACCCCGATCTAGTGGTGAGGTCATATACTGCAGCCGCAAACTGAATAGTATCTTTAGCCTGGGTACACATTTCCTTTTACAGTGGCTGAGAAGTATCAACAAGATGTCATCTTTCTATTTGTAAAAAACAACTCTGATTTACTCAGCGTTTCCTACCAAACCTCTACCACAAGACCTCTGTCTCTCTGTGTCACTCTCATTTGATTTTTACTAATACAAACATGTTTAACATTTAATGTTTAACACTGGGCCTTTAAGTACATGATTTTAAAAACACTTAAGCATATTTTTCTTTCCCCACATTTTTATTTCCACATTTCCAATACTTAATGTATCTGACAAACTTGAAGAACCTGTAGAATAATGAACTGGTAGAATGTTATAGAATGAAACACAACCCAACTGATAAAGAAAAACCTGTCAAAACCTGTAAAAATTAAAAGTAACCCTATAACCCCCCCACATAACAGCATAGTGTTTTGACACAGCTCTGACAGTGTGTGAACACATCATGTGTTACACATGTAAGTGTATGTTCATCAGGAAGACAATGGAATGATTGTAATATCTGCTATGGAAAAAGTCTGATAGATATTTGAAACACCCTTCACTTCATCATCATTAAACACAGTCTCTGCAGAGTTGTGACTGGGAGGACATGTACTTTTATTGTGAAGTCAGAGAGCTCATCCTGGAATCCTCTTACCAGATTAGCCTTTCACGTGTGTACGCCTCATTTGCCATGATGGATGTGGGAAGTATGTTTTATTAAACTGTAAATAAATACTAGAGAACAGCTGCGACAGGCGGAGACGTCATGTTTTTATAATGTCAGATGAAACCCGGAGAGGTTCAGCTGAAGATGATGATGACAGTGACACTGACAGTGACTCACATAGTGGCTCATCTGTCACTGCGTTTTTCAACCGTTTCATTTCAGGTTGGTTAATGTTTTCGTTTTCTTTTGAATTAAAAGTGAAATTAGCTTTTCTAATGATGAGTTCCCTCCAGCGTCAACAAACCTGCAAGCACGTTAATCGAACCTGAGTTTACTATTAGTAGTAGTACAGCTCTCATTAATAACACCGTGCTTCTCTACCGACCATTTGTTTTGTTCTTTGTTTTACTGCTTCGGTCAACGGAGCTCACAATTGTTCTAGTAATGTTTACTATTTACTGGCGTTGATGCAAAGGCGAGATAAAGCTGGACGGTCGCGACTTGATGACGCCATTTGTTGACGTTGTCGTCATGATGCGCGACAGTGATTGTAGTCTTCGTAGAGGCGGAAACACAAACGCCGAGTTAGCGCTCGGTTGACCACCAGATATCGAGCAACAACTGGATTTGTGTGTTCATCATTTAATTCACACGGAAAATATTGGCTACAATCGAACTTTATTATGAGGATATATAATCTATTGTGACGAGTATGTCGTACGTAATCTGTCGTTAGCCTAGCTTAGATTAGCCTTCTGACGAAGCAGCATTGCTCCATACAGTTTTGAAAGTTATGTGTTACAACACGGGAAGAACTTGTACCAGCAACACGTAACAGTCGCTGTTACAACAGCACCATCGTTCATGTGTTACTGTGGTAATCTGCCGTCGGATAAATAGGTTTTTTTCGGAACTGGGGCTGTCTCCGAAGCGTTCCCAACATGCTGAACATCCCGACCCAGTCGTTCCCTGCGCCAAGCTCCCAGCAGCGGGTCGCACCGGCGGGTCAGTCCGGGAGGAGCAAGGTAAGTCACAGCACAGCAGATGAGAAACAGGTCTGATCACTGTAGACAGTCAACCGAAGACGTTTCCAAATCATGACAGCTTGCTGAAAGACGTTCTTACTCCATAACAATATAGGCGTTCGTTTTCTTTTCAGCAACAGTCAGCATGAGTTAGTCTAAAATAAAAGTCACGTGTATGACCAGTATATCAACAACATTGTAGTTCTATTTCACCATGAATTTAGTCTGTACCTGCCTTCACACATCTAGGAAAGAGAATAGATGACTCACTGATGATGTGTTTCCCTCATCAGGTGGCCTTAAAGCCTGGACACAGTCTGATGGACTGGATCCGCTTTTCCAAAAGTGGTAAAGATCTGACTGGGCTCAGAGGACGTCTGATTGAAGTTACACAGGAAGAGCTTCAGAAACACAACACTAGAGATGACTGCTGGACGTGTATACGAGGTGAGCCTGCCTGGTTGACATGAAACAGCACGACAGCTTAATGCTCATTAATGACACTTGATTCCACTTTGTCTTCAAAACAGTGTAATATAGAGTGGACAGGACAGACAGGATAACACACTACTCATGTCAGAGTCAGAACAAAACACTGGTCCCCCTCAGGAAGAGGAAGACCAGAATGGTTAACAGGAAATGTGACAGACATCTGCTGTGCTAACTATGTTTTGTTATGTGTTATTCTACACTGCGTGCACAATTATTAGGCAAGTTGTATTTTTGAGGATTCATTTATTATTGAACCATAACAGTGCTCTCAATCGATCCAAAATATTAACAAATATCAAAGCTGAATATTTAAGAAAGTTAAAGTGAGCTTTTGGGTATCTTAGGATAGATATTCTCTATACCCACACCCTCTCTCATTACACAAATGCACTTCATCTGGTATGCTTAATTGCCATTAGGCTTTCAGGCTTATAGAGCTTAGAGTTTGACAATATGCATAAAAAGGATGATGTGGTCAAAATACTCATTTGCCTAATAATTATGCACACAGTGTAGTAGAATTTCAAGTGACAGAGAAATATTAAAATAGAACAAACAAAATGTCCTGATGTTTAGATCTGGATCTGACACTACTCATTATTATCATGTCACAGAGAGAGGAGATGGTGTCGTTACCTCTGACATCGCCTCCGCCTGATGTTATAGTTTTGCACCAGTATTTTTAAACTTCACACCACCAGTTTGTAAAACGGGTTTTCTGTCGTCATCATTTTGTTCTCTGACGCTTCACAACACCTCTTCATACCATATAACAAATAATACAGCTGGTGTTACAATTTAGTGTTTCATTTCTGTATATCACATGTCTTCTCACATCTTTCCGCATCAAAAACTTCATTGACGAAAGCACAGACTTTCAGCAATGTCTGTGCTGGAGTCAGATTTTGTCAGCAGAGGGCAGTGGACTGTAACAAACACAAAGCTGTTTTTTTGTGCTCTGTTTTCAGGTTTGGTGTATAATGTGACCCCATACATGGACTATCACCCTGGTGGAGAAGAGGAACTGATGAGGGCAGCTGGCATTGATGGCACTGACTTGTTTGATCAGGTATGGAAACTGATAGAGAAAGTAAAGCACTGTTATTTACAATGGTGCTTTTTTTTTTTTTTTTTACTTCCTTTTCCTTTTAAAGCTTAAAAGTGCTGTCCTGTGTCTAAGTATCACAGTCAGAATTACATTACAGTTTTAGTTTTTTACGTTTTAAAGACACCATAAATTATTTTGTGTCTGTTTAACTAAGAATCCTGTACAGTTACAGCTTCAGTGATGGTTGATAATGAATGTTTAAAGGCCCAGTGATCCGTCAATCAAATATACTTTAGCATGATTTCATATTCACATCTTCACTGCTAATGAATGTTAGTAAAGGCCACTAGTCTGGTAATGACAGCCAACCATAGTGATGTATTTGTGATGTATTTGTAATGGTAAAATATAGTAATTCTATCAGGCAGATTTTAGCTCGGTATTTTCTCTTTGTCCCTGGAACCAAACTCAAGTTCCCAATAATGTTGAGTGTAATGTTGGTGTTTAATATGTGTGTGTGTGCGTGTGTTTGTGTGTGACTTGATGGGTTTATGTGTGTCACTATGTTAATGTTCATGTTTGTGCACAGGTCCACCGTTGGGTGAACTATGAGTCCATGTTAAAAGAGTGTCTGGTGGGCAGGATGGCCACCAAGCCCCTCACAGCTGTTAAAGGTACACACACACACACACACACACACACACACACACACACACATGTGTAATTATCTCTAGTATGAACTGTTGTTTTCTCTCTCTTCCTAGCTATCGTCCCTCCTCCACCACCGACTGACCTCCCCCAGCCTGTCTCTCTGGCTCCGCCCCCAGACAAAGACTCCCGACCTCGGTAAACAAGCAAAAGACACACACACACACATGAAAGTTCAACGCCTTAATACAAAGACAATGACATTATTTTCTGCTCTGTTTTTGATGAAGGTATGACTGGTTCCAAACTGATGGGACTGTTCATCTGGTTGTTTATGCCAAAAGAAAGGTAAACGCTCATATGTTCATGTGAGTAAGTAACTCTATCCTGTGTGTGCAAGTGATGGAAACTACATCAGTTCGCTGATGGGACAGAGACCAAGAACAAGAAAAATAACATAGAAACGAGTTTCCACATGAGAAGAGGGAAGATGTCATATTTGTCCATATTATGTTTTGTGTCAGATCCCGAGTTCAGGATGTACAGTTGTCGACCTCAAAGCAGGTGTTCTACGACTGGAAGTACTGCTGGGGAAAATGTCCTACGTGATACATTTATGTGAGTTCAGATACAATTTTCTACATCAGTTTTAGTTTTGTGTATCAAATGTCTTGTTTACAATTTTAACAGGTCATAAATATTGATTGAGTTATCAAATTAATGCAACTTTTATGAAGTTGCTCTTAGTGTCTTCTTGTAATGTGGGTGAGTGCAAGTTTGATCAAGAACAGGACAGTGGTTGGTCAAAGGAGGTAACTGGAGGTTAAAGCATAAAAATGAGCAAGAATAGCGACACCTATAGGAGCAATACACTGCCTGGCCGAAAAAAAAAGTCGCCACCAAAAATACAGGTCACACTCTTATGTTTGGTTGGACCACCTTTAGCTTTGATTACAGCACATTCACAGTCACATTGTTTCCATAAGCTTCTGCAATGTCACAAGATTCATTTCCGTCCAGTGTTGAATTAATTTTTCACTGAGATCTTGTATTGATAATGGGAGAGTCGGACCACTGCTCAAAGTCTCATGCCACCTAAACTACTCTTTCACAATTTGAGCCCGATGAGTCCTGGTATTGCCATCTTGGAATATGTCTGTGCCATCAGGGAAGAAAAAATAACCTGGTCATTCAGTATATTCAGGTAGTCAGCTGACCTCATTCTTTGGACACATAATGTTGATGAACCCAGACCTGACCAACTGTACCAACCCCAGATCATAGCACTGCCCCCACAGGCTTGTACAGTATCACTAGGCATGATGGGTGCATCACTTCATCAGGTGACGACTTTTTTGAAATTCATAGAAGAATATGATCTTTTCATGTCAGTACCTGGAGGTTTTCAATAGCTACAATAGAGTCACCCTGATAATAAATAGTCCAGTCAGGGGTAACAAATGTGTGGACTAACTTTTCATCATGCCATAGAGTGATGTCATCCAGAACCTTATTAATGTAAGAAACTTGGTTTTAAATGTTTTACACATCATTAGACAAAGTACTGACACCAAAGTATCAAGATTGACCTGGAGGTGTTGAATTCCCCTTTGACGCTGTGAGCAGGAATATTCTCATCACACAAGATTTAGCTGTAAACTCAGTTGTGTTCTTTCAGGTCTGTCTGATGAAGTTGAGGAACATGTTTCAGGTAGGCAATGGCTTCACTTGATTAACCAAAAGTGTTTGAAAAATCCATGTTGAAGTTCACTGGCTTGTTCTTACTCTTCAACTATCATTTGTTCAACAGTCCACACTGCGTTCTCAGTGGGAAAGATCCAGGTGACCATACGCAAACAGACTAAAGGAAAATGGACAAGTCTGGGTCAACCACTGGACCTCCACAACACATTTCTACGCAAAAAAGACAGAGGTGAGAAACTGAAACGTTTGAGAGCTTTTGTAGGGACAAGTCACTTTCTCCTCCACGCATCACATCATTTTTAATCACTATCTTCATCAGATAAAACCAGATATTTACTTGACCGTTCATCACCGTTACTGTGTCTTTATTCTAGCTCCATACTATCGGGATTGTGTTTTGGTGTCTAAGACTGAAGTGAACCACAACACCTATGTGTTCAGACTGCAACTCCCACGTGGGACTGTCATACACGTGCCTGTTGGAAAACATGTCTACCTCAAAGCTCTCATTCAAGGTAAGGAAGCGAGAAGACGGGCTGCACTGTTCTCAGTGTTCAAAGATGTTCCACACACTGTTCACGAAACCAGTTGTTTCTGTCATTTAGCACTGTGAGAAACATTTTGGATAAAATAACAGACACACCTGGCTGTATAGTGGCAGACAGCTCACAAACTGTACACCAGGAAAGTTAACAACAGGTGTTAGGGATAAGACAAAGACAGACTTAAACACTGACCCAACTAAATACGGTGGCTATAGTCAGCGGATTTGTTGATTTGTTGACATTGGACAAACTTGTTTTTCTCATCGGACTGATATATATATATATATATATAATATATATCATATATATATATATATATATATATATATATATATATATATATATATATATATATATATATATATATATATATACATATGATGTCATATATATATGACGGCTATATCGTGCATTGGTTGATATGTGACTTTTTAACTAAATTGCAAGTCCGATGATGTCAATGTCAACAAAAACATGTTGATCAATTGCATTACATAAAAACATGTATTTTAAAATATGTTCTCAGTAGTAACTAGAAGTGCCTGGTACAAATGTTCTAACTAAAATCAGTAACTTTGTTTCGTTGAATAAACTTTGTAGATGATTAATATGAATTGAGTTTGTAAAATTACTTTATTATGGGTCATGATCAAAAGCTTTCATATTCTCACAGTGTGTGTATTTTTATTCCTGTTGTGTGTGTGTGTGTGTAGACAGTGAAGTGGTGAGGCCATACACTCCAGTAGATGAGAGCCTGGCAGCAGCCTCCTCACCGGAATCAGATCTCTACCTCATGATCAAAGTCTATCCTGACGGAGTCTTCTCACAACATCTCAACAACCTACACAGCGGTGAGTTTCAGCCAGGACGTGTCACACCTGTGGTTAAACTTCACCAACTAAACTGTATATCTGTGTACCAGAATCTAGGTGATTCGTTTCTATTGCTAATGCTCTATTGTGACTGGTGTTTTCCTCCAGGAGACCATATATCTGTCAGTGGTCCAGAGGGGACCTTCACTGTCCGGCCCCTTCGTGATGTCACATACCTCTATTTATTAGCAGCAGGCACAGGGTTCACCCCCATGGCTCGCCTCATCCAGCTCGCCCTGCAGCACTTCGATAACATCAGGTTTGAAATATTCGAAAATTCAGACCAGACGATAAAAAAACGCACTTCAGTTGCACATTCATTATGTACTGTTGTTATCAGACTTGCCACCTACAATTTCTTTATGCTTTACATTAATAAAAGTAAAAGCTAGGGAAGCAGATTTACTTTTCTCTACATCTCTTGTCTTTCCACAATTTACAGTACCTCTTCGTGGTGCTTTCTGTCTTACTGTGTGTGTGTGTGTGTGTGTGTTCTCAGAGAAACCAGGCTGCTCTTTTTTAACCGTCAGGAGGAGGACATTCTGTGGCGCGGCCAACTGGATAAACTGGCTGCAGATAATGAAAGGTACTGCAGCTGTGTCTCTGTTACAACTCAACCTGCAAATGTTATTAATTATAAACTGTCGTGGGATTATGAGATGTTGTAAACTCCAGAAAAGAAAACAAGAAATCATCTGCTTTCTCTGTGCATACTGCTGTTAGTTTGAAGTTAAAGTTTGAAATGCACCTGATTTTCAGTTTGAGTCAATTCTGGACACCAGTGTCTTTCTACATCTTCAGAATGTGTGTGTGTGCTGTGTGTTAGGTTTCAGGTGGAGTATGTCCTCTCTGAGCCGTGTGAGAGCTGGAGCGGCAGGAAGGGTCGAGTGGACGAGTCCATGCTTCAGGATTTCGTCACCAGGCCAGACGGCTCCAAATGCTACGTGTGTGTCTGCGGCCCCACTGCCTTCACACAACTAACAATAGGGTGTGTTGTATGTTTATAGTGTCATATATACATATAGTGTTGACTTGCATTATTTGAAAATACAGCCCATGGTGCAATGCAGAGATTTCGAGAAATCTGTCAGAAAAACAATTCCGTATAAAGAGGTGAGGTAGACCAGAGTGAATTAGACTAGACTGCTTTTATAACACCATCAAATCCCCAGTCTAACTTATAGAACTGTTGGCCTAATTGTTAATTATTAACTTGCATTTAAAAACTAACGGTCTTTATCTCGACTGTGAGTCTGTGTCTGGTTCATTCGTTCTACTCAATCACGTTTTTTCTTTGTGTTTTCCTCTGTCAGGTTGTTGAAACAGCAGGGTTTCAGTGAAGAGGAGCTCCACGCCTTCCAGGGGTGAAGACTCTTGTCTGGAACTGCCCCACCAACCCCCCACCCCCGCAAAAAAACTGTGTGTGTCTGTGAATGAGTGAGACAGAGAGACTACATTTTAATTTATGAACAACAAGCATTTGTGAGAAATGAAAGGAAAACTATATTTCTATGCACCACAGAGCTGCTGATGCTGACGAAACACAGTCCAGACAAAAACAGGGAGGAGAGATTCTTGTGTTTCTGGACAGTTTTGTGTCACAATAAAATACGAACAGTAACATGTACAAAAGACATAGAGAAATTTATGAGTGTATGTAAACGTACGATGTATATGCAATATGAGAAGAGAATGAACATGGGTCTGTGTGTGTGTAGATACTATATGGCTCTTCATATTTATGTTACTTGGATGCAATTCAGGACCTTCTAAACAAAGCTGGTTTGTTTTAACGATACACTCGTGCTGCCTTAGACACTGAAATCTGGCACTTAACAATGTGACATTACTGTTCAGTACATGACTGTTACTGGTACGATGAACAGTATTAAAATATTACATAGTTTTGTAATTCTAGTGTTACATCACAGCAGTTTTTTTCTGCTCTGAAAACTTCCCAGTTTAATAGAGAGAGATAAAAACAGATTCAGGCCAGTTAAACAAAATCTTCATGATCGTGGTTTTCATTCATGATTTTGTAGATTTATTTTGAAATGAATGGTTGGATTTTTAACCATCTGATCTGCACTTGTTAACTAAAACTTTTTTTTTTTTTTTTTCCAAATGTTTGCACATTTATTTCAAGAATCTCTCGCAGAAATACTCACACCCATAATTCATTCATTTTCTGGAGCCTCTGTGTCAGCTGGACTTGGCCGGGTTATTCCATCCTTCCTGACACGTCCTTTAAGCTCTGCCACTGGACACTTTCATGTGTCGCAGATGTTCTTTGTGTCAGGCCAGAGTCTCACAGATGGACTCAGCTGAGCTTTGGAAATATGTGAAGGAAAATCGACCACTAGGAAGAGTCTTTATATGTTATTAAAAGAGGGATTCAGTTCTTGTAGTGTGCTCCTGATGTGTTTCAGCACCTGGTCAGGGTGTCAGCAGCAGCAGCTGTGTGCCGTAGTCCTTAGGCAGCTGCTTGGAAATGTGTCAAGTTTCCTTCTTCAGCACAGCTTCCTGTCCTGTCTCTGGAGTTAGATCAAAGCATGTCTGATGATTGTGATGCTCTGGGGTTCTATCTGCTCTTGTGCACACTCTGTCATCGTACGTACTTAACATCTGAGAGGAAGTTGTTGGGAAGCTACAACATGTAGAGGTTTTTAACAGGACAGGAGGTATGGTGTTGATTTTGCTGTTGGTATTAATAAACACTGATTAGATGTTGTCAGTAAACGCTGGACCACTCCCACTGTTACACCTCACATATCATACACTTGATTTCATCTAATACATGTCAGTGTGCAGAGTCTATACGGTTTTAATCCACATGTTAGTAACGTAATGATTTGGTATGTTGATACTGCACAGAAATGATGAGACTTTTAAGTTTTTCTGAATAATGTGAAAGGAGTTGGGAGGCAACATTTTTCACAACAAATAGACCAGTTCACTCAGAATGTTTGCAGTAAACACAGGATGCTTTTTAAAGCGTGAACACCTTGTGTAGTCAGGGCCATTCATTAAATACTCTACATGCTTGTAGATCTGCTCTCATTATGCCTTTGATTTGATTATTTGATCATTAAACGCTGCACGGTCCGCTAAGAGCAGAACATATGCCTGTATCAAAACAGATATCGTCTTGTGAAAATGTTACACAGTCGTAGCTGAATCGATGTGGTACACTGCTCTGAAGTAGAGCCACTTCCCGCTGAAGATGCTGAATGACGCACAAAGTAAATTTAACGTCAGGTCTAGTCATCTGCTCTCAGGTTATAGTCAGTTTTAATTGGAGGCTACGGTGTCCAGTTTTTATTCCTGCACCAATGACAGAGGCTCATTTCGCTGATCAGTAAGTTTCTACCAGGGAGGATCTGCTTCAGAAGGAAAACCAGCGGCTCAGAGTAATTTTTTTTTTTTTTTTTTGTAATAATTACGTAGTATCTTTGCTGTATTTAATATGCCACATTCTGTGTCTTCACCATTAACTGTGTGTCATTCTTTCAAATACAGCAGTTTAATAATGGTGTCGAATGGTGCAACAGTTGTCACTTTCATTTCACACAAACCCTCAAAGTCCATGGAACCTAAACTCTCAGAACTAACTGCCATTTTCCCTGTTGTCTTCTCACGAAGAAATCACATCACATCAAGTCTGACAGGTACCTCAGCCACGCTGGTCATCTTTTGTTCTAAACTGAAGTTTCCACCAAATGTTGTTCACTTCATAAGATTATAATACACACACTGGAGTGACTGAATGCTGTTTGTACAGTTTTGAAACATGGAAGTTCCAGTTCAAAATGTGATCTTACTGATGGGACAGTTGTTTGCAAAGGTTTTGGGCATCTCTTGACAACATGAGTATTTGTTTTTTAATTTAATGTTTAAGAGAAAATAAAATAAATACGACTCCTGCAGAAAGCAACAGAGTAAAAAGGACCTTTTTTGAATGTTAATAGATGGCAACTATGCAGCTTTCTTCTTCTTAGTGACAACTCAAAGCACTTTTCCTGAGTCGCATGCATCAGTTCACGCACACAACAATGATACATCGTAGTGTTGATCTGGGTTTCAGTGTTTTGTCACAGACAACAGTTCAACAGTAAAAGTAATTGTGGCATATTCAAATGTCTTACTCAGTAAATCTCACACCTCTTCTTGACACACTTTGCAAATAATCAGAGGTAGTTTTAGTTTACTTACTTTACAAAACATGTTTTATGGATTTAATCATGAACTAGCAGCAGTTGGACTGGTTGGTAGAAGCACACAACTGTCTAGTTTCATAAGTTTTAGAGTCACTGTTGATTCAAATGTCTGAATGGTTCTGAATGACACCTGGAGCTAAACCATGGCAACCATGGAAACACAGAGGTTCTGGTGGTCACGTGTCACCTGAAGAGGTTTCGTTTAACACAATTGTTTAATTCAAGTCTAAATCTCCTTCTCTTCTCCTGAGGTTTAAAAATCACTGCTGTAAAGTCAAACTTATATTTCAGATTGACACTGGACTGGATGGATTCAGTTCATCTCAGTTAAAATATTAAAAACTGTTTATTTTCACCACACATTAAATAAATTACAATTATTTACACAAACAAACAAAAAAAAAAGCTGCTCTGTCGAAAAATATTCCTACAGTCTTGAACCATGATTACTACTGTTGATGTTGACGTCACTAACCCTGTGTACGTATCAAGTGATGGGGGCTGTGATGGGGGGGTCAGGAGGAGACAACACCAGTCCCTGTCTTTGCAGGTGTCTCAGGATGTCAAGAATGGCATCGAGCTCCAGGCGGAAAGCCTCCAGCTGTCTGCTCCTGTCTTGAGCCAGACGCTTCCACTGCTCCACCTCCGACTGCTGATTGGCCTCCATCATCTGCCACGAGCCACCGATCACCTGCAGCGATAAGTTGGACATCTCTGATACTCGATCTGTCATTGATGTTATGACCAAAAACATCAATTTCTACATCTTCACTGGTGGAACTTGATGAGCTGTTTGAATGCAGCGGTTCCACTTCTCTGAAGAGAAGATCTTTGCAACATGGCAAATGGCAGCTCAATAAGGAAGGACGTGTGTTTCTATGAGCAGGTGATGTTCTGATTCAGAGTATCTGATTGTATTTTGCTACAATGTTCAGCGGCAGAAAGACACAGAGTGTAAACTGTAGATTGCAGTACATGGCATCTTGTTATTAAGGGGATCATCTAACCATGTTCTAACCATTAAAGCTTTATATTAAAACTAATTTCTTCCAACAGTCGTACCTGCGTCAGCTCTTTCTCTCTGTGTTGGTGTCTCAGCTCCATGTTGAGGATCTTCTTCTCCAGACTGCACAGCAGTTTCACCTCTGGACTCTGAGCTTCTTTAGCTTCCTTCAGCTCTTTCAACAGTCTGGTCAACTATACACAACCATAATCATTTTATCAATGTTAAAATGAACAAGATAATTCAGCATTGTAACAGATAACCATTTACTGTGAGACACACACAAGAAAACCTCAGGAACACATCTCAACTCAAACTAAATCATTTATAAAAGATTCTGTTGTGGCTGATACAATATTCTGGTAATGATGACAAATTCCCTATTTAATAGATTTTCTTTTTCATTTACATTATTTGAGTATGTTGCGTTTTGCTTGGAATCTTTATGTATTTTAGGAAGTTGAGCAAAAACACTTCTTGCATGATAGAAAACCATCTAAATTTAACCAAAACCACCACAACACACGCTCACCTGCTTCTGCAGAGCGTTCTCTCGAGTCCTGGATTTTGCCAGCTCATCTTTGGCTCCCTGCAGCTCTTTTAGTTGGGTTTGCAAGTGTTTTACAGTTATCTGTAAGTAAATGTTACATTTATAGTCACAGAAATATTTTCAGGACATTGTGATGATGTTAGACTGGTTGGTCAGAGAAGCCATACCTCCTGGGTGTTGACCTTATTGGTCAGTTCAGCGACCTTTGAGGACGAGTGTTCCAGGGCGTGTGCGGCACACAGCTGCTCCACTAACCTGACATGTTCTGTCTTCATGGAGGACAGCTGCTCTGCCGTCTGCTCCTTCAGCCTGAAACGTCACATTTCATCCCGTTTAATCACACTGATGCTCTGATGACATTTTCACACACGTACACATACCTGCTCAGCTCCTGCATCGCTTGGAGGGCATCAGCCTTTAACGCCTCCTTCTCCTGCTCACTCTGCTGCTGCAGCTGCTCCAGCTGCTGCCTCAGAGCCTCATTCTCCTGCTGAACCTCTGAGATATGACTCCCTGTCAACAGGAGGCAACATTAACAAGGAATATTACAATATTTTCAAACAATACTGAACACTTGAAGAAATCTTTAATAATAATGTGATAGAGCTGAATGAATGAATAGCTGGAAACAGATCAATGGATGAATTGATTTCAGTGTTAAAAAGGGTAATGTTATGGTTCTAAAATGTTGATCAGAATAACATGCTGTTCTATTGTGCCTTTCATTGTATGATATTAATTTAAGCAAGCAGAAGAGGCGGCCATAATAAAATGTTTGCATTCACACCTTCAAAGACTGTGGGCTGGTAGGTCTTCTCATACTGAGCAGCTGGAAATGTTTTTTCCCCTTCACTTGTGTCTGTTGTACTAGCAGAGCAGAGCGTCTTGGTTGGACCTGGTTGTCGTTTGGTTTCTGTCGAATGAGTCTCTGGTCGTGGGCTGGACAGAGACAACATGCTCCTCCTCTCTTTCTGCAGTCTCTCCACTGTACGGCTCAGCTCCTGAATGGTTCGTGTCTTGACTGCGAGCTCTTGGTTCAACCGCTCTATACGAACACCAAACGCTGCCTCTGTCTGACGCTGGAGTCGCCCAGGGCTCGGCTGGGCCTGCACATCACAGAACGTCAATGTCTCGTTCCTCTGTTCTAAGACTGGTACATCAACACAGATTTTTTTTACATTTTACTGACTTTAGTAGCTCCTGTACCAACCTTGTTTTTAAGTTGCTGCTGGAGAGATTCAATTTGGTCATGAAGGGATTTCTCTTTCTTTTGGTGAGTTTCCTTCACCTGCTCTAGCTCCTTCTCCAGAGTTTCAACCTGTGATATTGTTGCTTTAGTCCCAGGTGATGAGCTTATAACTTCAAAGTGCTGTTTCTCTTTCAGCTGTTCCTCTAGCTCTGAGATCTGCTCCTCATAGCGGAGCTAAATGGAAACACAAACAGATCAGTAAAGGCCCTGGTCATTAAACTGTTACTTGGTGTCACATCTTGTATAAAAACAGGCTCATTCAGTTGTACCTTGACACTGTGGAACCGTTGTTCCATGGCCCTAAGATTCTTTGTGGCTTCTTCATCATGTGTCTCCAGTTCTGCCTCTAGATGCTGAATCCTGCGCTCCAGGGCAGTGATGTGGTTGGGGGCAGATGTTTTAGCAGTGTCCACATCATCTTCACCACCAGCACTGGCTGCAGCGTAGATAAGAGCAGGCAGGGAGTTTGGGTTTCTGTGTCTTAGTATGTGCTCCAGCTCCTTCACCTGGAAAACACAGAAAGACTCAGAAGTGATGAAGAGACATAACCTGGAGAAAAGAGAGTGGACCACATTTGATAAGTCAGCTTCTTTGTCTGTGTTTGAAACCTGTCGTTCCAGGTGCTGCATTCTCTTTGTGTCCACAGATCTGTCTTTAGACTTTCCCGGCTGCTCGCTGCTTCTTTTGCCTACTTGCATTTTCAGTTTTTCTACCTGAAATGAGAACAAGAAGTTACTTCTACCACAGTAAACAATGTTTAAATGTTTCAATGTGACTGAGACTCACTCAGCATCATAGCTGACACTATCAAGTGTAAACAGATGCTGCCAAACAGTCAATAAACTGAACTGTTGCTCCTTAGAATACATAGATGCATAGATACATCTGCTCAATGTACATCCGACATTCACCCGTTCTGAGTTCTATTTTGGTCCACAACAATTCCTATGAGGGAAGTATCTGTCTCTTTAGCTGCTCCACTGTGGGTCAACTGAGTGAATGGGTTGTTAATATTTGTAGGGTGAGTGGTTTGATTCCCAGCTCCTTCAGTCCACAATCTAAATGTCTTTGGGCAAGATAACTGAACGCTACATTCAAACATAAACAGACTGAGGGAGCCCATGAATGATAGCGTAGGGAATCTAGTCCACTTAGTGTCAACAATTTACTGAATGTTGTTAGAAGAAGCAGTGAGTGAGGTGCACTCCTTCCATCCAACACTATGTTGTTTAGATGTCACAGCCTTGGTAATTGCTTCTTTTAATTAATAGCTGTGCGATGTCCTGCTGTGTAGTGATGTCATTTTCTTTAAAAAGTGGTAAATTGCATACGTCTCATCACTAGTGGTTCTGTCAGTCCGTTTGTAACAACACATAAAACGCATGTTAATCATGTTATATTGATAAAGTGGATAGACCAGAAACTGAATCAACTGTATGATGAGCTGAAACTCTATTAATGTGTTAACCTGGTGAAAATATCTTAAACTCTACTAAAGGTAAATGAAGTCTAGAGTGCGGGGGTGGAGCCTCACCTGCTCTTTGAGTTGCTGTATCTCAGCTGAAGCAGCCTTCAGTCTACCAGCGTCTCTGTCCAGCAGCTGCTGGTTCTCAGCAAACCACTGCAGCTTCTTCTTCAGCGCTGACACTTCTTCTCTGTGTTTGTCTTCCAACACACACATCTCAAAAGACTTGGCCCCTGGAGGTAGGTACATGTTGGTACATGTTGTCCAACAATCACTAAGTAGCCATAAGGTTGTGTAAAAGAGTTTTTAATAGTCTTTGGATTCAACCTCCACTACTTGTGTTCTGTATCCAGTCTTACCTGAGGTGGAGCTGACCTGGACTCTAGCCAGGTCTCTCTCTTTCTTCATCAGCCTCAGGTCTACATCCAGAGCCTGCTTTTCCTGCTTCAGTCTGTGAATGTCTTCATACAGCTTAGCCTCATTCCTCTGTACACAGACATGTGTTCCTGATGTCAGTGGGTTGGAGAATATCTCCATCCTTATAGAGGTTCAGTGATAGTGGTTCTTACCTGGAATGTGTTTATTTGAGCTAACAAGTCTGCAATGCGTTGCGTGTGATCCACTAAACATACATTTCCCACAGGCCTCAACGTTTTATTCATCTGTTCCCTGTTGAATACAGAAAAAAAAAATTCAGTTCACATCAAATAAATAGTTGACAGTGTCTGCCAGACATAATGTTACAGAACACACCTTGTGAATTCCAGCTCATTCAGCAGCCTCTGGTTTTCTTTAAACATTGCCTCCTCATTAGCTTTACTCTTAGCCTGCTGAGCCTTCATCTGTGAGTACAGCCTCTCGTTCTCCTGTAAAATAACCAGTTTTACTGTGTTTCAATGGCATAAAATGTTCAAATGTGTTGCATGTGTGAAAGAGCAACTATAGAGAATGATTTTCTACATAGTGTCCACAGCTCATATGTGAACCTGTCTCAAGAGATTGAGGGAAACAAACCTGTTGGTAACCTTTGATCAGCGTCTCCTGCTCTTTCATTTCTTTATCAATCTGTTGGAGTTTTTCCTCTGTTTCTGGATCTTTGGCCTCAGCCCATTTCTTTTTCTGATTGGCTTCTTCTGCACTTCGAAGCTGAGGAATGAAAGAAAAGAAAGCTTGTTTATTTATTTATTATATATTAATGTACCAATATTAATCCTAGGGACGTCCAGTCCTGAGTTTTTTAGATGGATTATCTCCATAACTACAGCTACACGGTATACACACAACGCCTAAAACTAAAATTACTGAGGTCATAAATTCCCTGTAGTGCTCTGTATAATGACCACAGAGGGGACTGTTGGTGTGGAGCTGCTGTAGCAGAACACTGTGGACAATATGTGGGTGCACAGCACTCTTTTCATCCTCTGTTTGAATAAGACACTGATACTGTGCAGAGCAGTTGGTTAAAAACAGCAACACCTGCTAAACAAAGCTAAAAATAGATGCGAAGCAACTGTTTCTAAATTCATAGCGACTCTACCTGCATGACTCATTTTTGTAATGCCAGTTCTCAAGAAACCTAGCTGACATATTGAACAACCTTGTCTGTGTTCATTTTACTTGTTTCTCAACCATTAAGTTTGCATTATAATGTACTTGTTTAACTGAAGGGATGTGGAAGTACAAACCAGTAAAACTCACATGACTGAACCTGAACCTGAACCTATCTCCAACATAAACAACCATAATCATCTGTGTCTCTTGTAATATGAAAAATACTCACATTTTTCACAGTTCCTTTCTGTAGTTTTTAGATACTTACTCAAATTAAAAGCCTCTTAATTCGGTGTAACCAACAGCAAATAAAAGAATCTAAATAATCTATAGCTTACTGCCCCACGCTCTAAATCACACAGTGTGTTTGTGCACCTTGCTTTGCAGTAGGTAGTTGTGCTGTCTGAGTGAGTTGAGCTCCTCTGCTCCTTCTTTCATCATCTGCAGCTCCTTCTCTTTCTGAGCCAGCTGGTCTCTCAGCTCCTCCACCACAGAGCTGTTCTCCTCCCTCTGCAAGTCACACATCAACACTGATATCAGGCCAATCATGAACATAATGGTGTTAAAAAGACAAACTACAAATGTTCAAATTCTATTAAACTCATTCAGGTAGATTCACAAAGAACAAAGTGACACTGACATGATCTCTCACTGATTCTCTCACTGACAATCAGAGCTGGATGATGATTTAAAAAGGTTTACATGCAGACCTGTTGTAGAGCTGTTATTTACACAAACAGGCCATTTAACAGTGGCATCTTATCAACAGTTCATCAGCATGTGACCGAGCATCAAAAACTTGTGAGCATGATTAAGTGATGTACAAGCAACCACTGGTCTATTGCAACTTATTCACATTTGTTCATATAAGAACAAATACTATTACAATATTTGAAGTATTTTCTTACATTGTACTTTGGAAGATGATGCGTCAGTCTGGTTTCCTGATGACTGCTGGTGTCTACCTGCTGTTGAAGGACAGACACTAACGACTGAACAGAGGCCACCAGCTCACTGCTCACCTTCAGACTGGGCTCTGACAATCAAACAGCAGAGAAAATGTTCAGTGCCTTCACATCAGACATACAGTTCCCAAACATGTCCCACTGATTCCACACCATGTTCCTGCATGATGAAGTTACACAGGGATTCAGACACTAAAATACAGACAACTGATGACATAAATACAACAGCACACCTGCATAGATTTAAAAGACGTCAAGAATGAACGCATTCGTACACCAAAAATGTTTAACAAAGAAGTGTGTATTATATTGATTTACAGGACTATCATTATTGAAATACAGACTCTTGTCCTAAATGGTCTGACCTGTGTGGTCGTCTTTTTCTTGGCTCGTAGTGGATCTATGTCTGAACAGATTCTGTGGAGAAGCGGTTTTGTTTGCAGCAGCAGCTCTACTCATCCCTGATGACCTGGAGGTCACTGTTGTCCTCCCCTCCAATCTCCTGCCTCTCACAGGAGTCACACTAGGCTTTTTCACCGATGATGTGGAAGGACGGGAGACGTTGGAGCTATAAGAAACCTGAAAAGAATGTCATCAGGTTATTATAGTTATTATAATAAACGACACAGGGTGCTGCTATTTTTTTTCCCGTTTGCATGTTCTGATGCTGAATGCAGCGCTCAAAAGCAGTTTGAAGTTTATCTCACCGGTTGTTTCTTAACTTTGCCAGACTGAGATGACACATAAGGAGAAGACTTGTCGTGATCCTCCATCAGCCTCTCTACTTCCTCTCTGACGCTCCATGTCAGGTTACGGTCGGGATGGTCCGAGGAGCTGGACGCTTGACTCGTTAACCCTTTGGATGTTTTTCTTTCTGGAACAGGATCAGCGTTTCCTGGTCGCGTCAGCTCAGAAAAAGTTCTTTCAAAGGAGTGGGATGTTTTTTCGTCAAGTTCCGCAGCACTATAATCGCAAATTACAGAGAAAACAGTCAAACATTTTGTCTATTGCAAGTAACTATACCATGGGTGTTTCCAAATCTGAAGATGTGAGGAGACCTTCATCTGGACCAACCTGTGACAGATGAAAAATAATGTCTTCCTCACCTGACAGCCTGAAGGCTGAACCCTCTCATGTGCTCATTCTCTGGTCGGATTGGCCTCATCAGCTCCTCTGCTGTGGGTAGCTCTATATACAAACACAAAGTAATTACTCCATATAATGCAGTCTAGTCATGAGTAGTATGTATGTCATATGTAATAACAACACAGTCAGCACCTTGATGTTTCATGGCTCATGATGCTGTGACCACTGACAATGACATGATCATATTAAAACCACAGTGTTATTGGAGGTTTCCACCCAGGAGATACAAAGAAAACCTGAGAGTTGCAGGTAAACTGATTTTAGATCAAATGACAGTTTACATAAGAAATATCAGAGGTAAGTGGCTGCTTCATTTGATCCTTTGTACAGTATTGTATTGATATACAGTATTGATGTACAATATTGTACTACCGGTAAGTGATGACCTTATGAGGAATGTGTCATTAAAGAAGAGGCAGATGATGAAGTTTGCTGAAATGTTCATTTTACAGAGGAGCTGACTGACCTGACTCTATGGTGGAGGCAGGTTGAAGAGACTGTCCATCATGTTGATGAGAAGAAGATGGAGACATGGGTCTGTGGATCCTCCCCCTCCCTTCCACAGACGCGTTACAGTGATTATGGTCATCAGAATCCTTCACAACGTGGATCTCTCTGTACGCCTCATGAAGAGCCTCGATCTCTGAGCTTCCAGTCTGAACATACGATTGACCTGTGCAGAAAACACATTTATGAATAACAATCCACATTAAAACTAATAAAATGATCCAGTGGTGAGATACAATTCAACCTTCCAGAGAGAGAATTAATCTAACTCTCTTAACAACTAATAAGCAGCAATAAACTTGTAATTGTTGAAGGTTCCTTCAGTGTGATGGTTATTGTTTACCTTTGTTCAGTGATCCTGCTGTGTCCTTCCCTCTGTCTTCTTCACCAGTGTCATCCAGAGAATCATACAGAGAAACTGAGACAAGCTTTGTGTTAGAGTAACTTTAAAGAGACATACTCTGTTTTATCTTTAACTACGGCCCATATGAACAAGGATAGCAGTAATAAACTAATCAAAATGCTGAAAACTTTAATATGAACTAACGCTGATGAGTTTACACACATTCACAGTGTTGCTAGTGAGGTCAATATCCGGACTAGTAACAAAGTTTTAACTTCACTCTTTAACTGAGACTTTAGTCTAACACATAACAGTCTAACTTCACTTCTCTCTTACCTTTGGCAATAATTGGAGACACTTTAGTCTTCTGAAAAACACAACAGAGGTAACGTTTAAACGTTGTTATCTTCTTCTGACGTGCATTAACTATATAGGTTATATGATGTAAAGATGTCAAAACTTGATATTGTTAATGTCTCTTTCATATAAACAAGACAGACAGACTTTTGATATACATTTTAAGATGACCTCAATAACACAAATGTAGAAATCATTATATAAAAAACACATCATCATTTAATGTTTGTTGTACGTTCAGGACATCTGTGTTAATGTTTACGGTTTACTGGTGTATAACCTGGATAAAAAAAATCTAAACACGAAACTAAACACTACTAAACAATTTAGAAACAGGTCGTTTAGAAACAGTGAGAAACTATTTGTACTATTTGGACACAGACACAGACATGATCACCATCAATCTTATAGCTACAAACCTCCTCCTGTTGCTCTTCCTCTTTCTCCTCCTCCTCAAAATCCTCACTGTAGTGGAGAGAGTCTGTCACAGCAGAAATGACGTCATTAAAACACACACAGGCACAGACTGACAGAAGCCCAAACAAGTTTACCAAGAGTTCATTACTCTTATCTGGAGACGCTGTCGACTCTGCGATGCTGGTCTTCCTCTGATGATCATCACTCTGGTCCACTGCATCCTCAGCTTTCCTGGAAGAAACATTTCCATTCTTACTACATCACAGTGACAATGCTGAGCTTTGAGGACAGAGTATAGGAAAAGCAAAGGCATCAGATTACCATAAGCAAAGGGTCCAAAGTATATTATTGTATATCTAAATCTCTGCAGCTCTAGAATCAGTGGGTTATCTTGTATATACAGTAGAGGGGTGAAATCACAAACCATGTCACAAGTCAAAAATAAAGACAAAATGTTACCAATCTAACAATTTTCCTCCACTGTGTAACTGTCACAACTAGTAGTCTCTACTGTCTCTTCCTGGTCTCCCTCGTCTTTCTCCCCCGTCCTCCTCCCTTTCCTCTGTCTCTTCTCTTTCTCTTTTCTCTGTTTTTATTTCACTCCAGCCGGTCGAGGCAGAAGACCGTCCACTCTGAGTCTGGCTCTGCTGGAGGTTTCTTCCTGTTAAAAGGGAGTTTTTCCTCCATTGTCGCCAAGCGCTTGCTCATTGTGGAAATGTTGGGTTTCTCTATGTAAAGTGCCTTGAAATAAATGTTTTTTTATGATGGTGCTATATTAATAAAACTGAACTGAACTGAGACATTTCCTCACCTGAGATTAATACCAATGGTGGAAGTGGTTGAGTCCAGCTCTCTGTTCAGTTTGGAGTAATCTATAGTTGTTGAGGCTCCTGCTTCTAGTTGGGTGAAAAAATTGGCTTTTTCCTCCTCTTCCTCCAGAGTGTCCAAACCCATCATGTTCACAGCTTGAACCATCCCTGAGTCTGCACACACATACAACAAGAGCGCAAATCAATCAATAAGAAACCACAACTGTGATACCTCTGAGGTGAAGCAAGAAGATCAAGGACAAATCTAATATATTTGACTTTTTGTTCCTGATCAAACGCATTCAGTTGCACACATCCAGACCTGGACACAGCAGCTCTACTAAAGATGTCGGCATGATCACATGATCACTTTAGCGATGGTCATGATGGGAACACACCATTTTTTAAACTCTTGTCTATGCTGTCATATTTTTAAGTCTTCTAATTCTTTTTTTCTGTTTTTAATTCAGGATTTCCTTCAGTTTTGGAAAGACAGAAAAAGGAAACAACACAGCTCTTACATATTGTCAGACATCATAGGGAAACATGCAGACAGACTCACCCTGTGTTTCTGTGTTTTCTCTGCTGAGAAACGCTGCTTCCAGTCCTTCTGGATCCTCATCCTCCTCTTGAATAGAGTGAGACTTCTTCAGAGTCTTCCTGAGGGACTCTGCAGAACTAAGTGTTCCTGGACAAAATTGTCATTGAGAAGCATTAATGAGGTCTGAGTCAGTTAATACACTCACATCACATTAGTTGACAATCATAAATACACAGTCCAGTAGATTATTAGATTGGAACTTGGAATATTTATTTCTCTTGTGACTCTTCCTGCCATTCATCGCCAAAGAACTTATATACAGTCATGGCCAAAAATATTGGCACCCCTGCAGTTCTGTCTGACAATGCAACACTTCTTTCAGAAAATAGTTGAAATTGCAAATGTTTTGGTATTCACATGTCTGTTACTTTTGTTTACATTGGAACAACACAAAAAAAACTGACAATCAAAACAAAAACATGGACAATCTCAAGGCTACGAGTCCATCTGCAGAGATCTTGATGTTCCTGTGTCCACTGTGCGTAATGTCATCAAGAAGTTTACAGCCCACGGCGCTGTAGCTAACCTCCCTGGATGTGTACGGAAGAGAAAAACTGATGAAAAATTACAATGAAGGACTGAATGGTGGATAAAGAATCTCAATCAGCTTCCAAACAAAGTGAAGCTGATCTGCAGACACAGGGTACAAGAGCGTCAGCTCACACTATCAGTCGCCATCTGAATAAAAAGGGATATTATGGTAGGAAACCCAGTAGGACACAACTGCTGACACAAAGGCATAAAAAAAGCCAGGCTGGACTTTGCTAAAACTTATGTGATGAAACCACAATCCTCTTCAAAGAATGTACTGTGGACACATGAGCTCTGAAAACAGAGCTTTTTGGCAAAGTGCATCATGGCACTGTTTACAGAAAACAACATGAGGCCTTGATAGAAAAGAACACAGTCCCTTCAGTCAAACATAGTGGAAGTTCACAGATGTTTTGATGTTGCTTTGCTGCTTCTGGCACCAGATGTCTTCACTATGCGAATGACATCATTAAATCTGATGGTTAATAAAGAATTTTGGGGCACTACGTAGTACCTAGTGTCAGAAAGCAGCGCCTCCACCAGAGGTTATGGGTCTACTAGCAGACACAAAACAAACTTCAAAAAGCATCAGAAATTGTTAAAAGCAAAGTGCTGGAGAGTTCTGAAATGGCCAGAAACGAGTCTAGATCTAAAACCCATAGAACACATGTGGAGAGGTGTCGAAAAGCAGTTGGGAGAAGACACCCTTCAAATCTAAAAGACCTGGAGCATTTTGCAAAAGAAGAGTGGTCTAAAATTTAAGTAGAGAGGTGTAAGAATCTCATTCATGGTTATAGGAAGCAGTTTATTTCAGCTTTTCCGCCCAAAGGGTGTGTTAGCAAATATTGAGTTAATGGTGCCAATAATTTTGTCCAGGGGATTTTTTGAGTTTTAAGTCAAATTTTATCAAGTTTGACTTTTTTCTCATTTTTTTTTTTGTGTTATTCCAATGTAAACAAAAGAAATTAACATGTGAATAGCAAAACATTTGTAACTGAAACAATTTTCTGGGAAAGGTTGTGTATTATCTGTCAGAAATGCAAGGGTGCTGATATTTTTGGCCACGACTGTATATGTTCTGTATGAGGACAAATCTGAAGTCAGAAAATTATGATGAACAGATGTTACAACAACCTGGAGTCACAACTAAATGATGATGTTGTCGCACATCTGTGTTTCAAAAGGAGCTGGGTGAATGAAGCTGCAGTCTGAAGTGAGAGACTTGCTCTCACCTTCTCTCTCGGGCTGGGACCTTTTGGTTTTCAAAAATCTGCTTCTGGCTGTTGGACAAAGACATAGAAGGACAAACTTTTCATATCAGGTGTTAGCAGACAAATACAATCCTGTCAAAAGAACACAGTCTTCAGTGGATTTGCACATTATCACAGTGAATTATTTATGATTCACTGTGATAATGTGATACACATGTTTATGTTTATAAACCAAGCGAGAGAAGCTCTTCTCCTTTAATGAATCGAGACTCTATAGTGCAGCTTCTGGTTGCATGAGCTCCTGTTCATTAGCATGTTAATGTGGAATATTGTTTGGCTGCAACAGTGATTGAGCTTAGATGAAAAACAAAAAGTTTCCAAAACAACAGGAGGAATTCTACTGCTCTCTCTCTGAAGATATTCTCTGATGAGCCAGTGATCTATTGAGTTTTACTCTACAGACTTTTATGAGCATTTGCTGGCTGCCTACTGTTAATTACAGCTATAACATAAGCTCACATATCCTCCACATATCCAGTGTGACAGATGTTACATCATGGAGAGTCCTCTCCTCATTATTACTTCTCTCTGTTCCTCCATCGCTGTGTTCGTCCTCTTGCCACCATGGTGCTGCTGGTTTCAGGGCTGATTTATGACTCCTTTTAGCACGTGGCTGCTTCTCAATGCCGGCCAACTCTACCGAGTCATCTGAAACAGACTGACAGGGAATCAGGTGTAAGATGTTAACCTCCTACGTTGGAGACATGAGCAGTCACTGTCCTGTAAGCCACACAGCTTTGTTCACATACCATCAGATTTGAAAACTCAGCTCTCAGCCACGATCTTGAATATTAATCTGCCACTTAAAGCATTTTAAAACAAGAGAAGTTAACATGTAGTCAGAGTCTAAACTGATTTAAAATCTTGGACAAATCTACTGGTACCTTAAAGAAAGATTAAAAAACTAAATGCATTATAGTCATGTTTCTAACTAAATCAAGGTGTTAGGATTTCCCAAATAAAAATTTAAGACCTTTTCAAAACTGATCTTTTTTTTCAAGAGCTTGACATTATGTAGTTTTATACTTGCGTGGCTACTTTCTTGTTGAAATTGTACCTGTTGTGTTTAGCAGAAAAGTTAACTTTTCTACTAAACAAAAAAGTGACTGGCCTCTTCACGTTGACGCTTCGAAGAAAATCACTTCAGCACATTCATGTAACCACCTAGTGAAATCATATCCACTGTTTATTTGCTTTTCTTTCTTGTCTGGAAAACAGACCTCAAAATTCCACACTTTAAGATTCCATACTTAAGACTTACACAATCACCCTGTAAATGTCTGAAATCTTTTCTTCATTCATTCAACCTATTTAAAGGGATAAAACTTGCCACTTTGTAGTTTAGTATTATTATATTCACCTCACTGAAAATATAGCAGAGAAAGCAGAAGAGAAAAGTTGTGCGAGGGGCTCAGAAAAAACTGATAGATAATCATGTTAAAGGTAAAGGCAACAAGGCCACCTCAGTTGTAAATATCGTATAAAAGTGTAAGATCCATGGGATTAAAGCTCCCAGGACACGGCTGCAAGAGAAAATACAACTCTAGGTTGATCAGAGGGATAGTGGTAATGGCAGACAAAGATCCAAGGAAAACATCCAAAGCCATTCAGGCTCATGTCCAAGCTCCAAGTGCGTCACTGTCTGATCGCACCATCTGTCGTCTTCTGAACAACAATGGAGTCTGTGGACTCTGAAAATGTACAAAAGCCAGACTGGAATATGCTAAGATGCATGTTGATGAGCCACAAAGTTTCTGGAAGAATGTCCTTTGGACTGATGAGACAAATCTGGAGCTTTTTGGCAGCTCACATCAGCTCTATGTTTATAGCGTTAAAAGAAAAGAACAACACCCTCACTGTGAAGTATGGAAGGGGCTTGGTTATGTTTTGGGGCTGCTTTAATGTGTCTGATACTGGGACCGTGAATCAGTGTAGGGCACAATGAAATCTCAAGACTATCAAGGCATCTTGGAGTAAAACACTTAAACAATGATAGAGATCATTAACTTCTGTTTTGTTCCAGTTATCATTGTAGCTTTGTTTACTTCCATGAACAGGACAACAGCTTTGCAGAATAACATGTTACCTCCTTTAAGAAGAGCTCAAACTGTTCATCCAGCTCCTCCTTGGTCAGTCTGTGAGACATTGTGACACAGTCCACTCCATCAGTCAGTGGGAACCCAGACAACTGATTAAAAAAAAAGGAATAAGATATTTTTATGAATTTTCATATGAATACAATAACAAGAGACAGATAATCAAAATGAGAAATAGACATTCAAATCAGTCCACCAGTCTTTAATGCTTTAAATGAAACACAATAAAGAATATATTTTCAGTTCAGTCTAACTGCTCAGCTGTCTGACAACAATTAAACTTCTTTTGTCTCCAGTCACAGACTCTTTAATGTCTTCTCTCATCACTTAAAAGTAGAAACTGAGTAGGGTAGAAACTAAAAAATAAGCCTGTACACATTTACAGTTTATATCCTTGAACTGAAAATTATAGTATTTTATATAGTATAGTATTTCTTTTCTATTCTAGTCATGCGCTCATATATATATATATATATATATATATATATATATATATATATATATATATATATATATATATATATATATATATATATATATATATAACTGAATTTGTCCTATCGCCGCTGACGTCCACAGCGCAGGTAACACGTTACCATGGTGATCTAAACAGCTTGTGTCCCGGAAACGTGGCTCAAGACTTAACGCGGCTCTTTAATACATTAAACACGAACCTCGCTTTGTTGAACAGTCACCTGGTCTCCCAGTCTCACACTGATGTCAGATATAAAACGGTAGGTACAGTGAACGTCAGTGCATCTCAACACTGTCGAGTTTAATGACACAGTGGCTTTTTAAAAACACAAACGTTTGAAGGGACTTCATCACGTTAAAACGGAACGAAAGCCTTTCCGGTCTACACCGTCAAAATAAAACAAAGAGCTATCGATATTTAAATTATGTACGTAAACCTTCAGCTAACAGATGACAAAAACATTTTCAACTGATTTGACTAGGGGAATGCCACAATAAATATGAAAATATCATTCTCTATATTATAACTCAATACGTTAAGCCAATATCGACTGAGACTAATTTAGTTACAAATAAAGTTATATTAACATGGTTTTTTGCGCATTATTTCTATTTCAAAGAACCTACTGATCCACTTCCGCTGTTTTTCGGTAACAGGTAACTATATATATATCTGTTAGTAACGGTGGCTGACTTAACAAACCTTTCTTTACTTTATGCGAAAGGTGCACTATACTTGTAATCAGATGTCAGTCTTGTTTCGGTAACTTACATGAAACGATCCTGCTGCTCTCTCAGGTTGACATCTGTTGAACTGTTCCCTTGTTTTGATTTTTGGAGTATGAGCCAGTTCCCGCGACAACACCCGGGGTGACAAGAACAACCTGATTGGTTGGGGACGAATCGTCAGAGGAAATGGAAAACCCGAAGGTTCTGTTTAGCGCGTGATTTCAAAAGCATCAATAAATGTCGTATCACGTAAAATAAAAGATATTTTGTAGCATTCACTCTGAACAGCTGAGTCCTGTGGTCAGGCTACTGGTCCAACTAACTTAACAGGCTCTTTCACTAGTGGGCGGGCTCGCTCTTGATTGGATACTGCCCTCTGTCTCTTGTTGCTGATTGGTTTGAGCCTTCTTCATTTCCGTTACGTGTCCTTCAAAATAAAAGCCTCCCATCCTCATGCTGTAGTGACAGCGCTTGTTGATCGTCTTCTCAGATCGTCTCTCTCAGAAGAGAGACGTCCTGCCTGAATGCGAAGGGCAGCTGTGTCCAAACACACTGTAGAACAGGGTACAAATTCAGTCTTTTCCAAAAGCATACATTATGAAAGTCTAAAAGAATAAAAAACAAAAAAAAAAAACAAAAAAAAAAAAGTGCTGACTTTGAAAGGATGTTTTGCCAATAGCTCGTCCCTTGATGTATCATGCTAGAAAGGATATAGAAACAATGAATCTAATCAAGTGAGGGTGAGTCATGTCACAATTATCACACATACTGAAATTACACAGAAAATGGTAAAGGCTTTCCAGTGTAGTTACTGATGTTGAGACACAGTGGGACATCTACTGGTCAGATTCTACAGGAATAGTTTTTTTTTTAACTTTATATCGTCCATTTCTATACCAGTGTTCATTATCTAAATAATACCTGAATAATTCATCTGTTTATCTTTTCTCTCTGACATTAAAACCTACATGTGTTTGGTGTTTTAGAAAGAGGAGACAAAGGTGTGGCTAAAGAAGAGTGAAAAGAAAAAAGAAAGCAGAGAATTTGAAATGCAAAGACATAAAGGGAAAGACCAAATAAAACCACTGAAACCAAAAGGAAACTAAATAGTCCCAGAAACAGTCTGAAGTGAGTTTTCCATCCATGTTGATTATGTTTTCAGTTTGTTTGATTGTATGAATGTGTCAGAAGTAACATAAAAAAGTGATTAAGTTCAAACTACAGGAGAGCTCTCCATAAAGGACACTTGAAGGCTGTTCTGTGTGTTAATCTACTTGTGTTCTTGGATGCTTTGTTACTGGTCACCACGAGGTGGCGATGGGAGATCTTCGTGTTAGTGTATCTGGGCTGTTCAGAGCAGGTGTGTGTTGGTGTTGCCGTGTTGGTTCCAGAATGAAAAGGAATCAGTGTTTTTTTTTTTTTTTTTCCAGTTTCTCTCCAACGGCTGTTTTCCCAAATGTTGTTACACACAAAAAGTGAATTCCTTCCTATGGAATTCCATGTAAATCTATAGGACTCCCTGCATGCTGATAAAAGATACAAAAGGGGTCTTGAACATGCATTGATATGTGATGAGTTGGGGGTGAAAAAGCTGTTGGTAAAATAATGTGCATGCATCAACTGAAAGCAACCCATGAGGCATGGTAAAAAATGAAAATAAAAACTGTCTTCTTGAAAACATTATATGTCATGTTGTACAAAGATCTTCTGACACCTTCATCTTTCATTTGTGTTTACAGTGTACAGGTGAGTTTTTCAACAGAGAGTGTATAAATGTGTCCCTTGATGCCTTACCTGTAGTAACACTTTGTTCATGTTAGTCTCTAGATCTACATGTAAAGTAGACCTTTAAAATTCACAAAATTAGACACTGCTGTCACCCTAAAATGGACTGAAATATTTGCTCCACTTGGTGGTAGTACTGAGCTGAGGATCAGTCTGTCTTCCCCCTCTGTGTACCTAGAAGGGCAGTCCGTCACCAGAGATCAGTAATAATCTAATAAACTCTTCCCTGCTTGCTTTATTCTCCTTTTCAGAGGTCAGAACAGATCCATATAAACTCTGTTTTCACCTGCCTCCCTATATGGCTCCATCCCTCATAACCCCCTCCCACCCCACACACACAGACTCAAATTCAACACTCACACTGTGTGTCAAGGATACAAGAAAGGAGAGAGCCATCATATAGGGTGTTCTTTTCTCTGTTCTCATCCACTTTATGAGCTTTAAACATATCACACACCAAACCCAATGCTTTACTGCCACACACACACACACACACACACACACACAGTCTGTTCTTCAGGAAGTTCATTATAGTGTCTTTTATCACTGTATTTACTGTATTTACTACACCACTGTCTGCAATGTCTCTCACTTAAACTGCAAACACTAAACGCTACAGTATATGCAAAATATGACAAGGTCATAAAATAAGATACATAACTACAGGGCAGTGGTGACCTGGTGGCTAAGCAGACTTGGGTCTGGAAGGTCCGGGGTTCGAATCCATCAGCTACCTGAGGTACCCTTGAGCAAGATACCATCCCCACACACGCTCCCTGGGTGCTGTCTAGGCTGCCCCCTGCTCACTTAGGTGATGGGTTAAATGCAGAGGGTTAATTTTGTTGTGTGCATGGTGTGCTGTACTGTGTGCTCAATGATCACTATAGCATGACTTTCACTTCTTTCTTTCATTATTACAGTTGAATCTACTCAGTAGTGCGCAGTAATAGACACAGTAACACCTGGATCTGTAAAAAGTTAACATCAGCACTCTGAGGACAGAGGATTTCAACACACACTCTTGGTGGTCCCAGCCAAAAATGATAAGTCATTAGAAATTGAAATTATTCTAATTATTAATTAGAAATTAGAAATACAAGTGGAAGACTACAATTGGTGAAACACACACAAACACACAAGATATATAAGCTCAATCAATGATGCATCCAGGCCATAAATAAATAAAAGTTCCCAACGTATAATGTTCACAAGAACATAAGTTTATAAAAAAAATGTAACAATAATTGGTGATAATATATGTATTATTAGAGTGTTTATGATGAGTCTTAATAAAACGGATATTTCGAACTGGGAACACAAAATTATGTAACATGAAATGAACATAACATGAAGGTTAATGTAAGTAAACAGGGGGCAGCACAGTGGTTGTTTCCATGTATCAGCCTCAGCTTTAGACTGGTGACCTGTCCAGAGTATGAACCGCCTTTAATCCAATGATGTTGATTATTAAAGACAAATTCAACATAAAAAGATGGGACTGGCTGTAACAGCGTGAACACATACATGTGAGCCGCAGCTTCTCTGTGGAATAAGGTGCAGCAGGCACAGTGTCAAGATTTCAGTTTTGGAAGGATCAGAGTCATTTTAGGCGAACCTTTTAATTACACAAGTTCATACTGTTTGACTTGATTGATTACTACACTTTTCAAATATTTCTCTAGAAACATTTTTGAAGCTGACACAGCTTATTATTCAGCTGTGACACTGTGTATTTATTAGGGGCACACAGGTATTTTGCTCAAATTTTCTATTCATTGAGAACTTTTCAAAATTCTATTTAAGTAAATACCATCTTGTTTGAATGATTATTATTCGCTTAAATTGACTGCAGAGAGAGAAACCAACAACTGGTTGAGCTACAGTGACTTTTAACAAGAGAGAGAACGGTGCAATGTGTCATAACAATCATTCTTCATGAAACATCATCTCCTGCTGAACAGTCTCCGTATAGTGGCATACATTCATCTTTCATATTTGCAAAAGGCCCATTCACATAAAATGCCTTTTGAGATTGAGCTAGATTTTAAACATTATAGTAGGCTGATAGATGTTTTTTTGTTTTGTTTTGTTTTGTTTTTTTTGGTTTCGTTATCTTTATCCTAAGGCGTAGTGGTTCATCACCTCACAACAAGGATGTTGTTGGTTTTATGAGCCCTGACGTGCGCAGACCACTTGCAAAGCATAAGCTCCGAGCAGCAGATTCCCTGATGAGACCGAGGAACTCACTGATGTTCCTAACACCACCATCAGGTTGGCATTTACAGTTTTCTGGGTGAGCTGCAAAAAAATTCTACTCACGCTTTCCCCTCAAGATGAAGTGTAATAACTATAACTGTTATCTATCTTTCTCAAATTACTCCATGTTAAGCGTGTTTAGCATGCTAACATGCTACTTTACTAAGAGCCGATAGCCACATCAACAGCGTGTTTGTCTTCTTAGTACAGAAGCATTGTAAATATACTTTTAAAAATGTTTCAGCAAATAATACTAAAAGCACAGGACCACAATCAAATGGACATATCTAGTTTTACAAAGAAATCTTACTAAAAGCTATTTATCACAGAAATTGGAGCCTTATGTGAACATGAAAAGCAAATCACTGAAATAAGACACAAGATACAGGTTCTTAGCTTTATATGTAAGCATATATGAATAGTTGGTAAGAAACACGCTGAAATATTTGCAAATTTGTACCTTCAATCATGACCACAGTCTCACAGCTCTAAAGACACCAGTCTAAACCTAAAATAATTAAGTGTACATTCTTAAAATGTCACACAGTGTGCTTTTCATCTCTTTGTAGTTGTATTTGTTGTTGCTTTCTCTGGAGTTCAAAACCTCACATAAAAAATCTCACGATAATACACAATAAAATAATACAATACAAAATGCGTGGTTTGTAAATTTAAGTACATGCACCGATACGGTTTAAAATTTCAACAGAGGCAATGCAGGTAGAAGTGAGGCTCAGTGACCAGTTTTAAAGTGCAAATGTAAATGTGTGTGATTATGGTAAAATCCTCCTGACCTTTCACTTCCAGAAGCAGTCAGATATGCAGTGTTTTACACACAACTGAATTCTGGAGAGGAATAATCACCAGAGATAGAAATAATAACGGGGAGAAGCTAACAGTGATAAATGCTTCCTTGTAAATGAATGAATGCATTCTGTAATACTACATTCCAGGGTTGAATAGGACTGTTTCTGTTGTGTCTGACCATGTTGCTCCATGTTCGATGGGAATTCTGATCAGCTCCTTATTTTATGTGCATTTCTGACGTAAATTCTCCATATCTTTGCCTTAATGAAAGCTTCGTCCTCTCCTGCCATACTGACATTGGAATCGGTGTCTCCACTATGAAAACTGGACAGCTACCTTCATCCTCCGACCCATCAGCCCCATATCCTATCATATTCTGATTCATATTCATGTGTAGCTGCCTCTTATGGAAAAGTTAAAAAATAGTTTTATTAGGACGCACTTCCATCACAGATAATTGGTGTGACCTTCAGCGAGATTTAAATGCACCTCAAGCATTTAACTTCCTGCTTTTCAATTAAGCTATGTGACTGATGAATGTTTGATCTTTGAACATTTCAGTTCACTTCAATATGGAGAGCAGAAAGATGATACAGGATGCATCCTAAAACATGAGAGGCAACACCTAAATAAACACATACAATAAAGCCTCCTAATGTAAACAGTCTGTGCCAAAATACAAGAAATGTGATATGTGTACAAACAATTCACTTTTAAAATGAAATAGCACGGTGGGAAGTTGAAAACCACAAGAAGAAGTGAGTGCCAAAAAATGTAGCTGTGAGGCATGTGAGGAGGTTAAATGCATTGAATCTGCACAGCAGACTGAGGGGCTGCTGAGACATGTTGACCTCTAAGGAAAAATCTAACAGGGACAAGTCTCCAATAAAGGCAAAGTCACATTATTGAATTTTATACAACACTACTCAGTCTGAATACAAAACTAGCAAAGACCAGGTGCACTCTGGTCTGCAGTAAGTCAGGAGGCCCAAAATAACTTGAACATGTTTTCAAGTTCCACCTGTAATAACTCAGCACCTTGCCTAGTGCCAGGGCCATTTCAAGACCACTGGGTGGCCCTGCTGAGTGTGTACACTCTAGATTTCTACTAAGTGTCAATGAGGTCTTCACAGGTTGACCTGAGACCCTAAGACCCAAGGTTTGACCCAACTCCTCTACAAGGGTTCAGATCAGGTTTCTTTCTATTGCAGTGCATCCCATATCCCAGGTCTGTTTGATAGATATGTAGTACTGTAGTGGATCTGAGATGTCATCAGACCATGCTCACCATGATGTGTATGCTGCGTGTGAGTGAGCACCCTGCTCAGGAGGGGAGAGCTCAAAGAGCACATTAGAATGCTAACATTAGCAGCCCTGACAACAAACAAGCTGTTTGTTATTACAGCTCAAATGTGCAAATGGCCAAATGTTACCTTGTTGTACTGGATGCAACAAAGCTGCCCTTAAAATCACTTGTACTTGTTGTCCCTCAACATGACAGCAAGTGGAATTTTAAGATGACATAACAAATGGTTTTGCTGGGAAAATAAAAACAAAAAACCTGAATGCATTTTACAAACTTTCTTGGAAAGAAGAATGGATTCTATACAAGCCAGACACTGGAGTTAAACTGCTAAATATCACAGGTAAGACACAAAGTGTTGTTTATATAATTTAATGTTAACTTGTGAACTGAATGAAATGAGAGCAGATTGAGTCTGTGCCTCCAGGTCCATCCTCAAAATATTGGATGGATCCAGGTCAGGTTTGTATTTGATGTTTCTCACTTCTGCATTGGTCTGGGTACCAACTATCGAGTATTAAATGAGTCTGAGAAATGTGTGAATGAGAAATGTGACCAGGAGATTAAAGAGATTAAACAGAGTCTAACTTGTGCTGAGCATCATAACTATCTCAGCCCCCACCACCGTGACCTCAAAGACCTCAAAGTTAGTCAATGTGATATCTGAGTTGCTAAATTGTGAATCTGAGCTTATGTCTGTGACAGAATGGCGAATCTTGGTGTTTTAGTGTGACAGTTAAAATTATTACATTGATGTTGTCCAGTTTGCACCAAACTGAAGTCCAGGCCTGAGGACAGTAAATGTTAATATTCTGGTATAATCATCATTACCTACTGGCAGCAGGAAATGTCACCTTTTTCATATGAATGTACTGTAGAATACCAGATTAGGTTTTGATGAAGCTAACACTACATCACAGACTCAACTATGTGTTTGGTTCATTTGTTGTGACCACTATAAAAAGCATGGATGAGCTAGATAGAAATGTTCCTAGCATGAGCTTAGCAGTTCCATTCCTGTCAATGCTAAAATGAAGGATAAGAATTTATAAGCTGAGTGGAAAAATTGAGAGATAAATGAGTGGACAAGTATGTCACATATTAACAACCTGTCTAATCCTCATTATCTGCAAGTTCATTCTAGTGATTGATTAGTTCTATCTCCACTATTTACTCTGAACTCTGGCGAATCCTCTCCATCAATTTCTTCTTGAGCAAACAACGTAATATCTGCTTAGAGACAGAAAAAAAGTAGTGAAGCTTTTCTCTACACAGCTCTACAATCTGAGGGTGACCAGATTTCATAAATACTTTGTATAGTTTTCCTGTATTTTCTTATTATGTCTGCATAAAGAAAGTGAGTGATAAATATATATGGTCTTTACACTGCTTTGCACTGCTGAAACAAAACATGTGGGGGGTGCGGATAACTTCTACACAGTACTGTGGATCTTCTTTGCTGTTTCTTCCACGTCTGGGTTGAATGTTTCTGACGTTGTCCACTGATAAGAAGATGTGCTTCTCAACTGTGCTGCCACTCATTGTTTTGTGCTGTGTATTCAATATATTTCTCACCAATCTGTGATGTATTTCAATTAGTCCATGTCGTTTGTGTGTGTTATCATGTGAAAATTCTCGTTGTAATATTGATATTTGCCGATGTCATATGAGGAAGGGATTAGCTTTATTTCCCAGGAGGAGAGTGGTGTGATTTAAAGTGGTAGATGAATGCATCTCTTGTTTCCAATATTCCATATTTAAAGAAAAAAAAAAAAAAAAAAAAAAACAGTCCTTTGTTTTATTGAAGTGATTTATCTGACCACATGGACTGGACCGCTTTAATTGTAATTGAGATGGTCATGAAGTGTTGTGTTTCACATTACATACTGTATGTGATTCATTGTTAATATAATATTTTAATTAGTGTGGTTTTAAATAAATAATGCTGCAGTATGCAATCAAACTGTTAAATGGTCTCAGCTCTGTTGTGATGATGATACATTCCTGTCTTATTAAACTGTAATATGTATATTGTATATTATATATTGCATGTATTTGCAGGTGTTTCACTGATCATTTAATTGTATCTTTTTATCTTCAGTTTCAACTCCTGTAAATGAAATCACATGAGTTATTCCTGGTTATGTTTGAGCAGCTGTAGGTGCTGTTGACTGTTGCTGACTTGACTGAGGGATGATGATAATTATCTTTAATTAATCAAAATAGCTACATTTTCAAAATCTCAATCAAGCATTTTAGCAGCCTAATCCAATCTGCTTTTATGTTCCCTCTAGACATGATGGACAAGCTAATTAGTTATATGAAAGTATGTTTTGCTGGAAATAAGGCCTGATGAAAATACAGGCAAGAAAAGTGTTATTGCGGTCAAAAAGCAGCACAGAGGTGAACAGCCAGCAGGCAGTCAAAACAGGCAAACAGAGTTCAAAAAGGTAAAGCAGGTAGGCAAAAATCCAAAGTGACTGAAGTGGCAGGGAACAAAGCCTAAAGGGCAGATGGGTACTGAAGAGGGTTGAATAATGAAAAAGATGATGGCTGCGTCAGATTCAGGATGTAATGTAATGCTTACTGCCATGCTTTCATGGCTTACCCGGACACTGGAATATATCAGACCCACCCTCGATGTATGATTAGTATTTTTCCTATTCAGTTCCCATTTATACCCCCCATATATATATATATATATTGAAGCAGTTTCAGATTTAAATTCACTTCTGCATTTTAATTATCCTAATTTGTTCCCATTAAGATTAATTCATGTGCACAAGAAAACTGAGAGGCAGCTCCTCTTAATGAAGCACCACAGTGTTAAGAGCAAGTACAACCTGTCTGAGACACGTGCCTGCTGCTGTGACTGTTCTTTTTAAACTAGTAAGAATTGATTTTGACACTCCCTGAATACACTTGAGCCCATGTGCCATCACCTTGGCTGTGGAGAATTCAGATCATTTTTGAGATGTTCTTTGTAATGTAAACAGCAACAAAATCATTTCTTTTTCACACATTTGGATTGTTAATGGTCAGTATTTGGCAAAATAAATGCTGAAGGTGTGGTTTATGTCAGAGCAATAGTGGAACTCCAGTAGTGGAATGATACTGAAGTGGTGTGTGAAACTATGATGTAGCTAGGGGATACGTATGCAGACTCACTGCAGCACAGACTCACATTGGTGCCACATACTGCATGTAACCTTTGAATATTTTCAGTCAGATCCTTCTGTTGCCCAGAGAAAAGCATCCAAAAGAGAAATTGTGTCAGAGAATAAATAGGCTACATTTTCTGCATTGATGTGTTTTGTATGAACACTTTATTTCACTAACCTTGTCGTGACGTCCGTCCACTCTGAGTCTGGTTCTGGAGGTTTCTTCTTGTTAAAACAGAGTTTTTTTCTCCATTGTCACTAAGTGTTGCTCACTGTGAGACCTATTGGCTTTGTCTTATGAAATTGTAAAGTGTCTTGAGATATTTTTATGATTTATATAAATGCATTAAATTGAATTGCACTGATCAGCCACAGTTTTAAAACCACCTGCATTATGTTGTGGAGGTCCCTCTCGAACCGACAAAGCAGCTCTGCCCAATCTGGACATGGGCTCGGGGCCTCTGGTGGTGTCCTGTGGTGTCCTCGGGCTTTGGGACATTGGCAGCTGATTATTTAGATCCTGTTGGTTGTGGGCAGGGTTTAGATATGTCCAACACATCACACAGATGCTCAGCCCAGATTGGGATCTGGAGAGTTTGGAGGCCAGGTCAACCCCTTGGACTCTATGTTCCTCGAGCTGTTTCTTAGCAGTTTGTGTGCCGCTGCAGGGCTTCATGTCCTGCTGTCGAGGAGTGCCATTGCCATGAGGGTGTGTGTTTGCTCTGAAACAATGTTTACGTAGGTTTAAATGTCAAAGTAACTTCCAGATAAATGCCAGGACCAAAGGTTTCCCAGCAGAACACTGCACTGAAACAAGATGATCAATGTTATTCACTTCACCTGTCAGTTGGTTTAATGTTGTAGCTGCTCAATTCAGTGCAGTTCAATTTATTTGTATAGCACCAAATCAGAAAACACATTTATCTCAAGGCACTTTACAATATTACAGAGAAAACCCACAGCGAGCAGCAGCTGGTGACAGTGCAGTGGAAAAACTCCATGTAACTGGAAGAAACCTCAACAACCAGGCTCAGAGTGAGCGGTCTCTTGAAGTCATTGTTTAAAAGGGTTTTGGGACAGTGAGGGACAGATTGAGGCACCTGACAGTGAAGTGGTTAGTGCACCCAAGAAGCTATCACTGCATTGGGGGGAGGTTTCAATTGCAGCCATATCTTGAAATGCAGGAGAAAACAACAGCTAATCTCTGTTTCCTTTCATTAAAAGTATAAAAGGAAACAGAGATTAGCAGTTGTTTTCTCATTAACGGAGCAGAGGAGCATTTTATCAGATCCTTGACCAGTTACATCCCTGAATGATAAACAAATGATTAAGAAAGCACTGGGCTCTATACTATAGATGAGGGAGATGATAAACTTTTAACACTTCATGTTTTGAAAATTAAAGTTAATGTCTTAATGAAAAATCCATGTGTTTGTATTTATGGCCAGTTAGCTGTTTGTTATTATGCATAAATTGCTCTGGGATTTTATCAGCTACCAAATAGGTTCCGGGCGGCAGGTCCATCTTCTGATGTAACTCACGGGAATGTGAGTGAACATTTGTAATCTCATCTGAAGTTTGTCCAGATCAAAGACATGTGAGGTGACATTTATGGAAAGATAAAAAATAAGAAGAGACAGAAAGGTATTTTCACATTAAAGTTGTTAAAACTTCAGTTGACTTCTCCCTCACTAATCTAGGTACCATTTATTTTAGATTAGATTATCTCTACAGAGCTGCACAGCATCCTAAAACACCATGTATATAAATATATTACCAGGATCACCTTGCTCCTTTGATGGCTCAAGTAAAAATGACTGATCAGATCCCTTTCTCCCCTGCAGCCTGTTTCATCACAGAGATGTCTAAATTCAGCTGCAGCGTGGATATTCTGCCTGTCTGTGTGTGTTCTCACCCTGAGGATCTACATATGTATGCAGTCTATGTCATATTTACTCCCCAAGTCTTATGGAAGGTGTATGGATTGATGTTTGAGAACAGTATACCCCACTTAGTTCTGTATTTATATTAAAAATTAAATCCAATTTAAATATAAAATTACCACATGAAATATTAAGTGTGAGTGTAAATATTTAATGCGAGCCCTTTACCATAGGCCTGGTATTCATTACCACGCAGTGCTGGATTTTAATGGGCAATTTCCCCAGAGACTGTGAGGTTTTTTTTAAATTTCCTAACAGCTACAGCAGGGGACGCTGTTGCTCTGTGGTTTGTTGGTGCTCTCTTCCAAAATAAAAAAATAAACCATTATAAAAAAAAAAAAAAAAAAAAAGGTAGGGACAAATTGACAAACATGTTTTGAAAAATTAAAGACACAGTTTTTGTGTAGAGATTACTGTGTTTTTATTCCTTCTGTCAAGTCACAGGCTGAAATATGTTATGTTGAGGTAATTCTGTAGCTACTTGCTTCCAAAATAATAAATGAGAGAAAATGTATAACAGAGATTTTTTGTTATGTGAGTGGTAAATGCTCAGCATGTTTTTATGTTGTCCATTTAATGGGATCACATCTTGTAAAAAGAAAAACAGACCCTCTTCATCTTCTGCCCATTAAAGCAAAAACAGAACTTCATTCCAACTTTGGCCAACAGGGGTCAGGCTTACACTACTGACAAAGGTTTCATTTTGAATTAGAGCAGGAGGAAAACAACGAGCCCAACTGTTTCTATTTGTTTATGTCTATGATCGATCCCTTCAACACACAGCCACGCCGTCTATAGTCTTGACCTTACAATGCTAGCAGACCTTTATGTGAACACTTACAACCATTCCAGGTAAAAATGCATTCAGCTCCAATGCACTGACAGGGATAAAGCAAAGTTTCCATGTGAAATTCACAAGGAAATGTACTATTTCTTTCAAATTTGAACAAAAATGTGCATGCAATTCAGGTTTATAAAGAGAGCAACATAAGGGGATGAGGCATGGTGAAATAGAGGAAGATCCAGAAAGCCTTTTAAGTCAAAGAATTTAGCTTTATGGAGTGAATGCTGGGGAGGAGGTGGGTGTAGGGTTAGAGATGCATGGGCACGCAGCTCCTCTGAGGCAAGGCAGGGAGGAACATTAATCATTGGGAGACATCTGTTCATTCTGCCGCTTTACAATTCTGTCAAAGAGCTAGGACACTCCAACCCCTCCCTCCTACTACCACCACCACTCCCAACATACACGTGCACACACACCACACACACACACACACACACATACATGTGCACACACACACACACACACACATGCATGCGCACACACACATACACACACACGTGGAACCATCTGCTCAGAGAAAACCTGTCTTCTGTTAAGCATGGACAGGCAGAGTGAAACTTCAGAGCCTCTCTGCTCTACTAAGAGCTGCCTTCAATTTGATTTCCATTGAAGCCCTTTTAAGAAGAACAAAACACAGAGACAAGGAGAATGTGCAGTGTGTAAATCAGTGTCCGTTATCTTCATAGGTCTGCTTTTATAGAAACTGACACATGCATGCTGTGCACATCATAAGACATACCGTCACATGAAAACATTTGCATATGTCAGGTTTTGGACATTTTATTGGCTTGCACTCCTTTATTTGAACTTTAAACTAATACTGGCTCATAATCACAACAGCTACAGCAAAATTTCTTGCTCTGAGCCCAACTCCCCCCAGTGCATATTTAGAAAAATGCTAAAAAGTTGGCATCGGTGCTGAGATGAAGGTGCAGAGGAGTGGTTGAGGAGAGGCTGAACGGATGTAGCGGACACCAGCCTGGTGGATGACCATAATTGTCCCAAGCATCAATTTGAGCCATTGGCTCCAGTCCCAGTCATTCCAGAAGCCAGGGCGATGCAAATGTAAGGGAGGGCTGGCGCTCGGTGGACACTTCATTTTCACCCTTGTTCCTTTCTGTGACGTCTGTCAGAGCACATAAACTGACCTGTCACCTGTCCAGCCCAGTCTGACAGCTCTGTTGTCTGCATGTTATTTGTGTGTACTGCTCTGTATAGGCTATGCTAACCATGCTAAGAAAGTGCTAGCTGGCATTTGCACTCACTGGGAATGTACTAAAATAAATATTAAAATCACACATTTACAGACCGAGGACACTGACAACACTGATAAGAGCATAAATCCACAAATGATGGCAGTTAGCAGCCCGCTCTTGTTTGAACAGAAAGGTGTGCCACCTTTGTCTTTTGTCTTTAAGTCAGCACTCCTTGACACCTTGCAAGGTTCATGATGATGGTAAAACAGTAGATGGCGTTCTGAGCCATGTTGGCAACTAACTACTAAAAGCTGATTTTTTTATGATCAGATTTACGATTTGCTCATCTGTTGCATTTTTGTAGGAGAAGCTACACAGGTTGTTTGCTGCCATCAGTTGTTAGCATATATCATTTCAAATGGAACTCTGAAGCAGACCTGTATCATTAAAATGCATCTGCTGTTCCCACCAGTAACCACAGGTGGATTTAAATTAACCAGAATTGACATCTTCAGTATTATAACTGTAATCATGCAAGTACAACGGTCCAGAGCTGAATTTAACATATTGATGGTAAACTGAGAGGACACTTTGGGATTCTAAGGCACCCTTTGGTCTTATAACAAAACCAGGTAGTGGATCATATTTCTGCACAGGGCAAGGATCCTATAAATCTCTCTTACCTCCTAAGATTGGTACTGCTTGTTCATGGGCCTTTTCAAGAGCCCTGTAATATTTTCAATGGGAGTATCAAATCAAATCTGAATTCAACCTGTGAGGGTACAGTGATCCAAATGGTGTCCTCCCATTGGCAACAGAGGAGAGCAGAAGATGAATGAGGCCTTTCTGTGGGTTTTGAGGACTGCAGGCATGAAGGTGCTTTGTCATCATAATATTGAAAGTGATTTTTGCAAGAGTTTGTGCCTTTTGGCCATGAAGGTGTGTGCTGCCTTGTTTCACAACTCATTAGAGTCAACATTTTGATTGACTGCCTGCTATTCAAGCTGATATTGAGGTTTCTACAAAATTCTAAAGCTCTGAGGAACTTTCATATTCAGAGTTTTTATATTTTTAGTGTTACTTTTTGACCTTGACAGTAAGGTAATAACATCCTGGAAGAAAGTAGGACTGAACAACACACTCTTCTCATCCATTACTTATTTATCTCTTGTACTTTGTCAGTCATTTCAGTTAAGTGGCATGTTATTTTCTTCTTCTGTGATCTGTACAGAGATAATAGTCTAAAGTTTGTTGACCTCTTCTTAGATGTTGTTATTTCTTTTACTTTATATTTTAAGCTATAATATCATCTTGTTGTGCTTCACACTGAGTTTGGGATTTTATAAATTAACTAGTAATTGACAATGAGTTGCCCTGTCCTACAACAAGAAAACTAAAAAAACTGGTTCATGGTTGTATGCCTTCATCAACTTCATCATTAGCTTACAGCTAATTATCAAAAGCAAAATCAAAATGTGATTTGTGAGATGACAGTAATCTTGAACCACCAAATTAAAGCAATTTAAAGAAGTTGATTCTCGACTTCAAGTGCATGGTTTTATCGCATGCCGATACATTTCTGCAAATCATAATGAGATATCACAGATGAGACATCACATTCTAGACCAAGAATGGGACGGATAAACAAGCCAAATATATAAAGCATCTGGACAAGGCTGTCTCTGGTGTGGAGGCAGAATCGCTGGTTAGGTTGCAATGAGCTATTTCTAATGTAGTGCAAGAGGTTTATAATATCTTAACAGACATGCAGTTAATTAGCAGAACCTCCACAGATGTTATTAGTTATAGTTTTATTTATGATGCTGATCATTTTGATATTGAATATCAAAATGACATTGTCAACATAAATATCAAATATCACATAACTTGTGAAAAAACATTTTACCTGTTAGAACAATTGTGTTGCTAATATGATGCTGTCTCTCCTTTGGAGATACTTACTTACTCACTTTAAGTCACATGTTGGAGGCGGTAGTAACAGGCACTTGAGCACTGCATCAGTAAAGCAGGCGCTTGATTACTCACTGAGACTGGGACTGAAGTAAAGTCCTTATTTAAATGGATACTCATGACAGAAGGTTCTCTTATTTGATCAATTAGAAGGCTTCTCCCTCGTGATTACACATGACTTTAATTAACTTTTTAAATTTTAGTCCATGAACTTATTCTAGTCACAGTCTATATTGTTTTTGGAACAACAGTTGTTTGCTTTTTTCCAGATGAACATGAGTATTGAGTTATTAAGAATTCATAACACTTTAGTAGGATGGCCTGTGGCCGGTGCCCTGCTGGCTGAGATGTATCTTGAATAACCACAGCATCCCTGTTTGCCACCCGAGACAATAAAACTGGAGGGATAATACTGGGGTTAGATTGAGTTCACAGTTATTCAAGCGTGCCGTATGCTGTGCTACTCATGTAAACCTACATGTTTCTTTCCTCTAACACTGACACAGATTTTTAATCAAGAAACACAAAGAGAACTTTTCTTTTCTTTTCTTTTTCTTTTTTTTTTTTTTTTTTTTTTTACTAAAGATTAACTTTTGGACATATCCACTCAATTTAACCCATTTGCACAAGTGAAGCTTAATGTTAAGTTTAGATAAAGCTTTGAATACATTTTTTTCACAGAACAAGGGGTTTGGATTTCATGCTCCATTATTTACACTGGAAGGAACTTGTAAAGGTCTGGTATGAAGGGGAAGAATCACTAAACCTTTTTCACATATATGACTATGCACTAGGCATATGACTATGCACTAGGCATATGACTATGGTTTAAAGATGCACTGAAACACTGTGAACCATTCTTTCAAACACACACACACACACACACGCACAGAGATGATCACATTTCCATTACTGAAAAAATCACATCAAAGCATCATATTTTAACATTTATTTTATTGTTTTCAAACTTTGTCCTAAACATGCTATATGTTCTACCAGCAGGCAACTTTACAGACGCATATATATTGTTTTTCTAATTATAACAAAAAGTAGGAGCCAATGTCATAGTCATTCAAGATTCTCATGAGTCACACAGCTATAAATATTGTCACAGAGAGATTTTGCATCAGAGGTAAATCACATTTCTATGTAAACCAGAGCTTTTGGCTGTCGAAGAAAGGCAATGAGATTTGGGCCAATTATATATGTCTCTTTTGCCTTGTAATGGGCAGATGCATAGATTTCTTCAATGCGTTTATTATTGTTGTTATATTTCACCAAAACCCTGTCCATATTACTGTCAGGGTCACTGCGGTTGTAGTCCTTCCTGACTTCATCTGGCAGGTCTTCAGCGTGACGATAATTGAGGTTTCCGATGGTATAGTACTTGTACTGACGTCTGTCCTTTATCGCTGGCAGCAAACGCCTGGGCCCTAGATTCCTAAATACATGAAATCCATACTCTCCTTCTGTGGGATCGCACAGAGCCACCATGTTGTTGTCCAGGCAGTTTGGAACATACCACACCAGCAACCTGAGGCCATGGCGAGGCGGTGGTTGACCAAAGCCACTGTCCTGTAGCTCTTGTTCCGAGTTGAGGGTTTTTAGAGATGAAGTCAGAATGACTGACAGCAGCAAAATGAAATGAAACAAGAAGTGCATCTCTTTGTCCCACAAGCTCAGGTTATCTATGACAAAAGATCCATCGTAACATCATAAAAATGCCCTGTTATGTTGTTACAGTCTAAAGTGAATACACAAAACTTATCCTTTCCCTTACCAGTTAGTTGGGAATGTCAGGAGCAAATTTGTCCGTAACAGCCTTTTTGAAACGTGTTTGAGGTGAGGTCTGTCCTTTCTGCTGCAGATGAAAGAGCAACTTGGCCCTGTGGTCCACTTCTCTCTATCTGCTGTGAGATGAAAGCAGTCTGCTTGTTACATTTTTACTCTCTGTTTGTGATGAAAGAGGAAGTGCTGTGGTTTCTGCACAGCTGGGGTCTGCAGCAAGTTCTATTTAAATTTAGAAAAGACACACTTCAGCTTGAAATACCCACATATGTAAAGTAGAGGCATCACACTGCAGGCTGCATGTAAAAATGGAAGTTATCACACAAGCAAAGATCAGTAGCCTAAACACTGATAACTGATGCCCCTGCAACCTGTTAAAAACTTCTGCTGTATTCATTCTTTTGCACTTCGGCACTTTTTGGCAATTTTGCCTTTATTGACAGGTAAGTGAAGGTGGACAGGTAAGTAGGGACAAGAGTAGGGAAATGACATAGAAAATGATCATCACAGCCGGGATCCAAACTGGCAATTGTTGTGTGGCTTATGTGCCAAAGTGGTGCACCATAACTGCTCAGCTATCAGGGTGCTGCTACAATTTACACTTCTGATAATATGGTCATTATTCATCCTCATTAGACCATGAGTTTGGTTTCCACCAACCCCTGGAAAATATATCTGGCTCTTGGTCTAAACATCAGTCTGTGGTTTGGTATAAGGTAGGTTGTATCCTGTTAGTTTAATAAAAGCTTTTTTTTAATGTAAAATCTGCTCAGTATGTTATGGTAATACCAGACTGACTGGTGAACCAAAAGTTTTGAATAACAAAACCAAAACAATGAACTGAAAGATGCTAAAAATGTGTTGTAGAAGTGGAGAGACTGCGAACAGCTCTTTTGCTAATTCAGTCGTGCTAGCTGTGCAAATTCACTTTAGTTTTATCAGTCTGAACAAACCCTTTAACACTGTGGTGATTTATTCATTATTAAAATGAAATATTGATTAGGGGAACGTACTCCAGAATTATAAGCTTAACAACACACAAATAACAAACTGACTTTCATGCATTCTGCATAACAGTCACGTTACAATCTGGGCTTTATGTATTTGATAGTAGGTGGTTTACTTTAGACTAAGTTAGAGTTAATCATAGTGAGTCTTAACATGTGTCCTGTTTCAGGGGCTGTTTCCTTTGAAAGACACAGCCTATGAAGGGTTGCCTTTGGACCACCAAGGCCCAATAAGCTGAACCTGCACGGCTTCTCTGAATGAGATGTGACTGCCCTCCACAGAGGCTGCATTTGTTATTCACAGCAGTGTTTTAGGGCATGGTACAAAGTTTGCCACTAAAAGTAAGTAAACATGGCTCCTAGCTATGAATATATCCAGCAGAATTACATGTATAGTAAAAAAAAAAAAAAAAAAAAATGTTTGGTATTCACATCATGGACAATGTTAAAATATTTAACTGATTATTTTGTAAGAAAAAAAACTCAACAGCTTTATGCTGCAATGACAGAAAAACATTAAAAACCTAACTTATTCTGAAGTACAACTGTGAGAATTTAACAAGTGCCAAGTGGGCAGAGGGAATTACAACTGAAGGGATTATGGAATACTATTGAATAGTTGATTCTGGTTGCTTTTCCCGGCCATATTTAAAGCCTTCTTCATTTTGGTGATACCCTGGCTTTTTTTTTTTTTCATCGTATCACTTATGGAATATAACTTTATATTGTGATCTTTGTATAGTGATCTACTGCTAAAGCTCCATTCATTTTTTAATGTTATAACAATACGGCCTTTAGGAGGCACTAGGCTTAACACTTGTATCACTTGTTACTGACCCTAGCAATTTTAATCACAGAACTGTTGGCACAATGGAGAAAAATGATGCATGTGGTAACAAACACCATTACAAAACTGATATACACTACTCAACATTTAAACACCTAACATGTTACTGAACTGTCAGGGTCCAGAGACCTGGGGGTCTAAACCAACAGGTGGTGTCAAACATCTTCTCCCCAAATGAGTCAGAGCTTCTTCTTCTTCACACACACAAGAGACCTGGAGAGATGTGACCGCGACACAGAGACTCACTAGAAAACAGTGACTCATTGAGCAAGTTAAACAGCAGAGGAGACAGTGTTTCTCACACATTGATCAGACTGTGGCGTTGCTATAGTTTCAAAATGGGGTGGTAATAATTGTCCTCTGTGCTATATGGCTGCCAAGTGGTTGGTAGTCATAATGCTAATGCTAAAAGCTTGCGTGTATTTTAAACACTGCTCAATATAAAAATATGCCACCTGCGTAGCGGCATATTTATGCTGTGTAGCTGTTCGCGAGTTTGAATCCCAATCTAGACCAGCTTCCCTGCGTGTGTTCTCCTCCATTCCTGTCCCTCAACACTGTCTCTATCATTAAAGGAAAATATACCAACAAACGATAAAAAAAACCTTTCTAGATGCATGCTTACAACTATGAGTCATGTGCTCGCTTATCGATTTTTCCAAAAATGGGTCTTGAAAAAGATGGCTTGTCTTATATTCAGGGTCATCTTATATTTAGGTCATCAAATGATGATATACATGATGATGTACCATTTACAGTGTACATCTCCATTAGTGATATGTGTGATGTCAGACAACAAGTCAATGGACATGCCCATTGCAATTTTTTTTTTCAAGAAAAATGGGGAAAAAAAGGAACATCTTTACTTTTCAGTTTAAGTCCAGTCTTCTTCACTTAGCCTGTGTATGTTCTTTAGTCTGCCGTGTGCATCTACATTTGTTTCCTAGTGTTTTCCCTGAATTCCTGTTACCTTCTTTTTGTCTTTTTGGACGTGTGACTGAACTTGAGGTTCCTGTCTGATCCTGACTGGATGTGTTTGCTTGTTTCTGCCTTCTCTGGTCAAGATCTTTTCTTTTGTGTGCATTTGGCCCTTCTCTGCCAGTATTACTGTGACATCCCTCAGGTTTCACGTAGCCTGAGCTGGTCACATTGTAGCTATATACAAAAATAACATATATAATAATATGTAAGTGAGATAATGTAGAAAATCATTAATTGTTTTTTTTTTTTTGTTTGTTTTTATCATTATAGTTTGTCATTCTTTGCTTGATTCTTGCCCTGTCTGACTTATTGTGCGGTGTCTCCCGTATTGTGTTCCTAGATCTCAGGACATAACAGTGGACACAGTGTTATATTGTGTTATAAACAGAAATAACAGCCAACATGTCTCTCAAAAGTTGCTCAATTTAATGAGGTGTGACCAGGCTGGTCAAGCCTGTGTGTTTTTGCACTAATACCACAGACTAAGACGCCTCCCTTCCTGTCTACATGAGTGGTAATATTTTGGGTACAGTGGTCACATGTCCCTGAGATCCCAGATTGGCTCCTCTACTGTGAAAACCTTCCTGATACCCAAGTGAGGAGCATGAAATTAGTATGAGCTGCCCTTGTCAGGTCTGATCTCCACTGCCTGAACAAAGCTTTAATCTAGGGACCCGGAAACTTGACTACTTTCAAAAACACATTGGTCCTCAATTCTTACATTCTCACTTGGCATTGTAAGTGATTAAGTGCATTCACACTGACGAGTACAGCAACATACAGCATATATATGTACCTGAATGGTACATTCAGAGACACAGCAATCTCATGTCAAACAAAAGATATCACTGATTCTAATTCCTGTTATTATATGATGTTTAAACAGGCATAAATCTAAAAATAAATATATAAATATATATATATATATATTTTATTTATATATAAATCTCATATTAAAGAACTGGGCAGGCAAATTCTATTACACTCTACACTGTCATATGATAGCACTACACCACTAATCTGATAGTGGCTTGTGATTATATGTGCTTGATACTGATAATGCTGCTGCTAGAATATGTTACTAGACTAAGGTGACCTCTATCATTTTTGTGCATGTGCAGCAGTTCAAGCTTTAGTATTTATATTATATACTTCATGAATAAAATATCTACCTTTTTCACACATCCCATTTTCACAGACGTGTAATAAATATGGCAAAGGGAAAAGGGCAGGAAATTATACCTAGAGTGAGAAAAAAAGAAGCTAGAACAGTGTGTCCAGCTCTGGAGACTCTATCTGATGTTATATTAGCCGGACATGAACTGTTTCAGTTATTTGCTAGTACATATTTGATTCATCATAAACAACAGATAGGAACAGAAAATGATGTATTGATACCACTTACTTTAATCAGCATGACTTCAGGGAACGTGTTTTTATCAGACTTAAAGTGCAGTGCAAAATATGATGTGTTGTCTAAACTAGCTAAGTTGTGCAACATTGTGCCAGCCATACAACACTGACTTAAAATTAGTAAATTTAAACTAGTTAAAATTAAGACAGTGTTACACAAGGTAACAGCAGATACTTCATGAGCATTAGCAGGCGCAGTTAAACCACTGGGATGTAGTTATCTTCTTTTGCAAATGTGTTAAAATCAAAAAGGGAAATTAATCATTTGCAAAAGCATTCAAAGCCATTCTGTGGTATTCCAGATTCTGATCACAGAGCAGAGTCCACCTGCTGCAAAGGGGACTGACTGGACTTAAGGTTGTGTAATTCACACTGCAAGTCAGGACAAAAACCAAGGCACAAAGTCCTAGGAACTCTGTGAACCACTGTGATAAAAACATAGCAAATCAAAGGATTAAGATCATAGCCACAAGCCTGAGCCAATGCTCTGTTAGTAGCCATTGTAGCAATAGGTCAACCCCCTGTGGACAGGACGAATTTAAAGACTAAAGTTTTGGGATTGTGGTTGTAGCTGTAGTCAATATAAAGTCCCAGCATGGGTGGAATTATAGTGATGTGTGGTGGGGGTGTTTGTGTGTGCATGTGTGAGAATGAGAGAAATTCATTGTCATCGTCACACTTGGCAGACATAAGTACATCCATGCTTTTTGTGCTTCCTTGATGGAGTGTCGACGTTGACTCAGACATTGAGTCAGAGTGGCAGTAAAATCCTCCCGGTAAGCCAGTCTGACACTTCTATTGAGGAGCTGCCAGGCACCCTGGGGCTCACTCTACACCTCATCCCTATACTGCAGCATCAGCCTGCTCCTACAATCACTCACTGAATTTAACCCCCACACTTCATATACACTTTTATTTTTAACGTGCACAGCGATTGCCATTAATTATGTAACATGTTAGCCCCAATAATAAAGGCAACATGCAACATGTCTGCACATGATGAGACTGAGTGAATCTCTTAAATTGTGCATGTGTTGGTACTGTATGTTAATTATCATCATTGTTAATTTGAACATGTCAACACCAGTGTCAAAATGCTGATGAAATGAAATTGTAAATATATTTACCCATCTCAAGCCATCCTGTCATTGCCCCAGTTTTATTGGTGAAATCTACACAACAAATATGAATTACCAGAGTTTACTAGCAGAGCTGGTGATGAACAGTGGTGAATCTGAAATGTTGAATATTTATAGTAAAGGTTTTAGTTGTGGTGTAGTTGTTAATTCATTCCAGTGTATATGAAGTGAAATATATGAACTGATTTTATACATTTTCATTTGTAAGACATAATCCAAACCAACACTGGAGATGATAATGTGGCCTTTGCTCTTCTGTCCCAACTGACAAACCTGTTTTTATTCTACCCTGAATCTAGATAGGAAACAGTCATCATCCTAAGATTCTACTGACATTCTACAGTAGGGGTAAAACATGACGCAGAGGACAAAGAAGTGCACAGCATTCTGATAAAATGTGGGCAACATTAGTTCACCAAATTATCAACTGTGAGGGAAGCTGGACAGAGAGTCCAGTCTAAACCAATCTCTGCCTCTGTGGTTGTGTTGCGTAGAAGCGCTTTACTCTTCTTGTCTGTGAAGACAGTTCTTATTAACTGGCTGGATACGTATGGATACGCTGTCATGATGCAGAATGAATTTGGGACAGAAATAATAATAAACAAGATCTAAATCTGAACCTAATAACCTAATGGTGGATCTTGATGTGAAAAAGAAGACATTCTTCTGGTGTTGGTGCAGGTCTTGACAGTGACCCAATCTGAACTACTGCAGACTTCTGCAAAGGTCATCAACAATGAATTAGATTTAGATAAAAAAAGATAAGTTTCAGATGTTAAATAACAGCACTGTAACAATGATCATTCTTCTGGAAAATGTTGGTGCATTTCTTGCATCAATTTTCATAATCACATTTTTGCAAACAATGTGCATCAAAGTAACACAGCATTACATGATGGTGGTTGGCACTTCAGGCTTATGTTTTTGTCAGTATCATCATACATTCATCCATCCATCCATTTTCTATCCCTTTATCCCACTCGGGATAAGACCATCCCAACACAAACACAGACAAACAACCATTCACACTCCACATCCACACCTACGGGCAATTTAGTATGCTCAATTCACCTAACCCCAATGCATGCATTTTTTTGGCGGTGGGAGGAAACCAGAGCTCCCATGAAGGAAGGCAGACACCGGGAGGACATGCAAACTCCACACAGAAGGACCCTGCACCCGACCCGGGAGTCAAACCCATGACCTCCTTGCTGTGAGGTGACAGCGCTAACCCTGCTGTCCTGCAGGATCAAATCATATAACTTTAAGAATCATAAACAGCAAGAACAACTCTATGTTGAGTAACACATTGCACACAAACAGGGGAGTATTTGTGGAACTAAGCAGGAAGGTCCAGTGTTAGAACAAGCAGGGAGCAGAGACAGTCAGGACTGAGACTTGAAACCGTTTACCTGCCAGTTTGATTTTATGTTGTTGATGCACTGATGCAGTGAATGGGAGGAGGGAAGCTATTTGAATGATTTACTGACAATTCAGTGCAGTTTTCATATGTAAGGTTCAGAGTTGCCATACAAACTGTTACAGCTGACATAAGGATACTTTTATTGATAGTTATATATAACTTCAGGTGTGTGATGAAATTGTGGCCTGAAATAATGTGCCAACAAACTGAAATGAGTCCTTGATGATGATGAGTTCATCTGAGATGGGTGCGGTGTGTACTAGTGCTACCCATCTAGTGCACAGTCCAAACTGTTTCATTTGTGGTTCCCTGATGGTGGAGCCATCTTCTCTTCTCTAACATTCTAATGACAAACACTTCTCACTTGATCTACATACATTTTACCTTATCAAACTCATCCAGCAATTGCTTACCTTCTTAATGTCTTGTACTGCACTGAATCTTTACTGATGTCCCTCTGGTTAAAAGAATCATCCAAATGTTAAAGATAATATAATGAAAATGCAACTGGAGGGTTTTACATGGCCTCATTTTATCAGCCTCAACATTAAAAACACTGAAGTGAACAACATTGGTGGTCTCATTACAATACACTATTCTGCTGGGTACCTTAGTACCTGACCAAAAACACACCCTAATGGCATTGACTCCCCCTGACAGCAGCACAACCCCCACCAGGACACTGAGCCCTGCAGCACCACAGAAGCTGCTAGGAAATGGTTCAGTGGATGCAATGGATGATGTGTAATGGATGTAAAGAGTCCAAGGTATTGCCTGAGTCTCCAAACAACCCAGATCCCAATCTGGGTTGAGAATCTGTGTGCTGATGTGCTGGACAGATCTATGTAAGCGCTGCCCACAAACCATCGAACGCAAAGAACCAGCTACCAATGTCCCAGAGCCCAGAGACACCACAGGACACCACCAGAGGCTGTGTGTATGTTCTGATGGAGCTGCTGTTGGCTGTTTAAAGGGGTCCTCTACGTTATAATGCAATTAGTTTCACACCAGTCACATATTGCATCCAGTAAAGTAAATTCTCAAGCCGGGGGAAACACTGCAATTGCCTCTAGGTTGGATATTTACATGTTGCTGCCTCTTTGTTATTCACATAATCAGACATGCATAGTAATGTTTATTTAATTTTACTAAATATTCCTTTTGGACGAACTGTATGGCACAGCCAGGCCTCCGTGGACTTTGCCTATGGCACTTTAGAGCAGAAGAACAGAGAAAGCACACAAATCACACATTATTCCAAGGTGGTTAGCTATCAGACCTTTACTGCCAGTATGCACTAGGCTGAGTGTGTAGCAGACGAGAGGCACCACCTCTTAGTAAGAGGCAATGGCTCTGTGTCAGAAAGGGGTGGATTGCTTTATATTATACTTTTGTACTCTAATTCGTTTGAGTAATAGTAAAAGTAAGTAATATCTTTTGGTAATATTCATGTGCGGTGTGTCTTTTTGCTGTGTTCACTTGACCTAAGTTATTAGAAACCTCTGGTGAATGGTGGCGGTTACACTTAGTCGTGTTTGTTGTGGTCACTTTCCATGTTTTATGATGGCTTTAACCTTTGTTTAGACCTTGTTCCTTGGAAAAATAGATCTGTTGGTATTTTAAGCTGGCACTTCTGGAGACTGTTGACATTCGGTCATTTTAGAAAAATGGGTTATAACAGCCAACAGAAGTGATTGTGGATATGGTGTGTTATCTTTATTGCTTAAAAGAAAAACATTATGTATTTCAAACTCTAATGCTCTCACTTTAAAGGGGTATCTATCACTACATCACCACTGCAACCTTTCCTTTCCTTTTGTGGTTGCATGTTCACTCCATAATAGTAGTGGTTTACAGAGAGACACATTCAAACCTCCATCAATATTAACTGATTGCTGGTGTCAATCCTATTTCATGCAATGTAACTGCACGTACACTTCACCAGAGGGTGCTGCCCCCCGTCTGTCTGGATGATTAGCTGTGCATTAACTAGGTAATTTATGTATGAGGGCACTTATTATGACCTGAGCCTCTTACCACAGATTGCCATGCCACATCTCATTTATTGTGAGCGGCTGGTGGACTCCCCTCAGAGCACCCGTTTCATAGGCTGAGAAAGCAGAGCTCAAACACAACAATTGCATCTCTCAAACAAATAAAGCCATAATGAAGAGTGTTAGAGGGAAAAAGGGAATGCAGTGGAAGAAATAAGTGACATTTACTCCTGTAACCTCTCTCCATCTGTGCTGACTATATGAGGGCAGAATGAAAAATACAGTTTCAATTTAAGATCCATTTCTCATTTCATCATGAACGCTGTGTCAGACGTGAGAAATTAAGTTATGACAAAGAAAACATTTTGTTGGACAGGAGAGGCTTTAAGTTATGCAAATATGTCTCAGAGTTACTTTGTGTTTAAAACCCAAGAAACTCCTAACACTTTGAATAATACATAATACATAACAATGATGTATTTCATCAATGGCATTCTTTTTTGTTGGACAAAATTTTGTTGGGCTTCTACCATGAACTTTCAGTTCACATTCAGTTTTGACTTGATCTGCTAATTGATCACTGAAGTGCAGTTGTTTGACTGTTCATCATGGTTCACTGTACATGAACCATGAGGCACTACTTTGTGATGCGCTGCTAAATTTGATGGTAATGTGAGTGAACTAATCACCAAAACTGAATTCAACCAGCTCTCCAGATATTCTGTGTAATGTGAAAGGAGGAGCTCTGGCTAGTAAACATGCACAACTTTTACCCCCACAGCTGCACAGAGAATTTGAAAAATGTATCAGCCTTTTTTTTGAAAAAAATGTCTTCCCATCAATAAAATGGATCTGAAATCACATGATGGGCCAGGGAAGGGTCAGCCTCTTCCTCTTCATCCATCATAGTGTGGTTTGTTCCAGTCTGCCATTCCTGAACCCCCACAAAAACTTGCCTTTAGGTTACCTTAAAACAAACGTGTGTCTTTATCTCTCTCTCTCTCTATCAACTTTTTTTTCTGTTAACTTTTTTCTTTGTTAACAGACTTGATGGTCTACTTTTTTCTTATTACTGAAGTAGTTATTACTGTTCACTCTGAGCAGAATGTCAGTCTGATTCTTAAACACATTTTTCAAAAGGTTACACTTTTATAAGTATGATATTATCTCTTTATATAAATAACTAATAAACTAATAACTTATGAGGACTAACTTTCCCAAAAAATGGGAAACTGATACACACTGACAGCATACAATCTAATAAGGCATACATTAGCTTTAATTGTTGTGGGTGTTGCCTCTGTGATGCTGTGTGTGTGTATGTGTGTGTGTGTGTGTGTGTGTGTGTGTGTGTGAGCGTGTGTGTGTCAGGTCAGTAAGTGACAGGCAAGTATCTGGCTGGAGGGCTGCCAGCCCCGTTGATTCTGTTGCTAAAACCTATGTGAAAAAAATGGGAGCAAGAAGTGATTGGAGTGAGTGGGCCTTGACCATAAAGGGAAAAAAATGAAGACTAATGGCCATATGATTGGCCAGGGAGACACAAATGAGAGGCTGGCAAAGAGGGCGGTGGCTGAGACAATGACTAATGACAACTCCATCCCACAATCAGGACATCCACCTACTGAGAGGATCATTGACCTTTTGGACTGGATAACAGGCTCATCGACCACACTCCCATTCAGCTACACACATACAAACACACACATGCACACACACACACACACACACACACACACACACACACACACACACACACACACACACACACACACACACATACACAGTCTGGCTTCCATAACTTCAGGGGACATTTCATTGACTTGCATTCATTTCTTGGAGACTTTCCTGGAAACCCTAGAGATCTCAGTTGTTGGTACTACTTGTCTAACCTTTATCTAAACCTGACCCTAACCTTAACCAAACCTTAAGCCATGTCTTCACCTTAAAGTTTTTGATTTTACATTATGGGACCTGCTTTTTGTCCCCTTAAGAGAGATAGATCCACATAATGTAAGTGTGTAAACACAGTCCCCACAATGTAAGGAATACCCATGTTTTTTTTATATATGACTGTGTCACAGAATTTAACACAATTGATAATAATGTTAATGATCACTCAAAGACGATGAAACAACCTCTTCTACTTTATCATGCCCAACTCATCCCCAGTCAATTCTGAATATGTATTAGTAGTGACTACATCTTCATATAATAGATACCTAATTAATTTTAGCTTTCCTGAGTAAGTGTTTGCTATCAGTGTGTACAAGAACAGAACATGCAGAAACCTGGCAGAAACTTTCCTTATTATTATTCTAATCATTATGAAGCTGCCATGTGTCATGTGCTGTGTTAGAAACTTAAAGGTTAGTATGGTTAGTAAGTATGGGTATGGGTGATGGTAGGGTGTTCATCAGTAATACTTGAGGCTGCAAGTCTGTGGAGCACAAATTCAAACTGCACATTAGAATAGATACATGGATACGTAATTTACAGGTGACATATTTGACTAAAATCCTCCAGGATCATAAGTATTTTCTTATCATGACTCAATGCAAAATGCAATCTGACAGTCACAGTGGTTATTCAACTGTTCCCATTTGTTCCTCAGTTACTTTTTATTGAAGTCAGAGTGACAGACCAGAGAGCAGACAGGAGTGTTTGTGGTACTGTTAGATATTCTCTTCTCTTTTGTTTCCAAGCTCTTTTCATGCAGTGTTCTCAGAGAGAGCTATCTGAATGTGCAAAGCTTGTAATGCTCTCTGATTAATTGGCTGGGCATTTCTAGCATTTGGGCCTGATAGCAGCAGTGGGAGCTCAGTAATGGCCATGTCATTTCATGCTGCTGTAAGAGCGACTTTATTATAGGAAATAAAGTGGCTGGTACAGCTGTAAAGTGGCTGAGTGAGGGGAGTGGCATTCTGCTCTTATATTTCTGTGTTACATCGGGATAAGGCACATTTGTTCCCCTGTTGTCAATTGATACTACTCTCCTGGGGCAACTGTGACCACACACAGTTTAACTGTAGTAAATAATGTGAGAGTTTTCTGAACGGGCTAATTAACAGCCCTGAAAGACTTTTTAATAGGGGGGAACGAGTGGATAACTTTTCATATATAAAAGCATTATAATTGTTTTTTTTCTTTTTATAATCACGGATCATTTATGATTAGAACGTTCGCTTAGCGCCTCAGACATAGCTGTGAGAAGGGAATGGTCTTATTATTATCATTGACACCAGCCTCCCACAGAGGGTCAATGATAAGTTTTCCACTGAGGCCACAGAACAATGCAGTCATCCTCGAACTCAGTGTTACTCTACAGAGAAGTGACTGAGGTCAGGCGTCCTTGTTAGTTCCTGAATGAAGCTAAACACAGATGGACAAATATATCTATTTTATATGAATATATTTTGAAAATATATAATATGTGATATGATCTGTTCAGATGCGGTCATTTTTAAATCTCACTGAAACACAACAGATATTACATTCACACATAACAACGCAAATTTGTTGACCTTATTGGAGGTGTGCTGGTCCTAAACCTGAGTTAGATGGTGTGGTCTGTAGCTCTTGTCATCTCACTGCCTCTGTTTCATTCTTCCCTAAAAATGAAAATGGATGCCATGCTGCTGTGGTCTATCCCTCTAGCTTCCAGGTGAGACTGTCTTCCATAATATCTTCCTCTGTAAGATGACCAAGGACAGTGAAAATACCATTCGCCACTGCACCCACCTACCTGGTTCACTGCTCTGGATCGAGTTGGGCAAATAAGCTTCTCTGGTTCAGAATGACACCTAGTTTGCTATATAGGGAGGATTCATGCACCAGTAAAGGATGATGAGGTGACAACTGATTGGTATCCTCACTCTCTCCGACAGGCAGGGGTCCATGCTTTGTGCTCTGTGGTCTGCCAGTGCTCTCTCTGGTCTTTTGCTTTTGTGTATTGTCACACCCTGGAACTGGCAGCTGAGGTGTTTTGTCTGGTCCTTGTTCCTTCCAGACTCCATCACTCAGCCTGTCAGGAATCAGCCCTGGTGTCCCCGTCTCCCATGATGCTGATAATCATTTTGGATGTTGGCACATATGACCTGAGCCAGCAGCGGTTAAAATTATAAACAAAAATTCAAAGGCTAGTTTCTCAGTGACTGAAAGATAACCCTGTGAAAAGTTTCTTTGTCTTCATCTCGGTCCAGTTCCTAGACCGAGTGGCTCTCTGCATTTCTCAGTCCACATGGCTCCACTCACAGTGCTACACATGAAAACTATTTCAACATTGTTCATATTTAGAAAAGCTGGCCTGCACCCAAGCCACCTGGACTCATAGATGTTCAAGCTGGAATGAAGTTGATACCATGCTGAATAAGCCCGCCATCACCTGGTAAAATTCCATGTATTTCACAGTTTAAATCCTGGGTGTGTGGTGACAGTACTGGGCTGAGCACCAGCAGCAATCATTTTTATGTCAACTAGTACCTGGTTTAGCCAGAGCTGAAGATAAAGCAGCTGTAGCAACAGAGATAGTCTGCTATAGCAACTGTGGTAGATCTAAGAAAAATGATGATTGATCATGCAAACGACATGTGACTGTAGACGCAGACATGGTCAATTCTTGTCTGTTCACAACTTCCTCAAGCAGTCAGGTATGGATTGTGTCAGCAGTGTCAGACAGTGATGCTTCAATCATATTGACCGCAGTAATGCATGGTCATTTCAACGTATACCGGACCCAATACATGCCCATCTTGTCTGTCAAAGAGACCTGTCATGGTGCTGCCTCTTGTATTTTATCTTGTATACATCAAAACAACTTTTTGAAACTACTGATATAATCTCTATAACATTAAATTTAAATGTTGCTGCTTTTAATGTAGTGGCATTATCTAACAAATCATTTAGAATAAATGACCTGACTGGTGTTAGTAACATTCATTTTCTTCTTTGTGTAAGTGTAATCAGTAAGTTTGCACTGTCAGCCTGTAATTTGGCCTGTAACTGTTACAGTTCTTTTACAACTGTCACATGCATTCATTGTTCATTCTTCATTGTAAGTTTTTTGTGAGTTCATTGGAAGTATTGACATTTTTAAATGTAAACTTTGTAAACCTACCTCCTGGCTTTTCATTAGAAGTCAACTCAAATCCATTTTGATAAATTGTTCACTATTTTTGTATTCTTTCTCTTACTTTATTATTAATATTGTGATTAATTTACATTATGTAAATTAGTGTAAATTGTAACTATGAATGTATTCATTTTAGCCAGCTTTAACCTACCGCAGTTTTTTAAATGTATTCTACTATATCTAATTATCAGCATTTTTTAATATATGTATTAATAAATATAGTTTTGTTCCAAACATTGCAGACACAAACATTCAGCACAAGCTTTTTCTGTTTACCATGGCCAACAAGAGTCTGGAATTTAAGAGACAAAACTGTATTAGTTGACAACATACTGATATTCTTGGAAAACTGTTACGTAATCTTTAAACAGTTTTCTAGAATTAACTTTAAGCAGCTCACTAAATGTCCTTTCTGCTTCAAAGTATTGAAAAACAAGCAGAAATGTAACAACACCTACTGTATCTGAGGTGATGAAAAGACAGAAGCAATAAAATAACATCCAAAAGAAGCACAGTCTACTATACCCTGCAGAACCCATAGATTCGGACTATTACATCCAGTGGATGAGGAGTCTCTTTGCCTCACCCTCAGTACAATCAAACAGTGGCTTTCATTTCATGGTTGCAGATAAAATAAAAATAACAGCAGCCAACGCAGTCATTTCCACATGGGTTTGATGACAGAACACTTATATCTATTTTATTAGGCCCACACCCGCTGAGATAGGTCAGGGGGGATTCCATCCTGCCATGTTTTTATTGTGCTGCAACTATCCAAAGAAACACGCAGCTCTACTGACATGTACCAGAAAGGAATAAATCATTATTGCCCATATTTGGTGAGTGATACGCAAGACACCTGCACATCAACACAATCTAAAGGAAACTGATCCAGCTGCAGATTGAAATACGCTTTTATTAAAATTCTGAACAGATAATCAGACAAGGTTTTTGAGAGGAAAGGTATGCTGATGCTTTTCAATGGGATGAATCATGTGTAACTATACAGTAAGAAACCCATGAAACAACAAGAGTGACCAAACCTAGCACTGTGAGGACTCAAGGAACGACTTTCAGGCAGTCGTTAGGTCACAAAGGTTTAATACCAAACAGGTCCAGTACACAGGCTTTCAGTCAGTGGTGGCAAAAGTACAAAAACATCAGGCAAGATAATAATCAAAGACCGGTCATACAATACAAATTAACACCATCACAGAAGGTAGAGTGGGTCGTTTACTGATCAGGAAGTCGATGGTTTGATTCCCATGTCCTCCAGTCTGCGTGTTTAAGTGCCCTTCCCTGAAAATGATTACCGTATGTGGTATTGCATGTGATTATGGAAAAGCATGAATGTCAACTGTAGTGTAAAGCACTTTGAGTGGTCATCAGAAGACTAGACAAGTGCTGCATAAATGTAGATCATTTACCATTTAACTGACTGGGTGGGAGACAATGAGACAGAGCAGGTAATTACAGGGTCAGGAAACACAGGAGGAGCGGAAGTGAAGTGGCCTGAAATGTGACTATCAAAATAAAAAGATAAGCATGACAAAAGAAAACAAAGAAGAAACATGACCTAAGAACTGGTCCTGGTTTCTGACTTGGGTCAAATGTTGAGTGTTTACCTGTTTGTAGCCAGGTGAACAAGGGTTAGAGTGTATTTATGAACTGCTCAGATGTTGGGACATAATTGTGTGTGGAATTAATAAAGTAATCACTTTTTATTGAGCTGGTGACGTCAAGATCGGTAAAACACTAAAAACAATTGCCACGTCAGAGAACAAATAATCCAACAGGCCAGGGTTGGATAAGTGGCGATGTATTTATACAGATTTTTATAAATCAGCATCATCTCAGGGGCGAGTGTGTTGAATAATTCAGAGGTGAGATAAAATTCCAAGTTAAAGCTGGGGGTGTACAGACTACACACAGACTACTCACTGGACTGCAAGTAGGTTCATGATTTCTTGCTAGAAAAATGTGTGTATGTGAACTGTTTGAGCTCATGTATAAATATCTGTATGGTTAGATGTATTCATGAATGTGTGTGTGTGTGTATTTTATTGTCAAAAAATGTATGTAATGTTAGTGAACTACACCAGCTTCACACAGATGTGTTTATTTGTGGCTTACTTCAATTCACTTTGTTCTCAGACCGATCAGCTGCACCATTAAAACCACTTGCATTTTATAGTGGTGCTACTTTCACCACTAAAACTACTCTGACCAAATAAGGTCATTGACACAGGGTGTCTGATGGTGTCCAGTGGTGTCTTGTCCCAGGACTGTGGGACAGCAGATTTTTTGGGTCCCATAGGTTGTGGCTTGTGGGTGGGGCCTGCATAGATCTGACTTGTACCCGCACATCCCATAGATGCTCGGCAAGATAGTACTTTTACAAAGTAACTTCCAGATGAGTGTTAAAACCCAAGGTTTCCAGCAGAACATTGTGTTTTAACAAGATGGTCAATGTTAATAACTTGTCAGTAGATTTAGTGTTGTGGCTGATCAGTGAGGGTGAACCTCACCCTCACTGATCAGCTGGACATGTCTCTAGTCTATCACACATACAGAGTCACCAGTCAACCTCAACTGTGTGTGTTTGGACTGTGGGAGGAAGCTGGAGTATCCAGTGAAAAGTTTGAAAGTTAACCACTGCACCACTACAGTCAGGAAATAAAACATGCCATTCTGTGTCTGACACATCATTCATTGTCACTAAGTGTTGCAGCCTCTCAGACCAAAATAACAGCTTCTGAACCCATGATGAAAAACACCACTGAAGAGAGACACAGAACTGACAGCATTAGTGTGTATGGAGTTTTGAGTGCCACTCTCCTAGTCAGCTGACGTTGCTCCTCCTGCTGCCTGTATCAAGTGTGTCACCAGGGGCCGGCAGCTAGAGTGTAAATGTGATGCTTCACAGGGCTCCAGATTCTTAGATGAACAGCTGAACACGAGAGAGGTGCAGTGTACTTACACCTATAATCCTAAATATCCTTGAAGTGCAGCAGTGCCTTTCCTGTCAAACACAGCACTAACATCTATCAGTGTTGTGAAGATCACCTCTGAGTTCTCCACTGACAGATCTAAAACACCAGACAGATTTAAATGTCACAGAGTAACTTGGGCCTGTTGTCTCTCCCTTTTCCCTGCAGACTGAACGTCTGATCGTTGCACTTGGCAAATGTCGGCCCTCTTGATCCACAGTGTTTTCCTTGATTGCATTAAAATGTTAATATTCCTCCTGTTTTATGTTGCTTGCTTTTTTTCTACCTAATGTTTTAGAGTGGGTGGGAATAATTGCAGTGCCCATGGTATACTTCACTCCCTCTCTTTCTCGGTGCTTTATGGGCAGTCACTGTCTTCGTCTGGGTTTCACACTGAGGGACTCACACAGGACACACACACTCACACACACACTGCACCAATTGCCAAACAAATACCAAGGAAACTCAGTTTAGGACACACTCAGAGGGACTGTGACTGAATTCACTGCTTAGGACGCTGTTACTCCATCATAGTTCGCCACCGTATTAATATTTTAAGTCTCTGACAAATAAAATGTAAAATGTATTAACACATGAAAAATGACAAAAGAGCCTTGATTGTGGAACTATGCTGCACTATCAAACATACACAAGTATCCCTGGGATACACACAAAGTAATGGTCAAATGCCTAGTTATATTTTGTGATTTTTAAATATTTTGTGTGGTTTTATTTAAACATAATCTATATTTTGCATCTACCAGCTAACATAATCCCAATATATTAATATCAGCATTTAGCAATGAGCTAATATTAAAAACAAATGCAAACATCCATATACCTTAAATTCACTCACATCAACACTGTCTCCTACAAATAACTTTGGTTAGGTTTAGGAAGATCCTGATCTAGGTCAAGGTGACTTCAGACAAAATCATGATATTTCCCTAACTTTATACTTTAACTTTAACATAACGACAATCAAATGCTGGATAATGCTAGAGATGCTACAGATGGATATCGAAGAGAAAAAAATCACATTTTGGCTGAAAACAACACACACACACACACACACACACACACACACTGCGATTTCAATTTTCAATCTGGGAAGAGTGGGAGGGAAAAATTCATTTCAAATCCATGAATGTATTTCAGTCATTGGCATCAGCAGGGTAAGCCCAGGAGTGGAGATGAAAGCAAACGGTTTCACAGTCTTTCACTCAATCAAATCCACTGAGTTTAATGATCTTAGAATTCAATCAACATTCAGCAACATGCTGTCCTCCAGCAGCTCTTTCTACATTTTCTCTGCACTCTTTAAACAATAGACTTAATGACTTGAGTCAGGTTTTTTTTTTTTATCCAAAATGGGAATTCTATTATTTTTTTCTGAGTGGCTCCTTGGCTTTGAGCACAGTGTTCTGATAAAAATAAGCAACACAGGGAGATGGAGGGGTGGGGATGTGGGTGGGGAGGGGGTGACAGTTGGAAATGAATATCCCGGTGAGCGGTGACTATGGGATATTACACTTTGGTCTGTCAAAAGAGTTAAACCACTGCCTCTGCTCTTTGCCGTCCTCAAGGTTAAATAACGATAAAAGCTGTGAGTGGTGGCTGCTCTGAGTGGGACCACACTAAAGGCCCATCCATAATGTTGAATATGCTCCATGCTAAACCTCCTATCACAATATCTTGTTTGTGCTCTGCCATTTTCTGCCAGGCCCTTCTGTATCTCATGGCTCATACTTGGGGGTGACCTTCACACCAGATGGGAGGAAATCAAAACAGGCTGACGACAGAAGTGCAAAAAAATTATGGCCAAGGAAAACAACAGGAAAATAAGCTGAGGATGAGTGAGTATCCAAGATATTAATAAAGCTCCTGGCGCAGCAGCAGGGAGATAAGTGTGTGAGGAGATGGAGGACTGTTCATCTAATCTAATTACTAATTCTGATAGTGGCTCACTGAGAGTAGCTACAAATGACTTGTTGGTTTCTAAAAACAGTCTAAGGATGTCCTGACTAGATAGCTAAATACTACATTAAAAATATATGTATTTTATTTAAACTAACAATAAAACTTACAGGGTAGTGTTTACTTTCTGCAAGATTGTGCATAGAATGAAGAGAAGCACATAAAGCCAGAAAAACAGCTATGTAGGAGGTCCTTGTCCTCTCTGATGTATTCTGCCTGAGATGAGCCCGGGGAATAAAGACAGAGATAAAATCAGTTATCTCTCCAATATTCTTTCCAATGAAATCGCTGCCATAATGTCCTCTTCATGTCAGTGACAGAACCAACCTAATCTCACCTAAATCCAACCTAAACAACAATGTAGGTATTTTTCTGTGTTCTCTGATGTGACCTTGTGTTTCCTGAATTAGCACATCTGCAGCAGGAGATACACTGCAGATAAATTGGTCAAAAATAAGTGATGAAAAGCAAAATAACCATTTGTGCGTATTGTTGGATCTTGGCAGGTTTGTTCGTGATGTCATTGTTCAGACTTCTGTGAAACTGCTTTTTGTGGGGTTTGAGATGTAAATCTTAATTTATGAGATATACCTAATAGTTATAGGATTATGTCTTAGTAAAACTAAAACATACTTGACACATTGCATTGTATCTTTTTTTTGTTTTTTATGTATGTGTGTGGTTAAGAGGTAGATGTGTTAGTGAGGTACATGTACTCAACCTGAGCCTTCATAAGTCTTTTAATGTGGCAACATCACCATGGTCCCTTATGTTTCAAACCAAACCAAAATAAAATACAGCTGAGCAGCTGTGAAACGTTGTTAAAGTGTCTCTTGCTCTGTCAGTTACAGGTCAGCTTTGGTTACATGTGCAGTAGATTTCAGAATAGTCTTTGTTACCTTGGTGCCTTTTTTTTTTTTCGCTTGGTAAAAAGTGCATTTGGTAATCAAGGAGAACAAGTGACATTTTATCATAAACATCCTTCGGAAACATTAATTCTAGGGAAATGAACCTTTAGCTTTTGCATCTTTGTGCTTTCTGTTTATGCTGCTAATGTCCTCAGGCAAAATGCCAAACTATTTTTCAGGCATTTCAACTCACCTTTTATTCTGAACACTGAGAAAATGAATGAATTTCTATGTGAAAATCAATCAGTTCGTTAATTCTTCTAGAAAGAGTTTGGCATCACTCAAACCATGTCTCTCTCCTCGACCAGTGCCAAACCTATTTAGACTTGTCCTTATTTGACATTGTTGCCTGTCAGTATTTCCTCCATTTGCCTCTTCAAAAGTGTTTGTATTTGAATGTTTGGACACATCTCTTCACAGACAAATAATACAATATGTTTATCAGAGATAAAGAAGAGAAATAAATTCAATTAATCTTTTCTGAAACAATAAAAAAAAAATCTTTTCTGTACTTCAAACTTTTTTGAAACGCTCTGTGCGTTTGGAGCCTTATATCAGTCTGGGCATAGCTCCAGCTTGTGTGCAAAAGCAAAGAAAAGGTGAGGGGGGTGCTTTTAGCTGCGTGTGATGAATGACTTCTTGCGAGCTAAAATTCGTGGAGCACTTGTTTATAGCGGCAACATAATGTACCATAAATTCCACCTCCACTTTTCTAGCTCCAGATAACATTTTATCCAATTCACCAGTGCTTTCCCTGCTGATTAAAAGGCACTCTCAGGCAAACAGTTCTGCAATTGCTGTTACACGGGTCTCTCTCGTCCTCTCCTTCTGTATCTCACCCAAATTTCTCTGACCATATTTCAACTTTCTTCTATCTCTTCGTTATTTCCTCATTTGTCTTTTTCTCCACTTCTATAAGCAAGGTGAAAGCCACGACGCAAAAATGACAGTTTTTAAATGTAGTTTCAGATTATATATATATATATATATATATATATATATATATATCTTTAAGCTCCAGCCTTCTCATCTCATCTTCCAATATTTCAACTGTATGTGGGAAAAAAGGAAGGGCTGGCATTTATGCATTAGAGAAGCCCTGACTGATCTTGACAGCTGAACACATTTTTTTTTTGTAACAGACTCTAAACTGTGCAGCTCGTCACATGCTACATGTCCAATTACTGTCTGGAAGTACAGGGCTGGTCACAGTGTGACACCAGTGGTGTTCGAGTTAAGAAGAGACAAAGTGAGGAATACAACATACAAGTAAAGCACATAAATGGAGAATTAGACAGGCCATTTGTCAAGGAATGAAAAAAAAAAAAAATGAAAATGAAAATGATCACTAGAGCTTCTCAAACATTAAACTCTACCTATAACTCCAACAATCAAGAAGCAAATACAGAGGCAATGCAGAGGTACAAGTAACTATCTAGTCTAATCATGATATACTTTCTTTATAATAAAGAAAATACTAATTTTTGTAGATTGAATTCAAAATTGTGCAGTTTTTTTTTTTTGGGGTTCAAGTCTCCAAGAGGTAAAACTGTTATTTACCGCAGTTGGATGCATATTGTGAGTATTCACCAGTATTATACCTGATCATGAAGACAATTCATTACACATTTACCCTGTGGACTGATCCAGGTAGAGCTGCGTCAATTCATTCTGTGTGAATGAGCTCAGTGTGTGTGATTGCCATGAGATCACTCTCAGAAAAGAAATGAAAACAAAATGATTTAGATCCTAAATGATGTACTTTGGCTGTAATCCAGCTCCACCTGTGTTTCTCTCTACCACAAACACACACAAACCCTCCCAGAAAATGAATACTTGATACAACACAAATCACGTCTGACATCTGTGGAAACTCACCACACTGCACTGGCTGTGCTTTCTTACCCTGGATGGATAAGGGAGTGTGAGGGGATGCTTGGGTCAGCAATGTGAATCCAGACCAGGAAAATACACACAGCTCTCTTTGATTGTACATCCAACAACAAGCAGACAACTGGACCAGCAGGATTTGTCTTGGTAGACTAGTCTTACTGTGGACAGAGCTCCAGCACTGGAGAGAGTTCAAAACCAACATTCAGGTGGCACTATTTATTTATATAGAGGTGCTTTATGTGGTGTTCATCACAGCACTGAGATCAGACTTTAGACAGGGCCCAGGCTGATAGTAGAAATGATGTTTCTCATTCTCAGCAGCGTTAATACAATAACACCTAGAAACCCTGAGTGAGGGGTTGATAAGTTGTCTGTTACCACTTGGTGTATAGTGGTTAGAAAATTTTGTTTCGTTTGTACCTGTTTTTAGGCAAAAAAAAAAAAAAAAAGAAACATGAAAGAAGATAAATAAATATATTCTTACACTTTACATTAGCAACAGCAGAGGAAATGCAATGAAATTTGAGCCATGCTGAAAATTGAACCAACCATGATTTAAATGCAAGAAGTGAATATTTGCAAATTGCATCTGTTGCTCTCAGCCTGTAGAGGTTTGTCATGATAGGGGGACAGAGACCAGGAACAGATGTATTTTAGTTTCCACTTAGATTCTGAAAAAGCATAAAAATCAGACAGAAGCTGTTTTACACCACATAGGTACAATTTTGAATTCCTATAATCAGCTAGTTTTTGTTCAGTTTTCGTCATCCCACAGCCCACAATACTGTTACTGGTGCTGCATTGGAAAACAATATAGTATACTAACACATCTGGTTTAAGGGGTTTTGATAAGGTTGGTTTAAATCGGTCGTGCTGTTGTTGTTGCGTTTGTCTAGTGAATACCTCATTTGCAACTATGGTGCAAGAACCAGTGGCTGATTTAAAACCTTTTCACACATTCTACCAATTTCAACTCAGGACCTATATGATATGATGAACTCCTCAATAAGTGTCAGCAACGCAATAAGTATTTCAGCAGGAGATAGAGGTAGATATACCACTAGTCAGTCGGAAATGACACTTTTCACATGTTTTCACATTAACAGTTAGTTGGTTAGTTAATACCATAACTGGTAAACACCCTGTCCCCATTCCTTTAGTCCACAGTCACAAGATTTAAGAATGATGAACTTCATTTACATAATTACTATACAAAATATAACACCCTTATTCAGCACCCATCAGTTTCAGAATACCTGGGTTTGGTAGACCGGGCAGGAAAGAAATAATAAACTCCTGCAATGCAGAAAACAATATAACGCTTTGTTGTTTCAGTCCTTTCTGTTGTGGGAAGAGCTCACCATGAATCCTCCCATCATCCAGTCTCTGTCAACAACCCTGTACAAGCCTTTAGTACACACAGATCTGTAGTGTTCACAGAGGGGGGCTCAAGTGTGTGTGGATGAGAATCAGGAAGACACACACATAGAGTAAAGACGGAACTCTGTTGAAATGAACCATTAATTACATGATGGATTTAAATCAACATAGACATTTCTGTAAAAAGTTAATTATCTTCAAAATAATTACTGACAGTATCAGTTGTTCAGTAGTATTGTATGTTGTATGAAAAGCAAATGCTGAACCCAAGTTGGTGTTACTAGTTGAGGTCAACATGGTGGTATCAGCCTAAAATAATCCTGGTAATCCAGGCAACATAAATAAACACTTGAAACAGTGATCAGCATTCATATGACTGGCTGAGTGATGATCATGTGATACATGTGTTGAGAACCAGCAAACACTGGTGAGAGATTTGTGGACATAAATCTGATTGTCTTTCCTCTGGCTACTGTTTCCAGGGAATGTAGCCAGATTTGAGATGATGTTGGTGCCTGGTTGTTGTGGTTCTCTCAGCAGCTTCACAGCTTTAATGTGGTCTGCTGTTAACTGTTTATCACATTTTATTGCTTAAATGACAATGACAATCTGCCTTTTAGTGTTAAATTAAACCCAACATGATCTGGTCCTATTCTTAACAGCAATATTTAGTTTGTTGATTTCCTGTTTTCTTTGTTTGTTTGTTTTTTTTCTCACAGTATCATATAATGATGTTGATGTGATGATCACATCAAGCTGAAAGTGTTGCGTAAATCACAATTTAATCCAAATACTTTTAGCACTTGTAAGCACTTGTAACAAGGGACTAGCTTGACAGTTTAATTAAATGAATCAGAAGTTCTAATTTGTTGTTTCAACACACTTCCCCAAAAGTACACACACATTTGTGAACTGGATTCAAATAGATAAAGTGTATTTCCTATCAACAACATGTAATGTCTTTTAACTAAACAAAGTGGTGGGGGTTGTGTTATGTGTATTATGTGTTATGTTATGTGTGTCTTGATGTTGTTTTGTGTAGTATGTGTATGCAAACTGGGGATGGGAATTAAAAGCTTTGCTTTATCCACCCCCATTTCAAGATAGGTATTGCTTTGTTTTTTAAAGGTATTGCTTTGTTTATTGTTTGTGCTTCTTGTTTTTGTTTGCTGTGCTGATTGTGTGACTGTTGTATGTGAGTGTGTTGTTTTGGTCTGGTTTGAAATAAATTAGGGACACTAAAAAAAGGAATTGCTAGCTTCCTTCTAACAGTCAAGTATTGAAAACATCCTCACTTACGACATGGTGGTGTAGTTTTGCGACGTGCTCTGTTAATACTAGGAAAGTTCTCCAAATTTTCCAGAGTTGTTCAGTACATCACTGGTACTCAGCTACCAATCCTGGGATGTGTAATATCAAAATTCCTGCCCTGATACACACATATCTATGACCACCATTGGCCTCTTGGAGCTTACTGGTTATGGTCCAATGAAGACAGTCATCCACAATAAAAGTGGTGCTCAAGTGAAGTGTTTAAAATTGGGTAATTGTGAAAGAAAAATATTCATATCATTGTACAATCATTTCAATAAATTTAAGAATGAAAACTCTTTGCCCCATCATTCTCAAGATGTCAAGAGACAACTTTGCACTCTGTGAGTTTTCTTGGTTGATGTTGCTTTTCAAAGCAGGAAACTTCTTCTCAACAGACTCTAGGTGGTTTCCCTGGAGACGGCGCATAGTTGGATGTTGGCTCATGCAGTCCTCTCAGCTGCTCTGGTGTTTGGAAGTCCGACAGACTTTCTCCTTTGGTACTGCTGTTGATTTCTCAGTAGGCGGTCGAGCAGGCGTGCACCAGGCTCTGGCAGGTTGAATTATACCCTAATTACTGTGCTAAACTCTCATTAGGTAACTTTTAAAGGGATTGGTATTGGCCAAACAACTCAAAACTTTTCACAGTGAAAATATCGCAATAATTTAAAGTTGTTAAATACACTTAATTAATTCTGCTTTCTGATTTCCAAAATAGGAGAAATAAAATAGGTCCGTAGATGGAAGCATGGTTACATGGCAGGAGATTGACCCAGACATCCCAATAAACATGTTAGCTTACGTGAGAAAGATAAGACTTTACTGAGATCACGGAAATCTTTAGCTGAGTGATTTTAATATGGTAACAGACCAGCAGAAGATTAAAAGTAGGGACAAGACCTTAATTTGACATGTAATGAGTTCAGTTTGAGGGTTGTTTTCTCAGGGCTGTCTTGTTTAGCTCACTTTTGACTTTTGTTCCATTTGTCTAATCCATTGTTTAGTCGTATATCACCTTTTGACGCGTTATAAACAGTCCTGTTTTTAGAGAAACAAATTCTCCATTTGTGGCTGCCCAGACGACAGTCTAATAAGGAAAAGTGCAAAATGGCCAGACCTTCAGCTCATAAACTCTGAGTGTTGTTATAGTGAACTTTTTTAATACCTATTTTAAAGCCTGAGACCTGTCTACTACACTCTCATCATATCTCACACAAACAATGAATAAATATATGTACTTATATATACACCGAAAACTCTTTGTCCTTATAATAATAATAATAATAATAATGAGTGCACACTACTTTTTCAACTTAATTTTGAAATGTCTTTGAAGAGCAAAAAATCTAGACTCATGTCAAATTGTTCTTGACTTAAAGAATGGACATCAGGCTGCTTATGCAGAAGATAGTGACTTATCAGAGTCTCTTTATGTTTTACATCCTTGTTCCTTCACCTTGTGCTGCTCTGCATTGTGATTTCATAGATGTATTTCATCCATAATGAAAACTCATGTGTCACCTGCTGACATTTGTTCTGAAGAATCACATGTTGTAAAAAAAGCTTTAAACCTGACCATGGTTTCCCGATTTAATTAAAAATAACAGTTTTTTATGTGTCTTAAAACGCATCTGTTTAGTTAACACTGATAGTTAACAGCAACCATTTATGCAGTACTTTATAAAAATGTATTCTGCTTATGATGATGCTGATGGAAGCAAGAGGCCCAGGAATTAGTAGAAGATGACTTTATTTTGTAGTTTTACCTGTTCTTCAGAGATTAAAGACAAGATAGATCACAGAAACCTTCAGAGCAGAGCAGTTCAGCCACACAGTGAAAAGTGTGGTACATGATTTGAAGTACAATTGTTCAGACAAATAGGAAAAGAAAAGGGTGAGAAGAGCAGAGACCTGTACCTATGTTTGCCTTCGGGCCAGGAACACTGAGTTAGCCCCTGCTCAGTTCATCACACACACACACACAAACACACACAAACACACACATACACAAAGCCCACACATGCCTTGCTTTGGTCTCAGTGGCCCCTCTATTTTTGTTGGAGTGATTAGACAACTAACCTGAGGGTGTGAGTTTCCTGCACTCTCCTCTTTTCTAGGCAACAACTTCAGAATGAAAATGGAAGAAGAAAGACAGAGTGATGTTGGGAGATCTGCTGCAAAGCTTCCCTTAGTTTAACAGTCTCTAATCACTCCTGGGATTCTTTCAACTCTGCTCTTAGTGAGAGAATGTGAATGACAGTGGCAAGGGATAATAAAAGAATAAGATATAGAGAGACTGTAGCGAACGCATCAGAGTGAGAAAGCTTCCGCCTCCAGTGATCTGCCTATGAAAACATATATACAAAAAAGGAAAAAGATAAATCACAAATATTGATTTCTTGCATCCCACAATTAATTCATATGAAGATTAATATTTCCTATTGACGCATGTTAAACAGTTCTAAATTGCCTCGAAGGTTGAGCCAAAGTTAACTGTCAGGATCGGTTTCTGAAATTGCCTTCTCAGCCAAACCACTTTATGGAATCGATGGCCTGAATAAGAAGCAATTAATTGACCTTGCAGTTCTCTGTGAAGTTGCAGTATCACTTCTCCACATGAGCAGCAGGGCTGTCAAATGGCAGTATCCTTTGTCATATACATAGTGTACTCTTCTTTTTTTTCTTTTGCTTTCAACAACAGTTTTGTAAAAAGTTCTATTTGGAAGATTAACAGATTTATTTCTGAGAGATTATTGTAACTGAAACTCTTCTCTGTTGTTCTTTCATAATAGAAAAATACCATCAAGCCTGGCACAGATATGAAAGTGTATCAGGTTGCTCTAATTTGTAATGTGACCAGTCACATGATGACTAATCTCTGAAGTGAAGTTTCTGGCCATATTCCTGGTCAACTGTAGTATTATATAAAACAAGTGACAGCTACGGGAACTGCAGGAGTGATGACCATAGACAAGAGACTGAATGAACAACAGCTTACCCAGGATCTCTTTCAGTTATCTGGCTTCACTAATCCTAACAATCTCAGACTGGCTAAGCGGTACCACAAAGCTGGTTATCAGCTCGATTAGTCAACCCAGGTTTTTCAATCTAGATGTGAGTGTGTTCACATAAAAGAGGCGGAGTTTGCAGCCGTTGTCCAATCCCAAACATGGAAACGAATATTGGCAGAGCGGCGGCTTCACAGCCGAAGAGCAGACGATGATTTTACAACAATATGAGGAATACCGGCCGATAATCCAAGCAAAAAACAACACGGTGGCAGCTGCTAAAAACTGAAAAGACAGCTGATAAAAGTTCGACAATTGTGTAAACGCCTAAGTTCACAGCCCCACAGAGATGAGTAGATGTGACTGTAATTAAATTAAAATCAAATGAACTGCTGAAATCTAGACTGTTCTTAAGGTGAATAGGCTGATACAACTTTAACATTCATGTTCAGCTGCACCTGTAGTGGCACAAAACAATAAAAACTAAATATAATAATATAATTCAAAGTGCTAAGTAGGCATACTTTCATATCTTATAAGTCCAAATACAGTTTCAGTGCGTTAATCAGTCTCTGATTCAGGAGGACAAGCACAGTTAATGAAGGTGGACGAGGGTGTGTCGTACAGTTATTTAATATCCTAGTTAATTATTGTTGGAGTCAATAACTGCTTCTGTCTGAGGTACAGTCAGCGCTCAACTGCGCTGTGTCACTGACAACGTGCAGTTTGAGGAGATCACAGATATTTAAGTGACGTGCTCCAATTGATAATCTTGCCTGTCTCTAAAAACCCTGGTCCTCCTCATAGACCTTCTCTCAATCAGGCACTGAACTCCACAGGTTTTCAATAAAAGGACAAGACATTTTCAAGAGCATTGATTGGTTGGAGGGCGGGGATTTTATAGGCGCCGATCTCTGATCTGGAACATAACCTGCTCCGGAGCAGGTTAGCCGTTCAGCATAAGTTACCATGGAGACGTAGCCCGGTAAGAAGTGAGCCACCTTCGTAGGATGGAAAACCCAGAGTTAAACCTGAAGTTACAGCGATAAGAACAAATCCTGCTTCGTAGTACAGGCCTCAGGTCTCAGGAGCTCTTACAGCATCCTCTGTGTAGAGGTGAAAGTCGTCCCTAATGACTCAAGCCCTGATCCCTCACAGATTTAACTGACATGATAAGTGATTGAATGTGAGAGGCCTTGAAGTGGTACAAATAGGAATGGGATTGCACATAGCGCCATAATTTTGAAAAAGCCAAAACATATGTTTTACTTGTGCAAGCCTTAGACTTTGTATTTGATGTTGTTTACTGTCTTGGTGGCCAATGAGCTTTCAGCATGTTCCAGGTTCTTATTGGTTGACAGAGGTCATTTTTAAATAACCATGGCTTGTTTGTTTTATATTGTTGTTCTTTTTTTTTTTTTGTTGTGGTGATTGTTTACATTAAAATGCTCTCAGGCGTTCCCTGGTAATCTCTGTAGTTCACATCACAGTGAACACAATGAACCTCAGATCTGTAAAATCTGGCTGTACTATATATAGTTTAATACAAATATTGTTTGCATCAAATAGGAGTTTGCTGATTTCTAGCAAACTCATACATTTGCACATTTGGATTTTCCACTGTGTGGCAAATCCAGTCTTTAATGAACATTCAAGTTGTTGCTAAAACATCTTCATTGTGTGCATCACTGCTGTCTGCAGTGAGACTTGCGTTGTTATTGCACAGCTGCATTCAATCCAAGCAATTGGCTGGGGCATTTTTGCAACACAAAAGAGTTGATGAAACGTGACCATGTTTTGTGTGTGGTTCCAAAGGCATGTACATTACCAAATCAAATATACAGAGTAAAAAGCTTGAAGTTAAAGACTCATATCCACACATCATTGTTGTAACAACAGCAGCCAGTGTATTGAAAAGTTTGGAAAGAATGGTGGCAAAGTGCCAGTCCTCAGGAGAGGCCACAGCAGTCTCTCTCTCAAACAGCAGATAACATGTCTTGGTAATAATCTGTACATGCTGTATCTCAATAAACAAGTTTCACTGCCTAAATGCACATTCATCATGTTGCAACCATCTCTATCACTATGATGTGGCCCTCTTCTGTTATTTCTAAAATAATACCCTGTTTATGGGAACTTAAGAATCATGGGGAAGTTTTCTAAAGTCTGTCTGGTATGAGAGTGAGACTCAAAGGCAACCCTAAGTTGCCTGCGATCAGACAATATCACTTGCCTAAAAATAATAAATAGCTTAGAATCCGAAAAAAGTTATTCACTCTTCAGTAGATCAAGGTGTTTTGGTTGAAAATACCAGCCCATACAACACTCCAGTTTTTTTCTATTCCAACTTAAGGACACTAGTACTTGTTCACATTTGCCTTAAAATAAAAAGTATACCACCAACATGTCCATGTGTGAGCAACATGGACAAACACGATCTGGAGAGATTTGCAGATGATGGGGAGCTTCTAGAAAAAAAGTGAGATGTGAGTGAGGAAGCTGATTCAGTGACTCAGACTTACAGTTGTTGTATTTCAGTGTACTGTTTAATCTTCCTAACTCAGCAGTGTGGGATGCTGATTATCTATGAGACCAAATAAAAGATGCAATATTAATTTTAAAACTGATGAATCTTGTCACTCTGTGCTCATTAAATCATTTTATTCCTTGTGACTCTGGAATATACTTATGTTCAAAACCAGTGTAAGACCAAATTAATCTTAAAAACCTGAGGTGCCCTGACCTAATTCAGCCTAATGACTGAATGTTTTATGCATTCCCTAAGTACTGCTCAGAAAAATTTCCATTGCAGCTTCCATCGCCACCTGCTTCTCATGGACTATCAAGGCAATTCCTCTTTGCAGTTTCTGGATGAGATGGCTGCTTCAAAAAACTACACCCAAAGCAATTACAGTATACTGAATTGCACTTAATAGAGACGTGGTGACTGGTTCTGGTGCTTCAGGAGTGGACACACTGGTTTGAGGGGGCTGAGTAGCCATTAGTCAATTGTCTAGGTCAATTATAAGAGCATCTTCTTCCTGTGTTCCACCAAACAGCTTGAATACGTCAGGCCTGGTGGGTTTTGTTCTTTGTGAGGTTAAATTTCACCCTGGCCAACCGTCCTGGCTCACACATCCAAACACCTGATGCTCTCACTCACCAGTCAGCCCCTGAGAAAGCAAGAGATTTTTTCCTTCCATCCTTCATAGTTGTTGCCGCTGTTTGGGAGATTGAGACCAAATTTACAGAGGGTACAGGAATCTCAACCATACTGAGGTAATGTTAAATGTAACTGTGTTTGTGCTGGGCACTGTTTGATCTCCAATTCTTCAGTGGGGACACACTTAATCTGTCAGCCTGGTGTTCATCACACCCTGACCTTTATTAAAGCATCTGGTAGATGTCTATGTCTTATGACGCTGATGCCTTTATATCTCCTTGCCTCATATTGCCCACAGCCTTAGAGCTGCAAATATCTTATTCAGGCTCCACTGTACTCCACTGGACATTGTTTCACACTAGGACATTCAGTTCTGCCCTCAGGTTGGGAAGTCTTTTAGGTTTCAGAGTCCACTGCCATTCTCAACTCTGGCTACCACCCCAGTTTAACAGGCAGATGTCAGAGACAAATAAGGACCTTGTGTCAAACCTGCATTGTGTCCCCTAGCACCACCCACCCTCCTGGAGCTCACAGATGCCTAGGTTTGAGTATGCCCACTGTTCCCACTCCAGCACTGCCAAGTATGTCTGTTTTAATGGCCTTCCTGTCAAAAAGGAAGGTATGACCATCCATGCAGGCAAATCTCTGTCTGTATAGTGAGAATTGAAAGAAGGTTCAGTTTGTCCTTCTCCATTCTTTTTCCCAAAACCAACACCTTACTGACTGTCACTGTACGCCCACTGCTCAGTACCACCCAGACTAGAAGTTATGACTTTCTTTTCATGATGCTTCAGAAAGAAATAAGTTGCCAAGGAAGATAGTTAAGTTAAGCATAGCCCCGAAGCTAACTTGCTTTGGCCCTGGAGGAAACCGATGTCCTCTGTCTCATTCTGTCTGACTGTGGTCTAGAACTTAATCAATACAAATGCTAACATTAGTCTGTGTTATTTTTATGCCCACTCTGTCTAGGGCCAAGCTGCTTGACTGCACTTATTATGATCACGTGAGGTCTAAAGTGGGTAGTGGAACAATCAGTGAGCTAACCCTGCAGTTCCCACCAAAGCCAGGGTGATATGATAAATCCACAGATGAATGTGGTTGCTGACCTATCCTGCCCCACAACTGCATTTAGGCATTAAAGTGATATTATAAAGTGATATACTTATTTGTGCCTTTATCTGTGATTTTTTTGACAGCATGAATAATATATACACAACTACACAAAAATGCCAGATTTAGCTAACAGGAACATACTAGTTATGTATGCATTAGATTTTTGTGCCAGATGCTTTATAGTGTTAAATGTTTATGAACCCAAAAAATGATCTGCATCACATTCCAGGTCCATTGTGACTGCCAGAGACAACCTGCTGCCATTCTACCTGGCATGTATGTGTCCATGGTCTGTCTCATGTCTGGCTCATTTCCAAACTGCTTTTTATACTGCTGTCTAAAGTGGGAAATCACTTATTAATATATGACTTAATATAGTAACAATCAAAAAACAAACATACAACCAATGTTCCACTTTATTTCTCCCTGACTTTAAGCCCTTTGCACATATTATTCTTGTTTTTTTAATGTCACTGAAGTAATGAATAGTTCTGTTTGCATGAAGTGAGATGTATTTGTATAAAGGGGCTACAGTAAAATGCTGCTCTGCTTAGTCAAATGGAGACTTGAAATGAATGATGTCAGAGACAAGATGAAAGCACAGAAAGTTGATTCCAGCATAGCTGTGAACATGGTATACACTTTAGTCTACATAGTCTAAATCACTAAATATCTAATTGTATGTAATATATCCTCAAAAAAGAAAACACAAAAGAACATACCATTAATGTCTGGTGCTTACAACTGTTCATGCAAGGAAATATTTAAATGTTTGAGACAGCACAGCAGCCAGCGTGATCAGCAGTAATGTCAGTGGGAGTGTGACTTGAAAACATCCAAAATGCATATTTTCCTTGAAAATCATTTTCTGAAATGCATTAGCAATCTGTGTATTGTTAGTCTCTATTAATTGATTGACTGTGCTTTGATCTTATTTAAATTCAGTTTACTTAACTTCACTAAAAGTGCATTTGCCTCTTTGGTTTTCTTCTAAGTGACCTTACGACAAATTCTCCGTGTGTGAGTGTGAGATTGTGTGTGTGTTTTGCACACTTACATGCGCACCTGTGAATCACAGTGGGTGCCAGTGCATACCATGGCTCAGTGGTTGCTCCTGCAGGCGGCATGGCATTGGTTTGATATTCAACACCATGCCAGCTTAATGAAACCTGTGAGAGGGCAGTGGGATGGTGCTAACAGATGGTCACATCCACTGGACTTAGAGTGTTACTGTAATGACCCCATGGTAAGAGCATTAAAACATTTGGAACATACTACACACTGACTCCTCTGAATGACCACCAGCAGATTTCCTTCAGGAGACTGGGAGGTTGCAGAGCTGTGGGAGGGATCCATTAGAGTGAGCGCTGCTGATGTCAGTCTCTGGCTGTCTGCTGCTCTGTGTAGAGAGATGGATAGACTGGCTGCTTCTGTTATCATTCCAACACATGATGTGAAAATAAACAACAACTTTAAAGGTGAAAGTATTCAAAACTGATAACAGTTTTTGATTTGTGGTGCAAACACATTTGCAAACAACTTAGGAAGATAAACTTTGCTTGCCTTGGTAGTTGACTATACTCTGTCTCAGCACAAGACCTTTAAAATTACAGTATAGGTGTTTAGGAAAAACATGCTCCAAAACACATGTTAATGTGGAGAGGTGCTATTAAAGGCCCATGTGACTTAGACTCATTAAACAGCACAGCAGTAGTGCAGAGATATTGGAAGGTGAAGGTCATGGCTGTTAGTCAATAGGTCTGCAACTTCACTCACAGAGTCTTCCAGTTAGTTGCTGGAAGATGTCACTATCACGGACCCACAAGCTAGCAATCATATCAAAACATCTAAATCACTGGAAGGTGGCAAAAGATAATAAATCCTAAATTCTCTATATTTGTGTATATGTTTATGACCAGAGTCAAAGTGGATGTGCTTTGAAACTTGTGTAGGTTGTTAAAACACAGTCCTGTCCTATAACAGGAGAACACCTATGAACTAAGGGATGTAGTTCTCTGCTTTATTGGTTGACTAGTTGATTGGTTGACTAATTGATTGGTTGACTAGTTAATTGACTGACTAGTTGATTGGTTGATTGTTATTTTTTCATCCAATCCAATTTTTCACTGGTTGGATAATATCCAGTGTTATTTTCATAAGGACAAGCAAGATACACAAGTAGTCTTCCATCTTGAATCTGTTATTTTTGTCCATTATCTTAAATCGTTATCTAACCTCCTCAGTGGCTCTTTTGCGAGATCACCAATTGATAAAATTCTGTCTTTGGAACTCATACATAATGGTGCATGCTGGTCGCCTCTGAGTGTTTTTTTTAACTACCGTATTTTTCGGGCTATAAGGCGCACCAGATTATAAGGCGCAGTATCAATTAATATGTCAATTGCTGTCATTGTCCACACATAAGGCGCATCTGATTATAAGGTGCAATAAGCGAAACAAAACGTGTGTCAGATAAGTCGAACTTTATTCAACTAATTTACAATAACTCTCAACGTTGTTCAGTTGTAGGCTAACACAAACATACAAAACTGTTGTTCAGTTGTAACACAAAAAAGAACCAAATCAATACACTCACTTTATTTTTCAGTTCATTCCTCATCCTCTAACTGTGGCCATCTCACTTTGTTCCCTCGGAAACTCTTTTTGGTCTTCTTTACTTGCCGTAGGTTATCTTCTTGCTTCGACCACTTACGTTCCATTGATTCATTAATGTTGAATATTCCCGTGTTCGATTGCGTGACTAATAGCCTTGAATTTGAAATCCGCATCGTAAGCATGTCTCTTAACGGGTGGCATTTTGGGGTCCTTATACACACACACAGCCAAATTACAGGTATGTTGAATTATGGTAGGCCTATCTGTAGGCCAACGTATTACTCTGTGAGGCTCCTGACTACGGTAGCCATAATGTGTACAATATAAAATCAGTTCAAGGTTAGTAAACACAACCAAAGGTCATACATAAGGCACACTGGATTATAAGTCCTTATTGTCTGAAAAATGTGGTATACTTTATATATACTACCATACTACTTTACTATAGAATAGTTAGGTTAAAGTAAGTGAGCTGCTGCCGGTACAAACTTTTTATATTTGTTGATAATTAGTTTAGACTAATAATAAGGTCACCAGATAGCAAGCACTCACTGGTCATCCACAACCAATGGATTGGTTCTAGAGCAGTGTGTGTGTGTGTGTGTGTGTGTGTGTGTGTGTGTGTGGTCCACACACACACACACACACACACTAAGAGAAAGGTGACAGAGAATCAAAGGCCTCGTCTTTACCCAGTCTTTGAAGAACGGTCGTCCACCCACATTCAGGAACATGTGAAAAGTGCTAAAAATTCTGAATATCTGCTTTTCATAGAAATTCCTCTTTTAGAAATGTCGCTAAAAAATGGGTCAATTTCACAAACGGTTGTTTTTGAACTCTGATTCCATTCCCTCCCCTTCAAAGGTGATTAGCTGTAAAAAGATGGTCTGTCCGTGTTCCGAAGCTGGCAAAGTTACATTCATTTGAGTGACAGTGAAGGCAGCCAATCAGTGTCAAGTGCTTGCATTTTATAATGAGGTTGCCAGTTAAGCCTGAAAAGATGTCAAATAGCTGCAAAACTGTGCATTTAAAACCCCCACCCTAAAATATCTTTCTGAGAGAGGTTTTTATGAAGCTTCTGAGGTATTACACATCCAACCAACATTTTATTATGTATATGTCACATCACAGAACAAGGATCCAAAGCCCATTCAACCATTCTGCATCATTTTTAAGGTGAGTCACTCTTCACAACCATCTGCATGATGACACATTCTACAGGCATGACCACTGAATAGGACCAAATTTGGTTGTTTATTTTAAAAGTAAAATTCATGTTTATTTTTAAATACACCAAATTTTTTTTCTGAAAGTTCTGACAGAAAGTTGCGTTTCATATTTTATTTTCCTCAACTGACAAAGGAAAGATACAAACTTGAGCTAGGAAGACAGAGACTAGCAGAAATGTCAATTAACAGATACATGTTACCCCAACCCTTCCTGAACTCCCCCTTACCCCCCACCTGGTCTGGGAGCAACAACCCCATGCTGAGGTGTCTTTTGTTAGCTGCAACCTATAGCCGCCTTTCCTACCTCATGCTAAGGTACTCCTGCTAGCCAGCTCCAGGGCCTTCATACCTTGGTCCACCCCATTCCTGGACCTTACCTTTCCTGTGTACTGCCCCTGTCTGAACAATGCCTTTTGTTTCATTTTCATTCTGTCTGGTCAACACCGTTCTACCTGTATAAACCTATGGCCCTGACTGGTGCTCTTGGTCAATCTACTGCCGCAGACATGAGCTACATCAGTCGGCTCACCGTTTTCCGGAATCCCGTTAAAGGCACATCACTTACAGCGAACTCTGAATTGGGCTTCTGAAGAATTTTTTTGACAGAACCAAGCAGATTGCTGTGTAGTTCATATTGTGTCTGAATCTTGATTGGACACTGATTTTATTTATTATTTTTATGTATATATATATATATATATATATATATATATATATATATATATATATATAAACAGTACATACAAAATATATTGAGCTGCAATAATAACCTTGTTTTGTAAAAAAGTCTGAAAGAAAGATATTTATTATCTGATTCATTGGCATAGCCACAGATTAGGATTTGGTTTTGTTGTTTATTTTCAATATAAAAGCCCTTTCTATTCTGAAAGTTCTGACAGGGAGTTGTGATTCATACTTTTTTCTTACATGGTGCTTCTTCTGTTTACAAATACATGTATATTATACACACACACACACACACACACACACACACACACACACACACACACACACACACACACACCTGCTCTCCAATTTGTATAATTGCATTCTTACTGAGAGCAGACCTACAGTCTATTAGAGTGCCATTAGTTGTGGCAAAGTGTGATACAAACGGTTGTTTTTCCATAGTGGCAAGACTTTTTAAGAAATCATCTTTCTGAATCAAACATGTTTTTTCTGAGAAAAGACATGCTGACATTTTATTGTGACAGCTTGATTTTTAACCTTCAACAGAATATTTGTATGATGACGGGTTGAGAGGAATGCACTCAGCCAGCAAATGTGTTGCGCTGAAGGCTAATCTGTTTATGAAATGTGCCGTCTCAAAGCCAGTGTTTATCTTTATTCACAAAGTGATGTGGGGACATATGCCACAGCAGCAATATCCAAACACACAATAACACTGTGCTTCAAAAACACAGGAATTCTGTAATTCTTCTTCTTTGGGTCCAAATGCCTTAAAGTCTTAAATACATATGTACTGTATATGTTAAACATTCACAGGGTCATGGCACACTTCATAGGGTGGTGTGTGTGTGTCTGTGTGTGTACTTGTAATGTTGGGGTCAGAATAGAGTAGGTTGGGGTTAGGTATTGCATTATGAGGGTTAAGTTTAGGTTAAAGGGCTGGGGAATACATTATATCGATGACTGTCCCTACAAAGACTGAAGTACAAGTGTGTGCATGTGTGTATATGTTTACCTGGTTTATAACTGTTTCACAGACAATAACAGTGAGTAGTCATGTGGCAGCTTTCATTCCACAACACTTAAGCCCTTCTGGATACAGGACCACAATGCAGCATGCAGCATGTATTACTGATGATTATAAAGTCTTTGGAAGACAGATTCTGCTCACATCAGAACACAGACTGATTCACAATTCACTTTAGAGACATGTAAGAAGCTCTATCACTCAAAGCAATTACATCAAGGTTAAAGAACGTCCCCCAAAGTCTCTAGTCGGAGCTCCAAAGTAAATATTTTTGCTGTCTGTCCACACCACGGTATTATTGCTCCTCTGTAGCGTGGATGCTGTGTGGGTTCCTGGCGCATGCCTGAAGCTACTAAGTCAGCCATCTCTGAAGTGTAAAAAGCCAGTCTTTGAAAGCAAAGGAATGGAATTTTCTTTGGAGTTTTCCAAAGACTGACACAGACTACAGGATTATGATTGCTACAGGGTTGTTTTGCTACACTTTGACATAATGAAACAAGCTAAGCAGCTGGAGGCGAGACAGAGCGTGGAGGTAAACCCGGCCAATTCCCTACAGAAAAGTCTGTATTTTGAGCTAATACTATTTCAAAATCTGCATGAACTATATTTTATTTGTACAGTACAAGCTTCATATTGCTCTGACAAACTCAACACTTCATCACCAGTTTTGATTTACCACAGCTGCATGAAATTTTAATGTTGCAACGGAACTAGTCTACCCTTTATATTTAATCTGCTGCTGTTGAAATGTGGAGCACCATGCATCACATGATGAGTGAAATGTACCTGAACCAAAAGAATCAAGCTCATAGATCATATTAAGTTCAACATCATATTGTCACTGCTGTACATGTGAAGTACATGGCCCTTCCCTTTGAAATTACAACATATTGTAACAACATATTACATTATAATTTAATGTAATTGATCACAAAGTTGTAGCCTTCAGGTAAAAAATATATTGAGCTGATCATACATTTTGTGTAGCTCTTTTTGTATACAGTGTTTGCAAGTAAGTTCATCTGAAACAATGGAGAAGTCGTCAGTATTTGACCTAAAGACTAACACTTTGCATTATGTTCGTGTGGAAACTGTTTCTAGCCATCTTTTCTCTATGCAACAAGGCCTGATTCTCAATAATGACATCAACAGTGCTATTACGTTCTGATCATACATTACATGTGACATGTGCAAAACTGATCCTTAGTCATCAAAATATATAATATATATTTGTATCTAACTATTTCAGGCAATGGACAACAGCAACATTAAACTTTATGGAAACAGAACTTTGAGACAGAAATTGGGAGAATCTTTTATGTAGTGTTTAGTGACCACCAGTTGCACTGCATCTTTAAACAGTTTTTAGCCCTAAGGGTGCCTAAATTGAACAGGCACTTGTCATAAGTGGTTCAGGCTCATCTTGTAAACACGATATGATATGATTTACAAAATCTCTAATAAAGCTCAGCAGCTCTTCAGCATGTCACTATTTTACATTGTTATCGGGGATGTACAAAAGATGAAAAGAAAGTAGCAGGTATTACAATGCGTTATAATGTTTAGACTCACCTATGCTGTATTCCAGTTATGCAGTATTTGTATAAAGTCAGTACGTATAGTAGCAGTAGCTGCTAAGAACTGTTGAAGCTACTGTCCTTAGCAGACAGGTGGGTGATCATGGGACAATATATGGTCTCTAGGGGTGGGCGTATCCCTCTAAATATTGATAGTGTTGATACCAAGTTGAGTATCATCATCGGATCGATACTAGCATGATGAGATCGATACGTTTGTTGCAGTTTCTCTACTAAACCCGGCAAATTACTCGAATTTCCTCCATGGAGAGTTCATGCAAGCGCAGCTTCTCTCCAAATCTGTCACTGAGAGTAGCCTGTGATGGCGGAGAGAAAGAGAAGCGTTGTGTGATTGTTATTCACTGCAGCTGATAAGGACACTGCCACATGTGATGTGTGGAAAGTCATTCGCCACTGTGGTAACACCACTAATTTACATAAATATATAAAAGCAGTTCACCCTCGAGAGAACTCCGAGCTGCAAAATAAGTTGAGTAAGGAAGGGAAGGGGGTGGGTTTCCTCAAACCCAAACCAGACCCCCGACACAGAGGCAGAGGTCGCTGGCAGACACTTTTCAGCCAAAAGCAAATCAGGAATATTCAGGCAATCTCCAGCATAAAGTCATGTTTTTCACAGTGTAATTGGTGATCAGAGATGCAATTTTAGCCGACTGATTAAAGTGTTATCATATATTCAGCCAGTTGAAAAAAATCTTAATTATTTTACTGGAACTCAAAAGTATATAATTACATAAAGATATATACTTCAAACCTGAAATATGAATATGGATGAATTAAAAGTAGTATTCCTTTTTAGGCTACCTGCAGATTACAGTTACAGACTTAATTATCTTAATCATTTTGTTATTTAACCTAGATAATTTACAACGGTCACTGCTGAGATGATGTGAAGGACCTACAACCCCTCTGTTGAAGGTCTGTTTTGTAAATAAAAACATTTTTATTTGCCTAAAATCTTTTTCCTGTGTTTTATCATAATCATAATCATAATCATGATCAACCAAATAAAGGCAAAAACACAAAATTATTCAATGATCATGACATTGCAAGTAAAAAGTATCAGTATTGGTATCAGTACCAAAATTCCCAGTATTGCTCACCTCTAATGGTCTCACTAAACTATACAGCTGTACAACTCTGAGGTGGCTGAGACTGTCAATGTAAAGACATGTTGTTTGCCTGTCAGTAAGAGACAGGGGTGTGCCTGTTAGTAATGAGGTAATGTTTTGCTGAAACTGCTATTTGTAAAGTAACTCAATGGCTAAAAACCTTATGCCATTTTTATTGGTTTTTCAAATGTATTAAAATGTCGAAAAAAAAAAAAAAAACTATATTTGGAGATGGAAAAGAATGTGAGGATTACAGTTTAAACATGGCATGACCATCGCTCATGAACATTTTCTAATTAAAATGTTCAACTGGGGGTTAAGCCATGCAGACATGAGCAAACAGTACTCAGTTCCACCTTCAGTCCATGCTGAACAGTGCAGGAGTATTTACCCATTGTTAACAGGAGTAAGCCTAATGCCTGTGTATGGCTGCCTGCCCATGCCATTAGTTTGCTTAAGGAGCAGAGAGCTGTTTTTTCACAAAGGAAATTAGCAGAATTCTTGGCCCATAATCACTGAAGTCCAATGAAATTTGTCTGAGAGAGAAAATTGATTACTTGTTTGTCTGAATTTTTGCCTTTACCGCACCTCCTCAAATCTATAACTCATTCTCACCAATATGATCACATCATTGCTTCTTTGTCTCTCTTTGTCTTTGTGTCCTCTCATCATGCTAACAAATATCACCAGAACAACAACAGATTTTAAGTAGTAATATTAATTTGTATACAAAACTGGATCATTTTACCACAGTTTTTATTGTTTAAGAGGGATGACTGATCATTTAATACCAAGTTTTTCCTGATTTCTGTTGATGAATCTAGAATGAAGGAAAACTTTCCTCTAATATAGTGTAGTGCAAATCTAAAAGTACAGCTGAAGCTGATGAGATAAACCAATCTGACCAACTGACAAATGAAGTCAGTGATCACTGAAGGTATTCACCCACATAACCACATGAAATGAAATGTAAACTAACTGTACACTTTTATACAATCACATTTCCACCTCATCTTCCCTTTAAGACAGTTTGCCAGTAAAAGCCAGTGGTGTACAAGTGATATCGATTATATACCAGACACCTGTGAGCACAAACAGCATTGGATCTACTACTTGATTCCAGCTGTCGGATGTTGTTAGGCAGCACAGCTGCTGACTTCCATTGGCTGTTAAGGAGGAACATTAGTGGACTGCAAAATGTGTGGCTGCTGTAACTTAGAAATTTTCACTTTGGGTTTGGGTGTGCACAGACCATTAAGTTGCTGTGTAATCTGGTTTAATTAAAGGTACATTATAGTCACTCAGACAGGAACACATCAGACCTTAAATTAACAGACCTACAGTTCCTTCAGACCACATAGTACAAACCATCTGTAACTGCGGAGAATGTACGATCTCTCCCCATAAGATGAGGAACTAATGGTGCTGACCAGCCTACAGAGCAGCATCATGTGTCTCACTGAGACCTGTCAGTGGACAGCAAAGCTAACGAGACCAGCAAGAGGAAGGACGTGGAGATCGAGATATTTATTAAGGAGAGATGGAGTAACCCGGAGCACATCAGTAGCCAGCTTCACTGTTGTGCCAAAGCCAAGCTAGCTGGGGCTTGCCAGGGTTAACTGCTTTCACACCATCTCAAGCTGGTGCTAACTGGTGTTACATCACGGCTATCTCGAGGCCACTAGCACCAGTTTTCTGGCCCGACCAAAACAGTGGGTCACGCAGGGCCAGAGAGGGGCCAGAGGCAGAGTCAAAGTTAAGGCTACTTGCTGCAAGTCATTTGTTTTTGCGTGATTGAACCTCCCATCCTGTTTGAAAATGGGTGGTGTTGGTGACGTTTTCCCAAATGATGTCTGGCCGAAGGGAAATCCAGAAAGGCTTGTGGCCCTACAATCTGAACACAACAGTCTTGGAGATAGACCTGGGACACTAGCACATTGGTGGCCCCCAAACGGCCCTGGCCCGACAGTGTGAAGCCAACTAGTGTTACTGAGCAGCGCTGCTCACAGGACATTGAGATGTTAGCGTTTGGCTGTTCTACATCCAGAGGAGTTCTCGCAAGTCATTGTGAGTTATTATGACCCAGCCGAAAACATTGTACCCACAAGTCTTCCTCCTCATCTCTGGAGACTTGCACCTTTTCTTTTTTATATAAACTATTCATTTATTTTCTGTTAACTTTTTTATTTCTATTAATCTATTTTTCATGATTTGTTTATGTTGTCTAACGGATACATTTCCCCTTGTGGGACTACTAAAATATTCTATTCTATTCTAAAACCTCAAAAGATGCTTATAAACACAAGTATATTTGTTAGTTATTTAATTTGTTGTTTGTTTGTATGAATAAAAACAAAATCAATGCATATATTATTGCTTATAAGACACTTATTATTAGTAACTTGCCAACAGTTTATAGACCATTTAACTTTAGTGGAATATTCAATGACATCTAATAATAATATTAAGGCCTTGTGAAAGCTAATAAATTCTTTTTATTTGACATTTACTGACAGTTAACAGTGATCCTGTTCAGCTAGTTAACATTACAGTGTCTTATTAAGATGAATAAAAAAGGTTTAACTTATTAATAAAAGAGGAATATGGAAAATAATTTCAAGTTAGTCTCAAAGTTGTGAAGCACAAGATCACAGTCTAAGACACCTTCTTTTAAATTTATCACTCACATATTTTATAAATTTGAAGTTTTGAAACTTGAAGGTTTTTTATTTTAAATTAGAAACACTGTTATTATCTTTAATGTTATGTTTAGTATGACAGTGACAGCAAATGAACTGTTACAGTGTAGAAATTAAAGTACAAGAATTAACACTAAAACACTGACAATTTGACTTTGCATGTGATTTTACCAGACTAATACAACAGGTCTTGGATCTGGTCCTATGAAAATGAAAGTTTTACTACATTTGTTTTACATCAGTATTCAGTACAGCTACTTTTCAAATGGACAAAGATGATATCAATATTTTAAGAAATCAAACTTAAAATAAAACTTTAGAAAATCATCACACAAAGATAACACATTTATGTTTTGGATGAACTTTTCTGTTTTGATGAGAAAAAACAAACAAACAAAAAACATGAAACAACAAAACCATCCTTCCAACACTACTGTAATCTGCTATCAACTTTTTTGGTGAATAGCAACACAGAAAACAGTAGAGACTGTGACTCTCTCTCTCTGACTACATTTGTATCTCATATTGTTCATCCTGAACAAGGTTTTCTTTACGCTGACATCCGTTCAAAGTCCACAGGTTTTCTGGTTTTCTCAGAAGTGTGGGGTTATCCCTTTACATGTATAAAGGCACAGGGAATGTTGTCCATCTCAGAAACAAACATCTACATCTTATCATTCTATAGAGAAGGCTGTATTCTTTGACCCCTTGTGCCTGTGGAATGTGTGTGTGTGTGTGAGAAAGAGAGAGAGAGAGAGAGCAGCAGTAGTACAATGTAAATTTCAGTACCTTTGAATTCACTCATATACCTCCAGGACATAAGCATCAACAGGATACTGCAGACTGAAGGTCCCTCACCACTTGTCCTTCAAAAATGACAGAACAGATACCATCTTATGGAAGAGACAATGGTTCTAATCCCCTCACTGACCATTGTGACTGATCCACAGAACACACCTTACATTTACCTTTATCTCTGTGAGATAAATTTTCAACCATTGTTCAGGTGATGTCCTGGTCCTAGAATGCAGGTAAATATTGTGATCTCTAAAAGCCTCAACTGTATATATGTACTAGCACTACTGTTAAAAGATACAGAATCAGAAAAGATGGAAACAAGCTCCATTATTGAAAAAAAGAACACCATGACAGTGACATGTGTTCCATTCTTTGTTCATTGTTTCTTTGTTCATTTGAATATTAATATGAAAGCCTGATATCAACAGTAACTTGGAAAATCGAGCAGTGAATGCTCGCCTGATGTGTCACTCCTCTTTCACTGCTTCACATGCTCATTTAAATGTCACAGTGTGACAGTGCATGTTTGTATGACTGTGGCCTTCGTTCCATAGTGTGACTGTCAGCACACACACACACACACACACGTACATAGAGTCAATAGCCTGATACACTGACAGATCCTGACTTGACTGCTCCTGCAGACAGTCTGATTTAGTATAGATTATCTAGGCTTCATAATGACAACACACTGAATCAGCAGCTTAACTAAGTAAATGTATTTAGCACTGACCAAAGCTCTTTTTTAAATAAATACTTACTTGCTCTTTCAGGCTCTCCATGCACTGAGGTTGGAAATGTCTTTCAATTATAGAAATTTGAAAAAAGAAAGAAAAAAAAAAAACAGGAGGGAGAAATTAAAAAAACAGGACTCGGAAGATGAGTTCTTCACTCCTCAATTCAGCTGGTCACGTCGATTAAGATGTGAACTTCTACTATTCTAGCAGTTCACATTCAGCTCCGGGGCCTTATCTGAAATTAAAAAAGTCCCTTCTCCCTGGCTTTGAAGTTTTTCTAAGCCACTCAAATAGTTCTATTCGCAGAATGTGGAAGCTAAAGGAGGCTTTGATTTTTGGAGTTTGCTTTGCCTGTCACTTTGTGTTACATGCTGGCTGATCTAAAGGCTAAAATAGAGCGACATTGCAATGCTGTCAGCCTTTCCCACCCTCTCATTTCAGTGTCAGATTCACCCATTATTGACTGTTCCACAGCTCAAATGATTGGCGAACAGTGTAAGACCTGGGTTAAGGAATAATACTGAGCAGAGAAGAGTGAGATGTGGTGGTGTTTAAATGCTTTAGTGTATGGATTTGTGTTTTTTTTTTTTTCTTATTAGAATGGACAACCATGCAGCTGTTCTTCTGAAAACACATTTATTAGTCACAACATAAAAACTGGTAACTAGTGTTTTATAGCAGAGCAATGCAGTGCACTTTGATAGTCTGTCTTTGATACTCAGGAAAGAGAAAAGAACAAATTGCAGCTACCTGGTGAACACATACGTGCTGATTATACTTTACCTCTTCTACTTTAGTTCAAAGTGTTATATATAATGCTCTAAGGGGAAAATATATTTCTTTTTTCTTTAAAAATGGTGGACTATTGCCCGTGGACATTCACTAAGCTAATTTAGTCAAGATATGGTTCAAAATACGTTGTTCTCATTATCAACAATATTCAGAAAGACAAAGATCAACAATAATTAAAACTATGTATTCATACAGTAGGAAGTAATGGAAACCACGAAGACAGATTAACAAATTGTTGGTTTAGGTCACCGAATGGGATTTATTTAGACCTACACAGAACAACAAAAAGCATTTTTTCAGTCAGAAAATACAAGGAAACATTAAAGGAGCCAAAGAGGAACTTTCTACACCTCTTTAAATCCTTAAAATTTCCAAAATAAGTGGTTGTGAAATGGTGGTTGTGTCAGCTGATGTCAACTGTCAGTTAGAGATGAGGACTAAAAGTTCAAAAATGGAAAAAGATTTTTAACAGATCGGTTTGACCGATCACTGGACACTGGTCAGTGGCTTAGCTTAACAAAAGGTGGTTAAATTGGATAGTGGGTACTGTAGGTGCCAGGCTTTGGTATAAAAGAAAAATGTGTGTAATAAAGTATGACTGGTTGTGTTTATTCTTGTTTGATGTCCTCCTGTTCACAATGAAAAATGCACTTAAAATGTTCATTGTTAGTCCCGTGGAGCATTACTTGTGCTGCCTACAATGGCTAAGATTGTTAGGCTGATCAATAAGAAATGAGTTAGTAGTTAAACATAGTAAATGCGAATTAAATGCAGATTTGCTGTTATATTTAAAAAGAAAAGATACAAGTTGGTTATTGCCGGTAGCCTATTGCAAGTGTAGCAGCTGTTGAAATATGTTTGGATTAAGGTTTTCTGGGCACATTTAACAGGTAGAACCACGAGGTGACCAAGAACATGCTGAGCATCTTTTAGCGACAGAATTTTTTTAGAATCCCAGAGAAGTAGCTTTGATTTTAGTAGCATAAGCAAGGTATCAACAAGCCAGACGCCATTTAAAATGTCCAACTAAAAGAGTTGGAAAACTTCATAAATTATGCATTATTTGACATTTGTGTTTACTAAAACAAACAAACAAACAAAAAAAACCTTTACCAACCAACACATAAAACTTGAATATACTGAACCATAGTTTGGGACAATAAGGAAAAAAGGTATTACTGCACACATTATTTCATCAATAAGCGAGACACAACACAAGGCAGAAAGTAACCAGGTCAGAAGAGGTATTTATGGTGTAAGCAAAAAAGACTCAGAGAGGGGAAGTAGGCAAGAGGCAGTGATCTGAGAGGTCACAGAGGTCAGAGCTAAGCATTTGTCTTGTCCTTGCACTGGGGCTGACTCACAATCAAAAACAAACAGCCCGAACACAGAGGCGAGGTGTAGATCAGCTCCCAACAGCCCTTATCACACCAGTGCACAGAGAATAACAGGAGCAGAGACAACAAACAGCAGACACACAGGCCGGACTCTGATCGACAACATGCTCTTTCTACCAGGGACATGTCAGATCCACATCTCCAGGGCCACCAATGTGCCTTAAAAACCAACGTGACTTAAAAAACAACGTGACTTAAAATCCAACATGACTTTGAAACCTCAGAAACCATCAGTGTTCTGTATTTCATCTTTCTGGATTAAAAATACAAATATATTATCAATAATCAGACTTTATACCTAAACATACTTAAATCATATATTTGCAGATATCATCATAGACACCAATGCTCTCTTGATTAGAGGGCCATTACCCTCTAGTCTAATCTTAAAACTACTCATTGATGCCCCTGAAGGATGTTATGAGACAGTATTTTATTTGTTTTGTACTACACTAAACACTACTTGTTGTTTTTTTTTTTTTTTTTTTTGTAATTACAGCTACGTCAGGGTTGATTTCAGGGTAAGGTAGATGAACTATATTTGAAAATCACTTGTGACCACTCAAAACTATTTTACATTAAGTATACATCTCACTGTCTTCTACATGCAAAATGGAGGAGCAGTGAATTGACCCACCAACCTTCCAATTAAGTTTTATTATTAGATTTGATTCTTCTTCTTATTATTAGAGACATGTTTGAAAATAGCTTTTGATACTACAGTCAACTTGGTTATGGTGTGTTCAGATCAATTTTTCAGGTGAGTATCTATATTACCAGCATTTCACCAGACATACATATGAGCTTGTTACAAATAAAACTGCTCACTCTTGAATCTAGAACATGCTGGTGTGACCAAAGGGGCAACACAGAAAATACCAGCAGTTACACTGCAGCTTTCACAGAGTTAGTGCTCAGAGTTGATTGGAACATTGTTTGAGCAGTAAATATACTGTTTTGATTGTCAACTTCCAGCAGGGACACATGATTTCATAATGGGAATGGAATGATGTTTTTTTGACGCTAAACTATAATTATTTTACAATCACACACTATTATACTATGAATGTTTGATCATGTAGCTTTAAGGGGAAGCCTTAGTGTTCAGGTGCAGTGCAGAGACGCTGCTGTCACAGTGGTGTCAGTGAAAGCAATAGGCTGCAAAACATTTTTCAGGAGAGTAATCACTGTGCACTCTGTGCAAGACTTTGCCATCATGTTGACATCCAAAAGTGTGATATTCTCTTAATGATGAACTCACTTGGAGAGTTTTCACTTTCATCCATAAAGGAGAGGAAACCATCCAAAAACACAAGGACAAAGGACTCACTAATTAATGTTATCTGCTGGTTTTTGGCTCTAAGGGGACTCACGGTGGCACTGTGCCACTCCCCAGCAACAGGAGGCGCCACTCTATGACTACCTCTCACTCTGCATCAGGGGCAAGATTTCAGACATGACTGACAGGGAACTGGCTGTGTGAGATATGGAGCATTCTGCCTCTAGCATGGGGAGTGTATTTTTAGGTTTCAAGGGAAAAGTTGTGCCTGTGCTATTTCCTTCCAAAAGAGTTTGGCCAGACATAGTCATGGGCAGGCGGACTAAAACCCAGACACCCAGAGTAAACAGCATTTGTAATGGGATATTAGCTTGAGCTGTTCCCTCATTTAGAGTGTCCGTCTCATTTCATGGCTGACATCTGAGAGCCGCAGAGGTGTATCTCAGGCAGCAAGCATCCACCTTAATCCAGTGGATCTAATCATGCCTGGCATCTGTCAGTCACACTCTGACGATCTGAGCCAAATGTAACGACATCTGGAGGGAGCGGCTGTGAACACACAGGTAATGGCCACGATAAATAAATGTAGTGTAACCTTTACCCCACTGGAGAGCCACAAAACACGCTCAGAGGTGGTGTAGAGGACTTTGTTATGATATTCACAACTACTCAAACACACAATAATGGGCTCTTTATATTCTCTCATTCTCTTATTTTGTCTTACTGGCGACACTGATGAGTTTTCTGTCATCTCCTGAGAGTGTTAAAGTCAAGAGCTGGAATTCTTTCACAAATATTTATGAACAAACACCAACTTAATAACAAATGATAAATTCAACAAATGTGTATTTTTGCATTTCTATTTTAATTTCTATCTACTTATTCCTGACCCCAAATTGGAATTCACAAAGTGCAAAATAACAGTGTTTATTTTTCTAATCTAACAGATTATTGCTTCAGATTATTTTTGCCACATTGTCAATTAACAATAAAGGCAAGTTGTAGTTTTATTTTGTATCTTATCTAAACAGACAAAAAGAAAAGAGATACTTGTTGATGTCATGTAATGTTTGCTTTCTGTTATTTATTTCCCTTTACGTCATTTCTTGTAGTCAAAGAGCACTTTCCACTTCTGAATATCCCTGTCTAATTTCATTCAGCACTGATTAAACACATCCAAATCTTCCAAAATTAATTCATTTGTCGTACCCCTCGGAACACTAAGTTTGTTGTTAGGTATTTGCTTAAATGACTAATGTTCACATTTACACTGGGACAAAAGAAGAATGTGCTGAGCCGTGGAACATGAGCGTGCAGGTTGTAAACAAAGCCCTGGGTTAGACAAACGTTTTCAAAAGAGATGAAAGCAGTGAGAGAGAATGAAGGTGAACAATAAAATTATTACACAAATGGTCGTGCTCATGCTCTTTTCTCTGTCTGACTTTGTTTTGTGATCATCAGCAAATAAAGTGGTGAGTGCAATTTATAATGACGGCCCAAACTATAAAACCCAAATCAAACTGAACCATAATTATTTATTATTGTTTTAATAAAGTAATCAGGAATTACAAGCTACGATTAATTATAGGCGAAGATACTTCATCTGCCACAACTAAGTCTAACTATTTCTCCTCTCTTGTCTTTCTGCTCTGTTTTTCTGCCATTCTCCATCCTTGACTCCTGAATTTCACAACTGCTCCTGCTGGGACAATCAATCCTTAATCATCCCTCCCCACTGCAGTCAGCAAGACAACTCAATCGGCGTTAAGATATGCTAATCTTATTCCTCAGATGATTACGCCATGGAGTCAACATTGATCTTCCATGACCTCAGAAAAAACACAGGCCCTCCAGTCAAAAAGACTGATGGTGATGCATGTGTGTGTGTGTGTGTGTGGTGTGGGTTCTGCCTCTGCTGTGGATCAGTGTGTGTTTTGGGGTTGAACCGCTGTGATCTATTTCAAAGCAATGAGACACTGGGCAGACACGAAGGTCTGATAAAAGCTATGTGCTGTACAACAGTGTGAGATTCCTGATGAAGCCTGTGATATATTGTTCCAATATACAAATGATGAAACTGGAGCATTTCCATGCCAAACAGATTGAGTGGAGATGCATTCGTGGGATGTTAAACTCTCCAGTGAAACTGGGACTGATGAAATTTCATTTAGGTTATCTTAAACAAACTCTGGATACTTTGTCAGAATTATTTGGTAAGTATGTAGAAGAAGCAAGCAGACAAAAATGCATTATATCAAAATAAAATATATAGATATTATCATATTCCAATAAGACCCCCTACAAAGAAACTGATGGAGGATAATTGCTGCTGGAAGAGCAGAACAGGAGTGGGAAATTTTCCTCAGTATAGCAGAAAGTTTCTTGTTCAGACCCTTCTGATCAAGGTTGTAGAAGTCATGTGTGAACCTCCTGGTTTGTGCCTTTTTGTACAAATGTAATGTGCATTTTTAGTTTCTTCAGCAGGTTTGACTGCAGCTTCCAGATGTATGTTACTACATTGGAGAATAGCTAAAGACTGATTGATTTAAAGATCTGAATCAAAGCAGTAGTAGGAAATAGTCTCAAAAAGCTAGTGGAATAACATTCTACGATACTGAGAACACAGACTGTTTCTGGTGTGCAATAAACACCTGAAATATTTTTCCAAGCCTTTTACACATAAAGCTTTTTGTTTAAGACTTTTCTGTGTGAACTCAAGAACTTATAGGCTTGTTTGTGCTTTGGATCTGACTGACGTGATCAGTTTTTCTTTAGTTTTATAATTCTATAACTCCAGATCCAAAACGTCAGGCCATGCGGGGCCAGTGAGAGGCTAGAGGCAGAGTCAACCCGTTGCTGTAGGTGTGGAGACACCAGGTAGAAGCACTGAGGATGGCAGTACATAAATGTATTTACCATTTTAGCTGCTACAGAGAGCGATGGATTGTCAGTTCTGGTCTCACGAGGATGTTCGTGCTCTGCACTTAGAACCAGGAGGTCATGAAATACATCGCAGCAGATGTTTCCAAGGTGAACATCCAGAGAACTGCCCTCCAAGTCTGAGAAAAACTTAAGAGATTTTGGGTGCAGTATAATCTATACTAGCTGCAGTTAGCAAGCTAACTTCTTACAGCAGACCCAAGTAGATTGGGTACAACTAGAATTAACAACAAAGACAGAATTGGTTGTGTATTTGCTGCTAGTCATTTGTTTCTGCGTGCTTGAACCTTCGAAAATGGGCGGTGTAATCTGGAGAGGTTAATGGCCTGATAATCTGAACACAAAAGTCTCGGGGCTAGACCTGGGGGCACTAACACATAGGTGGCCCCGAAATGGCCCTGGCCCAGCCTGGCCCGACAGAGTGAAGCTGGCTAATGACTTGCCTGTGTGGATGACTCTCCAGCTCAGCGTCAAATCTGGATGCCATGTTATGATCCCTGACTTTTAATAGAACCAATAGTTCTTCTCCAACCTGTGAAGTTCTTCCAAATGACTCACTATCTATGGCACTTTCCTTCAGATGAGAGGAGTCCCTGTAAAACCGTATCTTGTGGCACAAGAAATCTTTACAAGTGGTTGGACAGCTTCATAGATACACCGAAAAGCATAGTTGTTCCTTTTTCAGAAAAACAGTATTGATATTTTTCTGTGCTGTAAAAGATAATTCATGTCCCCATCGACATTGAAACAGTGGGAAAACTAAAAATGTCACGAGCAGTTGTGAATCAGAAGGTAGGGCAGATCTTCCATCAAACAGATAGTTTGGATCCTGTATCCTCCAGCGCGAATGGTCAAGTGTCTTTGTGCAACATACTGAATCCTAATATGTATAGAGGTACTCTGTCAATGTGTGAATGGGACTGAAAGTGTAAAGCCCTTTGAGTTGTCACAAAGACAAAGAAAGCACTTCAGTAATACAGTTTGATTTATCTTCTTCCTCTCTGCCATTGAGCTCCTTTGTTGTCCAAAATCTATTAAACACAGCATTAAGCCACGCAGTGCACCCTTCATTACCATGTACACACATACTGTAATTTATTTGGACTCAGGCTCACATCGTCCCACTGCACTGCTCTTTTTATCTGATGAATCAGACCCTTTTCACAGTCAGTGCTGCAGGAAACACAGCTGTTAATAATGTTACTAATTAGAGAGTCAAAATGTCGGATCAGGTCTATTTAACTCCATTTAGTTTCAGTCCACTTTTTTCACCCTGGTTTTCATACATTCATGTTAAGCATGCTGCGGAAAAGCTCAGAGTGCTGAGTTCATCCTGAGGGAAGTATATGTTTTACGACTAAACCAAATTATATTCAATCTTGATATTCCTTGTGCGCAAGTGAATACTAGGTTGGCACTATGTTGGCACTGGAGGAGGTCACCAAATACATTAGTTCTTATGAACATCCACAGCCAAGTGTTGACTCTCTCACCTGGAAGATATCAAAGGCACCAGGCCCTCACCTTTAGGAGAGCAAAAACAAAATTGGAGAGTTAACTTTAAAACAAACAAAAAAAATAAAACAAAAAAAATCAAATGTCCTTCCTGTTGTCAGGACGCTGGATAGCCCTGACTGGCTCCTATCCAATATTTACTCAAGTGATTTTTGTAATATATCTGTCTGACTGTGCTGTGTTTCTCCACCCACATGAATAAATATTTATATACATCAACAACAGTACATTGCAGTGCATAGGCCAATGAACAGCATTACATCCCAGTGTCCCCACACACACCTGACCTGCTGTAACTTAACACAGGCACATAAAATTTGTCAAGCTTAACCTGCTGTGCTGAGATATCTTTGTGAAAGTGGTTGATATTCTGTGTGCACATGGATGAGGTTGTGGACCAGACTTGGGTTCTACCGCCTGTTAGATTCATCTTATACACTGTGTAAGAACACGTTTTGACCAAGTCTGGGTGATCTGGCCTTTGGCTGAATGACAGTGATCTCTGGGATGTAGCTGCTTCAGCTGCGTCCTACCTTGAATATCTACACCACACAAGGAAAATGTTTTAGTGTTCACATTCAGCACTATGGACAGCACCTGTTGATGTGTGAGCTGACACTAGATGGCAGTGTGACTCAATGACTCTCCATCAGTCGGCCACCACTTCCCCCTCCTCTTCACAGCCCAGCCCAGTTCCTCTCTTCGTGGAAGCTGCAACCAGCCTCTTTAATGGAATGTCAAGAAATGGCAGAATTGTGCCTGCCTGTTTGAAATACAGAGCAAGTTTAAACAATTCCCCCCGTTCAAAAAGCTGCGATACGAAGGGCGTTCTCAGTTCACTTTCAGCGACTCTGGTAAACTCCCTGTGGTTGCTTTTCAATGAAGCAACTCTGTCCAGTCCTCGAAAAAAGCAGGTTTGTATACACACTGGAAACATTTTGTATTAGTAGACATAAAATTGCTGTGTTCGGTAAATACTGCATAGTGGACATGATGTCTGTGCTGTGTTCACTGATGCATGTTCAATGTATTCTGGCTCACATACATTTTTTTATGTTCAGAAAATAGATCTTGGTGTCACTTGCTATTTCTCATCTTGTCATGTTCTGTCACCGTGACCTTGCTTCAGAGGATTCTGGTGTGACCTGACATAATAGTTCTGTCATTGGATGGAGATATGCACACATGCTGCTATATGACAGATGTACTGAATGAAAACAATCTGCTTTTATCTCATTTTGTGTTCATAGAACAGGAAACAATGGCGATGATTTCTCTCCTTATCCTTTTAGTGTTCATTAAACAAGTTTATTCAGTGAGCTCTGAAATGGTTTGATGCAGTGGTGTTATGAGGTCACTTAAGTTCCTCAGCAAATCAAAGAACATAAAGCGTTGACTTGCCACGAAAATATGGAAATAACCAGCAGATATACATTATGTAGAGATAACTGGCAGATAAAGGATTTTTAATGCTACTTTGCAGAAACTACAAGCTTGTATCAATGAATAACAGACGATGGCTTTGGATTTCTATATTTTTGTAGTATTATATATATTTTTTTTGTTTTCAAATAGTAACATAATATTTTGTATGTGAACATGACTCAAAACGTCAAAATGTCATACACATGATTAATGGAATAGTCTGACAATATCTGTCGTTACGGCATGGTTAATATGTTTATGTTAATATGTTTATGTTAATATGTTACCACTTAGTCAAGGTCAGGTAAAGAAATCCCAACACTGGATGTGTGTACTGTACATGTTCTGCAAGTTTTAATCAGTTTATACATTAAGTTGAATGTACAGGAAACATATGAGTGTATATAATTAGACTTTTATTTCACTGTTTTGTCAGTAAATATTTATGCAATAATTTTGAATAGGTCATGGAGGCTGTTGTTATTTTATTTTTTACAACTATAATATATTATCCATTTATATTATTTATTAATAAAGAAAAAACCCAGCCTCTGTAATTCTGCTCTAAGTTCTGTTTTATATCATTGTAGACTGGACTTCTTGTGGTTTTGAACTGTTTGGATGATGCTGGTTTGAACATTAGCAGGTTGTGATGGGCAACTTTCCTCCTGTACTGTAGTCAGTTATAATCTATGGCTGGCCACACAGTGATGTTATTGCAACCGTTGGTGATAGCGTAGTAAAGACAACTACCACAGATGATTTCTCATAGTGGGGCTAACAATAACAAAATTGAGCAGATGTTCAGCTGGCGAAATGTCATGCAGCCATTGTAGTTTTTCATGTTTTATTCGTTCACCATATAAAAACCATAAGAAAATCATATAAAATCAGCCTCAGAAATGTTTAGTGGGGCACTCCTTGTTCTTGATCAAAACACTTCTTAAAGGTGACAGAAAATGGTTGAACAGGGTTTTGATCCGTCCACAATAAAATGTTGGTTGGATGTGTAATGCCTCAGAAGCTTCCTAAAAACCTTTCAGAAAGATATTTTAGAGTGGAGGATTTTAAACACGTGGTTTTGCATCTATTTGACATCTTTTCAGGCTTAACTGGCAACCTCATTATAAAATGCAAACACTTGACACTGATTGGCTGCCTTCACTGTCACTCAAAAAAATGTAACTTCACCGGCTTCAGAACACAGACAGACCTTCTTTTTTACGGCTGATCACCTTTGAAGGGGAGGAAATAAAATCAGAGTGAGGGGCAGTGAAATACATTTTACATCACAAACAACCGTTTTTGAAATTGACCAATTTTCTAGCAACATTTCTAAAAGAGGAATTTCTATGAAAAGAAGATGTTCAGATTTTCTGGCACTTTTCACATGTTCCTGAATGTGGGTGGACAGCCGTTCAGAGACCAGGTGAAAACTCTTTTTGGTTCTCTGTCACCTTTAAAGAGCACATTTAAAGATCTACCTCGATCTCCATCCTGGGCATGTAGACTGCAGGAGACAGTTTAGCAGCTGACGTACTGTGACAAGTCCAGATGGGAGGAAAGCTTAGTCTTGGCTTCCAGCTTGATTGATGCTTAGCTTCATGTCCTCCCAGTGTTATTGAGTTTCCCATGTGGCTGGCTGCAGGCTCTATTGTCTCCTTAACTGCATTCACTCTACTATGGGTGATAGAACAAGCTCTGCTGGAGAGCAGCAATGACTGTATACTTGACTTCCCACCACAGTACAAGTCTGTTCTCTATATACTCTGTGCATTATTTTTAAATGCTACACAGCAAGGGTTCCAAAGGGTACCAAATGTTCATGCTACAAATGTGTTTTCAGCTGTATACAGTCTGTATCCAGTTATATCAGCTCTGCAACTTGGGGAAATTATCATATGTCATCAAATTATCATGACTTCTTGTCACTTCACTGTGAAAATGAGTTGACGCAGACTTAGATTTGTCTTTATGGCTGGTCACCTTCTAAGTTACTGGAGCCAAGCATCAGCCACCAGGACAGGACCCACACAGATGTTAAGTACAGTCAAGTGTTTAAGGTTCCCTGTGGAGGTTTAGACCCCTGATAGCATTGTTTTTTTGTTTACTATTAGTTGGTCCCTTTGTTGTTTATCTTCTTTATACACAAGAGAATGCACATGTAGCACAGGTGATGCAATATTAACAGTACCAAGCCCAGAGTAGCTAAAATGTGCCAGACGCAGAAGTAGAAGATGACTAGCTAGTAAACATTAATGGAACGAAGAAGACTTTTTGATATTTAAAAAATCTGCTTTGCAATTGCAGGACGGGATACACACAACATAATTTGGTAGGTAGCACTAAATGAAAACAGAATCTCGGTTGAAAATTTCTGATTACTTATGGGAGTCGGAAGTGTATTTTGTGATGCTTCTGTAACACCTGGAGGTCAGAATTAATATAAGAAAATGGATTCTTCTTATTCTTCCAAGGCTCTACTTCCTTTCTCCACTGATTTCTTTGTTTTAAAATAACTGCACTAACTATAACTGTTGAGTTGACATTAACTCAACATTAAAATGTTCATGTCACCACACTCGTTTGGCTTACATCAACATTAGAAAAGTTAACCCAACTCTCAACAAATCTGACATCATCTCTGTAAAATGATGACTCTTGTGAGATGTTCTCCCAACATTAACTTCAAGCCTGTTTAAAAGCATAGAATATACTCCTTCTATGAATAGGAGTATATTTCCTTTAATTCATATACACTCACATACACACATGCATAAAAACTAGTACCTTACTGGCAACAATACTAAGTAGATCATTGTGGAAGAAGCAATATCATCTCTATGAGAGTATTTCAATTGTAAAACTGAAAAATAAAAAAAGACCAACAAACAAACTGCATAGTACTACTACATTCTTCTGCAATGAGATTGGTATTTTGGTTCAATATTCTGTTCCCCATCTGTGTTGCATGGTCATCATCAGCCATCAACCTGCAAACACTTTTCTGTAAAAAAATGTTTATTTTTAATTTTCAGGTTCAGTTGGAGTTTTATTTGAAGGTGAAGGGCACCAGGGCTGGAATGCGCTTAATGACTTGATCAAGAACATAAACACATTCATCATTGTGGCTATTATACTACTAATTTATGGAGAGAAAGTTAGAATATGTCAGTAAAAAAACACTTATCAATGGGAATCCCATACCTGGCAAACAGATGTATGAGGGAATTACTATATCAAGACGTTTATTTGTTCATACTTCCATAGTTTTCCCATATGTTCTTTGTTCTGTGTCATGTCTTGAAATTTCCATGTCTCCAGGCTCTTACAGTATTGGCAGCAGTGGTAGCAGGATAACTTGAGCTGATTGTCAAGTAAACTGGGGGGAATGATGCAAGCAACAAGGAAAGATTATTCATCATATTAATGTTAAAAGGGTTTCCAAGCTGACAACAGATATTAACTTTTAAATGAATTTCTGCTCTCTGGTGCAGGTGTGTACATAGCAGTTGTTATATGCATAGATACAACTGTTAACTGCATTTGTCAATGTAAATTAACATGAATATGCCAATTAAATGTAAAAGGTCAATAGGCACAGCAATAAATATTTACTTTGCATCTATCTGTAAAATTCTTGACATACATTACCATGGTAACAATAATGAATGTATTATGCACTCAACTGCGCACTAGTGTGTATTTG